>VXBP01001812.1:0-12114 GCA_013400115.1 Rhinopomastus cyanomelas | reverse complement strand
AGGGAGGTGCTCCACTTCCTTCATCATCCTTGTTAATCTACGCTGGACTCCCTTCAGCAGCTACACATCCCTCTTGAACTGAGTGGCCCAGAATACGTGAAAGGTGTCAGGAGGATGGAGCCATGCTCTGCTCAGTGGCATCCAATGACAGGACAAGGGGCAGTGGGTGTGAGCTGGAACAGAGGAGGTTCCACATCCGTCTGAGAAGGAACTTCTTCCCAGTGAGGGCGACAGAGCACTGGATCAGGCTGCCCCAGGGGGTTGTGGAGTCTTTTAAAACCCACCTGGGTATGTTCCTGTGTGACTTGATCTAGGTGATCCTACTGTGTCAGGGGGATTGGACTGGCAGAACTTTTGAGGTCCCTTCCAATCCCTGATGTTCCATGATTTTGTGAAAGGATGATAACCAGTACATTTATGTGGAAGGAACCTTCAACCTAAGGCTGAATGGCAGGTGTCTTAACCTCAGAGAGATAGTTTACCTTGTTATGTTTAGAAGAATTAAATATTTTGATTGAACAGCTTATTCATTTATATTATTAGCTTACATTATTATTAATTTACATTATTAATTTACATTATTGATTTAATAATGTAATTAAAC
The DNA here is from genome assembly GCA_013400115.1 of Rhinopomastus cyanomelas. NCBI lineage: Eukaryota > Metazoa > Chordata > Aves > Bucerotiformes > Rhinopomastidae > Rhinopomastus > Rhinopomastus cyanomelas. Next base: position 11,510 of record VXBP01001812.1, on the reverse strand, counting down.
ATTTTTAGATTCCACATGTACAACATGGGGAAAGAAATGAAACATGATAAACGTGACTTATGGAGATGACCTCAGAGTTACAGCATAGGAGAGACTTGGCTGTGGAACAAATGACTTCTGGAGATGTTCCAGGATAACAAACACCCTCCCTCCCATTTTTTTTTTCCCCAGTTAGATGATCTAACAGACCCCGTGATGATCCAGTACAACAAACAAATTGTCTGGGGACATGCCAAATAGTAAAAAATAAACAGTAAATCATGAGTTTTGGCTCTTAGTACTAGGAGTTTTCTCTCATTAAAAGGGGGGCTGCAAATAAAATCCAGTGGTGTAAGACACTGCACTGGGTTCCACCCTTATGATTATAATTAGATTCCCTTGGCCCCAAAAAATGTGGAAAAGGTTTGCTGGAGAAGATTAAGAAGTTTAATATAGGGACTACCCCTCATCCCCCACAGTGTGATGGTTAGAACATTTCCAAGTCAGGCACATGTTGGCGCTTAGGAAGAGGACAGTTGGAAATCCAAACAAAAGCAAACCCTACTCAGGGCTGTCTAAGGACTCATCAACATGTAAAAATAGCTCCTAGTGTTTGATCTGTAGTTGTGACAACACTCTGTAGAAACCTGAGAAAACCCCATGTGCTCACACACACACTCTTCTGGCACATAAACACACTTGTGTGGACTTGAAACCAACACAAACATCCAGTGCAGACAAACACTGGGTGCAAACAAGGGTGAAAGAAACCCACAAAACACCTAACTCCTGGAGGAAAGCCTCAGCATTTTCCCAGTAAGAAAGCAGTGCTACGGGGGGCTCAGCTGGGTGCTAGGCTCCCAGTATGCCCCAGTGCTTGCAGGGTGTTTGCCCCTGATCTTGCTTTCTCAGCTCCAAAGCTAATGAAGTCTCCACAAACAGATCTAGGTTCAAACATCATTGATTCTGCTATTAAGGTGTATCACGGAGAGGTTCTCCCACTTATACGGTTATCAAGTGCTTGGCAACAAGGCCATTTATAATTCATTTCTCTAAAGAAGGTAAGAAAGACCTGGATTTTATTGCAGAGTGCTGGCTGTGTCATTCTTTACTGCTTCAAGCCCCAGAACAGCAAAGAGAGGACAAAAACACCTCCAAAATAAGGGCACTGCCAAAACAACATCAACAATTATACTACAGGTCCAAACACCAGAAGGTATCAATCAGGGAATCTTTCACGGCATCACTTCTGATGAAAATTAACTGGGTCCTTCAGACTGGGGTAACACTAGGCATCTCCAAAGCTGAGTGTGGTTGCTGAATCAGAGGCAAAGAACAGCAAGGAATCACAGAATGGTTTAGGTTGGAAGGACCTTCAAGATCATCTAGGGGTATCTCCTCTGCCAGCCGGGTTGAAGACGTCAGTCAGAAGTCTTGAAGCCCTCCTCACTCTTCCCCTACATGAGGACAAGGTGTTGGCCAGGGAGAACCTATTCCAGTTTTTGTGTCCTTGCAGTCCTCTCCCTTCATCCTTCACTGCCATGTGCATGATGGGTCCAAAAGCACTGTCTCACTATGTGTTTGGTACACCCCAGTTACAGGACAGGAAACTGCGACGTATGATTTCTTCACAGGACCAAAAACCACATCCAGTATGAGATGCGGAGTCTGCAGTTTGGCCACAGAAGACATCTGTCTGGTCATTTGATGGGGAGGGATTACAATATGCACGAGACTCTTCCACAGGCACTTGAGCACATGTGGCCTGCTCCAGCTGGGAGATGGACAACTCCATTCAAGCAGTGTGGTCTCTGCAGAGCACATGAAAGGGGCTTCAGGTTGGAGATCATGTAAAAAGCCATTGGGATCTGAAGACTTTCACAGTGCTGGCAGGAGATCACTCTGTGGGGAAGAACTCAACAGTCTACCTCTGAAATCACAAGACTCTGGAGCCCTTGATGCGGAACATTTAGTTTGCTCTAGTTTATACGGTCATCTAGATAAAGCAGTGGCAGCAACTGAAGCTGTGGTGTGAGCATGCCAATAATTAAGAGAATGACTTCCATAAATACAGCCCTCACCCACTACATCTCTATGTGTTGGAACTGGAGGCAAACAGCAGCTCAATACCAAACTGCACATTTATTATCCCACCACAGAACTGGGAAGCGTCCCCTTTATCCTCACTGTGCCACTGCTGCAGCCACACACGTGTGTCCTAAGGCAGGTACTCCCCACCACTCCTTGGCTGCCGTTTCTCCATTTCCAGGTTCCTCTGCTTTTCACAGAAGTCCTCTGACCCAATATCAACTTCTCAACATCTACCTCTCACAGATTAATTTCCTGCCCAGTACATCTGCCACCAAAACATTTCTACCAACGTGCTGCATGCCCTTTATCTCCAGTATCACCTGGGTCTCTAGTGATTTGGCAAACTAGGGGGTGAGAGGTAGGTACAGACTCCACTTTGAGCAGATCAGTGTGGTTCATTTATTTATTTTGAATTGAGTCAGTCCTCTCTCATCCTGCAACACGCTTATTTGATGAAAAAAATCCCAAACGCCCTGAAGGAACAAGTGTGGCACCTTTCTCCAGCAGTGTTGGGATCCACTGCTCCAGCTAACATCCTCCCCACTCATTGTTCTGGGCACAAAAAGGCAGGAGATTGCGGAAGGGGAAAGAACTGATGAGTTAGAGCTGACTCAAGGCAGCAGCTGAAGAAGCTCATGCAGACCTGAGGAAGACCAGTTAACACAAACAAGGACTCCATAACACGGAGATATGAAGAGCATCTCTCCCTCCTCTCTCTTTTTACCGCACAACTAGCCCACCTACAGATTTATTTTGAAGCTATATTTGCAGTACTTAGTACATTATGCAACCACTTCTCACTGAGATCTGAATTAGAAGAGAGGAAAGGTAAATTAGGTCATAAGGAGACAACCAACATCGCATTCAATCAAGCTTTCATAATTTTTAAAAAAGGAAACCATTCATCAACAAGCAGATTTGTTCTTAATCTCTGAAGAATACCTGACAAGCACCGAAGCTGAAGGTGGCACAATTCTTCCTAGTTCCCTCCTGATTTCATTAATATTTCATTTCAAACACTCCTTTGATCCCCTCTCCCAAAATAGGCTCCACAAATTCCATCTCCAGACTCTCCAGTACTGACAGCAAAGGAAGGTTCCACATTTTTTCTCTAAACCTATGGGTGAATACGTATGGAATTTTTACCTGCTGACACGTTACTCTATTTACTGAGTCTTTGTTTCAGCTGTAGCTCACAAGTTACTCCGGAGCACAGGTATGAAGGCAACTGTTGATGAAACCACTTAAGTGTTTAAAGAAAAACTTTAATTCTAAAAAAGCTTTGGTAGGAAAGAGAAGTGGATGACGAGACAACAAGGAGGTTTAATGCAACGCATCTAGAGGAGCAGAGGCTGAAGGAACCTCAGATCTTTGCTAAACAGGGAAGAAGGGCAACAATGAAGATGCAGAACAGCAGCAACGAGCACTATGAGAAGGAGCTGAAGGGAAAACTGTTGAAATTGAGAACCAGCATAGAGTCTGAGTTCTGCCCAAACATACAAGCAGCTGTAAAGCACAAGGGGAGTTCTTGTGAGGTTTGTTAAAAATGTTACCATATTTACAAAATCAAAATAAATAAAAAGCAGTACTTTGGCTGTTTATCTTAAATGCCAGTGTATCTTCACATGTCTCAAAAGAAGAAAGAAATCCCTACTTTCTGTATTTGTGCCAAAATTACTTGCTCTGATGGTATCAGTGCAGAAATCTTCCAGCTCTTTCCCCTCACTTGGTCCCCTTCCAAGTTCCTCAGCCTTTTCTTGAGTATCCAACATATCTCCTTCACCTACTGGCAGATACATAAAGGTGTAAAACTGTCTCGTAAATCCCTTGTGAAGAGAGAAGGTGAGTGAGACACTATTTCCCTTAGCAGAACCCAAACAAGCGGTTCTGGGCTTTGTGTGTGTTCATGTCATTGTTTTAGGTGAATTGCTTGACTAGAAAGAATAAAACTCATCATTGACTCTGGTCCTCAAAGAGGAAGCTTGCAGACTGTTCTTGGTTTGAACTAGATGTTTTCATGTATTTAGTAGATGCCAATCCCCCCAAAACTGTCTCCTCAGAATCTCAATAAAGACAAATCTCTACTGTGACGTCTAAACAGGTAGGGGGTTTGACAGGGCCAAGGGCAGGGTCCTACACTTTGGCCACAATAACCACCTGCAGCTATAGACTGGGGGATGAGTGGCTGGAGAGCAGCCTGGCAGAGAAATACTGTGGCCAGCAGGACTAGGAACGTCATTCTCCTCTTGTACTGAACAATGGGGAGGCCTCCCCTTGAGTACTGGGGGCAGTGTTGGGCTCCTTATTTCAAGAAGAAGATTGAGGGGCTGCAGCAGGTCCAGAGGAACAAGGCTAGGGAAAGGACTAGAGTGAAAGTCTGCTGAGGAGAGGCTGAGGGAGCTGGAGGTGTTTATCCTGGAGGAGACTCCAGGGGTACCTTCTCCCTCTCTTCAACTCCCTGAAGGGAAAGTGTGGGTCAGGTAGGGGTCGGACTCTTCTCCCAGGCAACTAGTGACAGGATGAGAGGGCAGAGCCTGAAGCTGCCAGGGGAGGGTTAGGTTGGATGTTAGAATCATTACGGATTGGAAGGGACCTCGAAAGATCATCTAGTCCAATCCCCCTGACACACCAGGATCACCCAGACCAAGTCACGCAGGAACAGATCCAGGCAGGCCTTGAACATCTCCAGTGACGGAGACTCCACAACCACCCTGGGCAACCTGTTCCAGTGCTCCGTCACCCTCACTGGGAAGAAGTTCCTTCTCAAAGGAACTTCTCACACGGAAAGAAGCCCTTCCTCACACGGAAAGAGTGATCAGAGCCTGGACTGGACCGCCCACGGCACTGGTGGAGTCCTTATCCCTGGAGGTGTTTAAGGACAAACTGACTGTGGCACTTAGTGCCCAGGTCTGGCCAATGTGGTGATGTTAGGTCCCAGGCTGGGCTGGATGAGCTCAGAGGTCTTTTCCAGCCTCAATAATTCTGTGATTCTGTAACACCATTCTATGTAAAGGATTCTCTTCGAATGGATCAGAAAACAACCCAAACTGGATTTGGGTTGGCTTTTTATTGCCCCAGTTTGGCACATACTGGGGCCTGGGGCAGAGGAAGCTGGTAACAGGAACGTTCCTACCTTGAGCACCTCTAATGAAATGCTCTGCAACTCTGACGCACAGCAAACTTCTCCTTTCCCCTCCCAAACTTCTCTCTTGTAAATGTCATTGTTCTTCTCCTGCAACATGAAGGTGACAGATAAAACCCCAGCTCACACTGCAAAAATCTCTCATCTCAATGCTTCCTCCCATGTTTTCAGCCCAGCACTCCCTGTACAGGCAAAAAAGAGAGAAGATTTAGAGTCCAAATGTCAGCCTGGGCAAATAAGTGGCAGAACATTTGAAAACCTTCAAAAAAATGATACAACTGGCATTTGTAGACTTAAAAATTTAACTATTTTGAGCATTTATCTTGTTATTAGCAGGGTATAACAAAACTGTGAGAAGTTAAACTGCTTTTGAAGTGAAAACCTGCTTTCTTGCAGGGCTGGGAAAACTGAAGAATGAAGAACTAACAAGAAAAAAGGGTATTTTGAAGCTGTGGTCAAAAATGATGGGAATAAAAAGGCGATGCTCAGCAGCAGTAAGATTTAGCGCAGGTGGAAGGAAGAAAAGGAGAAAAGATCCTGCTCCAGATGCAGCAAATCCAGATGACAAAGAAAATAATACAGGAATTTGACAGGAGAGGGAAATCAGTGGGAGTAAAACTGTCAGCTCCATGTTCCCTTCCCTTGAGTGTAAGATCAGAGTAACCCTTTAAGTTTCCTTTTAAGTTCAAGACAACCTTGCTGCTTGGAGGATAACTTCCTGACTCAGTTGGTAAGTGAGCCCACCAGAGGAGGCACCCTGCTGGACTTGCTGCTTACAAACAAGAAGGGACTGGTGGGTGATGTGGTGGTCGGAGGCTGCCTTGGACTCAGTGACCATGAAATGATAGAATTCTCAATTCTCATACGGCAAGTGCAAGACAACGGGGGCATCAGGCCCAGCCAGCATGGGTTCATGAAGGGCAAGTCCTGTTTAACCAACCTGATCTCCTTCTGTGATCAGGTGACCCGCCTAGTGGATGAGGGAAAAGCGGTGGACGTTGTCTACCTGGACTTCAGTCAGGCATTTNAATGGCATCCTGGCCTGTATCAGAAGCAGTGTGACCAGTAGGAGCAGGAAGGTGATTGTGCCCCTATACTTGGCACTTGTGAGACTGCACCTCGAGTACTGTGTCCAGTTTTGGTCACCACAGTACAGGAAGGACACTGAGGTGCTAGAATGAGTCCAGAGAAGGGCAACCAAGTTGGTGAAGGGGCTGGAGGACATGCCCTATGAGGAGAGGCTGAGGGAGCTGGGGCTGTTTAGTCTGGAGAAGAGAAGACTGAGAGGGGACCTTATTGCCCTCTACAACTGCCTTAAAGGAGGTTGTAGCAACGCTGGTGTTGGTCTCTTCTCTCCAATTAGTGATGATAGGACGAGGGGAAATGGCCTCAAGTTGCATCAGGGAAGGTTTAAACTGGATTCTTTATTGAGAGGGTGGTTAGGTGCTGGAATGGATTACCCAGGGAGGTGGTGATGTCACCAACCCTAGAGGTGTTTAAGGAACGGGTGGATGCGGTGCTTGGGGATATGGTCTAGCAGTTAGGCACTAGGAGAAAGGGCTGGACTTGATGACCCTGGAGGTCCTTTCCAGCCATGATGATTCTATGATTCTTAGACGCAAGTGTCACACTGGTTACACCAGGAAAGGGAGCAGGGCTGTTGGCCGTGGTGAGGACAGGGAGTGTAAGGGGGTTTGGCTATTCTTCTGAAAAGTCTTGACCTTTTATGTGGTTTGAACCTCTTCCTTGACCAATGAGCATTTCATGATCTAGGGACAACCCAAAATGAATCCTGGTGCTAACATCCTGTTACTCAGGGACTACAATGTCATCTAGCGATTGGATGAGGGGCAATGGGTGTAAGCTGGAACATAGGAGGTTCCACATAAATGTGAGAAGGAACTTCTTCACAGTGAGGGTGACAGAGCACTGGATCAGGCTGCCCATGGCAGTTGTGGAGTCTCCTTCTGTGGAGACTTTTAAAACTCACCAGGATGTGTTCCTGTGTGACCTGGTCTAGGGGATCATGCTGTGGCAGGGGGATTGGACTAGATGATCTTTTGAAGCCCCTTCCAATCCCTAATGTTCTGTGATTCTTCGAGTCTGTGATTCTGTGATTCTCACAAGCAACAGGTGATAGGATAAGAGGAAATGGCCTCATGTTGCATCAGGGGAAGTTTAGGTTAGACATTAAGAGCAACTTCTCTGTGCAAAGACGGCACTGTCATTAGATGACACTGAGAAGAGCCTGGCCCCATCCTCCTGACACCCACCCTTCACATATTTATAAACATTAATGAGGTCATCCCTCAGTCTCTTCTCCAAGCTCAGTTCCCTCAGCCTTTCCTCATAAGGGAGATGTTCCTTTCTCCTATATGCTTAGTTTTCAACTCTGAATGATCGCTTCCTCTATTTCTCCTATCCAAAAAACAAGCCAAACTAACATGTTATTGCTAGCTCCATGTTTAGTTGTGTTCCATGTTTCAACAACAGCTGTATAAGTCCCTCTAAGAAACCTCTGACTCCTATGATTTGTGACCCCATATTATTCTCATTAATATTCCCCATAAACAGTACTTTAATATTTGTGATAAAATCAGACCTCCTCTTAGCAGGGCACATGGAATCAGTTACACAACATATTCTTAAGACTATGAAATACCAATGCTTTGATCAATATCGGAAAAGAGGAGAAGGTGAAGGCAGTACACGACAAGACAGTGCCGTAAGTCAAGATGGGAATCACACCACTGAACTGGTGAATCAAAGCTTGGAGACCAGCTTTGAGTTTTGGGCACTGTTTAGCTCAAGCCAAGCCAGAAAAGCCTCAAGCAACTCCACTGTTCTGAATTGTTTTAGCTTTTCTAAACAAATCAGAACAGCAAGTGCTATTGGAGGCATAAACAGATTTCCTATTTAAAATGCTCAACTTTAAGGCTATTGACCACATTCCCTCCCTTCCTGTCCCAATTTAAACTTGGCTTTCACAGCTCCTGCTGAAATTTGAGGTGAGCCAACTCTGAACCAAATTTAGTTTTGCCTGCTTTTAATTTGATTGGACTGGTTTGCAAAACAAACTGAGAAAATCCTCACAACACGAGGATTTCAAGCTGTTCAGCTTTTTTTGCATAATCTCCCCCTTTTTATCCTAACGTTCCCCTTTATTCAGGGCTGAGGAAACATGAAAAGTACATTTTTCAAATGGAGTTTTTCTTTAAAGGCTTGAAATCGCTTAAGAAAATGAAAGGTAAGAGTTGAAAATTAAATCAATATGCTTGTCAACACTTGGAATAACACTCAATATGTGTAGAGGATGTGTGGAAAACACGGCCCAAAGCTAGAGCTGGAGGGAAAAAATTGTCATTGATAGTGGAAATAACCTCAATTCAGGCAGCTTTTAAAAGCATCAGTATGGAAAAAGGTTCCTCTTACCGTGGGCCAGGTTCTCATAGCCTGTCAATTTTGTCAGTGCAGGCACTGCCTTCCCTGCAGCCCTGCTCCTGGATGCCCCATTGATTTATCCTCTACCTGCTCCTGGCAAAGTTTATTAAATTTTGTTTAAAAATAGCCTGCTATGATTGTAACTCAGGCAGCTAAAATACTCCCTTTCTGTGAGGAGTTCAGGCTGATTCCACCTGAAAGAGTTCAGTTGCACCTAGTGCACATTGGTTTTGATGCCCGTGGTTTTGGTTCACGGCATGAACCAATCGAGCTAAACACCAGTCTTCTGCCCTCCTTGGCATGAAGTTGTACAAAGCTGAAAACTTAATGTGATGCTTTTTACCAGTGAAAACAATTCTTAAACCACTGATGTCTCAATGATCTTAAAAGTCTTCTCCGACCTAAACGATAAGGGAATTTTTACTCCTATCTCATAACTCAGGAAGATTCTTCTGACTCACATGATCCCTATTTTTCACATCACAGGAATAACTTAGAAAAGCAGGAGAGTGTAAGCGAGCAAGTGAGTTTCTGTCAGAGAATAGACACCCCAGTCACTCTTTCCCTCAGCTTGCTTACATTTATCTAAAGCTTAGATAAATACCTACGCCTCAAGCCAAAGAAAAGCTTCTACTGACCGCAACATGCCCAAGATTTTAGTGTTATTACTCATCCATTCAGAAAACAAGGAGGAAGTAGCATGTTTCAAAAAACTAAGCTATAAATTGCCCGAATATCTCTGTAAGCTGAGCAATGCAGCAGACTGCACCTTCAGCTATTCCTTACAGGCTAACACTATAGTTCTGGAGTGCCGTGTCCCGCGTGCAGGCAATAGAATAGCTTCACAGAGAGCTGGGCTGGCAGTACAGACATTACAAGTATTTGCTCTGTTATATTATTCATAACGTACTTCACTGCTCTGGCAGCAGTGTGTTAAAATCAGGCAAATGGCAAAGGAGTTAACGATTAACCCCTGCTATTGCCAGCGAGCTGGCTGGGAAACACCACCAGCCCTCCTGCAGAACCAACACTTAGTCCCACTGCAACTTTTCATCTCCTACTTCCTCCGAGGCAGTTTCTTTCTTAAGGCCCAGGTGTATTAGATTTTAGCTCCTAGTCTTCTCCAAAGCAGCTTCTTGCCAGATGCTCAGAATTTGGTTTCCCCAGGTACAAGAATGGCCCAAAGGTTGTCCTGCACCACCCTCTGAAGCCATTTCATTATTTTCCCTTCTCCAGGTCCAGTAAACTTTTGTTATTTCTTTCCCATACGCTTCACACAGGAGCAGTTTCCAGCCCCAAAATAGCTCTTCCACCACTGGGAAAAGAGAAAGTAGACCCATTTTCCTGTACACTTCTTGCCATGGTCCTCTTGCCAAGCATTGTTCTTCTTCTGTTGTGGAACATGACACCCTATTTAAATGTCAACATGAGTTCAACTCGGGCAGCCAGTGTATTTTTGAAGTGGCTCTACTCTGAGCCTCTTCCCTACTATTGGTAGGTAACTAAGAGACCACATTTACAGTCTCTGGATTAATAATAATCATAATTATGTGTGTTATTGTAACCTTTACCTACACCAAAATTAGAGGGACAGTTAAATTAAGAATTTCTCATCTGTGCACAGCTATCGGTAGCTACACAGACATGTAGCTCTGCACCTCCAGTGCTACATGTCACTGGAAAAGTGAAGGGATCTAATACAAAAGCCTGAACTGGTGAAGACAAGGCTCCACCTGTGCTCTGAGAATGTTAAAGAGTGACAAATTTACTTTAAAAGCAATGCACAAAGTATGGTTTCGGTAGAATCATAGAATTAATTAATAAATACAGGCCTTACTTAGTTCAAACCAGGTTGTCACTGCACACTTACTACATAGAATCACAGAATTGTTCAAGCTGGAAAAGACCTTTAGGACCATTAAGTCCAACCATGAACCCAGCTGTCCCAAGGCAACCACCAAAACCTATCCCTGAGCTCCACATCTTCACAACTGTGAAACACATCCAGGGACGGCAATTCAATTCCCTCCCTGGGCAGCCTGTGCAAAGGCCTGAGGACTCTTTCCAGGAAGAAGTTTCTCCTCGTGACCACCCTAAACTTCCCCTGGTGCAGCTTGAGGCCATTTCCTCTTGTCCTATCACTTGTTCCTTGTGAGAAGAGACCAATCCCCACCTCTCTCCATCCTCCTATTAGGCAGTTATAGACAGCAACAAGGTCTCCCCTCAGCCTCCTTTTCTCCAGAGTAACCAGCCCTAACTCTCTCAGGTGCTCCTCACAAGGTTTGTTCTCCAGACCGTTCCCCAACCTTGCTGCACTTTTCCAGACCTGCTCCAGCCACTCAATATCCTTCTTGTACTGAGGTGCCCAAAACTGAACCCAGTACCCAGCACAGGAGGACAATCCCAGGTAGTCACTAAGGAACTACAAACACATTCGTTTCACAACACTAGAAGTGCGAAAAACCTTCACATAACCGAGACAGAGTGAGACTTCAACATTACTGATGTATTCAGTGTAGCATTTTGTGGAATGTTTGCTCAAGTGATCACGGTTGATTATTTTAATAAGCTGCACTTTTTCATAGTTACACTCCAGCAAACATAATTAAAAATTAATCAGGAAGGACTTTTTATAAATCCTTAAATACTTGGGCTGTTTGGGTGGCTGCTGAGACAAGCGAAACATATAAACACTCAGAAAACCCTCAAATAATGTGTGGAATTAGTGCAGCGTTTTAATGGAGCTTTAGAAAAATACCCCTGTCTAAGACCCTGAAATGCCCTGCCTTCACCTCTTCTGGTTTTTCTGCTTTTGTACTGTAACTGACAAATGTCCATGTTTGAGAGGAAAACCCTA
>VXBP01001810.1:9379-32283 GCA_013400115.1 Rhinopomastus cyanomelas | reverse complement strand
CTGATCAGTCAGGCCATCCCTATGCGTTGAGCTGGAGAAGCCACGCTGAAATGCATGCGGCTGCACCGAGGGATGCAGGTGTGGGCACTGAGAGACTCAGGCCATCCCGAGAGCATTGAGGATGCATGTCTGCTGCACCGAGGGATGCAGGTGTGGGCGCTGAGAAACTCAGGCCATCCCGGACTGACATGCTTTCCTTCCCAGGTCTCTAGAAGAAGATCCAAGGCCCAAACTGGAGTGGTTTCCCATTCTATTTTCTCAGGTTCTGTGAGGCCATTAATGACAGAGTTTCCAGTTTGTATGCACCGTCTTGTATAATCTTTTCTGTGTATAGTTACTGTTAATAAATCTTTCTGGAGTTTCCCTAAGCCATCAGTTGTCTGGTGAATTTTATCCGAGATGCCACTGAGACCTCACTGCTTTGCTTTGCTTTCTTTGATATTAAATTGTGGTCCTGAACCCACCACATCTCTCCATATTTGGTCTTGCTGTTTGTTCTCTTCCTTATCTTCAAGAAACATTTCGTAACAGTTCCTGCAGGTCCTGCAGAGCTGAGAGGTCCATATGGACCCTGACTCCATTTTATGGTTGACTGCAGTAATCTTATGAGCAACTATTTTAGCAACTTCTACAGTAGTTGATTAATTCTTCATACTATATTCATTCTGAACGTCTGGAAGACTGTTAAAGACTGTAACACCATGGAGGAGTACAGGCATGAGATGATGTGAAGATACAAGTACAGAGTAATACTGGAGGTTCCAAGGACATAAAATCAGTAGTCAGCCAGTGGTCAGCAGATGATGGCCACCCTGAGAGCTGGGGAAACTAGGAGTAGCAAAGACAATGCAGAACTCAATGTATAGAAACACCAAACTCAGTTTATAAAGAAAACTTCCCTGTTTAGTGAGACCACAAGTCCATGATGGAAAAGAAAAGCGTAGAGTATGATGACAAACACATCAAAATCCTAAAATAATAGAGTCATTTTCTTTGGAAGTGACCTTTGAGACAAGCAAGTACAACTGTTAGCGCTGCTCTGCCAATTCACCGCTATATCATGTACCCAGCACCACAGCTACCTGAACATCTCCAGGGATGGTGACTCCATCACTTCCAGGAATGGCTTGCTTCAGGCTTGACAATGCTTTTGGGGAAGAAATATTTTCCAATATCCAGTTTAAACATCGCTTAGTGGGACTTCCTTTCATCCTATCCTTTGCTGTCTGTAAGAAGAGACCACCCAGGGAGGTGGTTGGGGCCCCATTCCTGGAGGTGTTTAAGGCCAGGCTAGATGGGGCTCTGGCCAGCCTGGTCTAGAGTGGGGTGTCCCAGCCTGGTAGGGGGTTGGATCTAGATGATCAGGTGGTCCCTTCCAACCCTGAGTGATTCTGATTCCATAACATTTCCAGTGAAGTGATCCTGCTGTGTCAGGGGGATTGGACTAGATGATCTTTCGGGGTCCCTTCCAATCCCTAATAATTCTATGATTCTATGATTCTAACCTCCACCTTGCTTCTGTTAGCCTGAAGGACAAACTGCATAACTACAGTCTCTTTCTAAAAAGTTATATGGCTGATAAAGTGTAGAAATTGCTAAGGATTATTAAAGGAATCAAGAGGACATAACCACACAACTGTTCTTGTACTGGCAGAGTAGTTAGTATTCTAGCCCTTGGAAACTGTGTCTGGTTACACACTGCTTGCATATCAGTGTCATTATTTTTCTTCTCTAGCCATCACAGGAAAACTTAAGATTCAGAAAAACATTAACTATTTTTTCACAGGTTTAATTGTTGATGAAGAATCCTGTGTATCTCTGCTATTCATTCATTTGTATTAGGAGTTTATGAGTCACACTTTACCAGGTGGTGCCCTATCTCTAAAGCAACTTTCTAAAGCGAGTTATGCCACCAGAGAGTTGATCATTTGCAAATTGAGGCTGTGAGTGCTCACTGGCAGCAGGACTGCATTACTAAAAAGCAGCAGCTGACAGTGACTGAGTCGAAAGGCAACATCAAGCTTCATCATTCTTCTCTTAGCAGCAGCAGAGCAACTATAATTGTTATTTCAAAGGAAAGTGCTTTAGCAAGTTATCACACCAGTGGAAGAGAAACATTATAATCCACCCATAATGCTACCAAATTGTCTTCCCACTGTTTTGCAAGGAATTTATTGAAATGTTTTGCTTCTGCCCCTCTTTAGAAAAATATTAAGGGCACCCTATTTATTTTTCACAGAATCACAGAATCACAGACTCACAGAATCTCAGAACATTAGGGATTGGAAGCGACCTTGAAAGATCATCTAGTCTAAGCACCCCTGTCACAGCAGGATCACCTAGCCCAAATCCAGGCGGGTTTTAAACCTCTACAAAGAAGGAGACTACACAAACCTCCTGGACAGCCCCCTCCAGCACCCCATCACCCTCACTGGGAAGAAGTTATAGAATCACAGAATCAGTCAGGGTTAGAAGGGACCACAGGATCATCCAGTTCCAACCCCCCTGCCATGGGCAGGGACACGCCACCCCATATCAGTCTGGCCACAGCCTCATCCAGCCCGGCCTTAAACACCTCCAGGAGTGGGACCCCAACCACCTCCCTGGGCAACCCATTCCAGGCTCTCACCACTCTCCTGCTGAAGAACTCCCTCCTCACATCCACTCTAAATCTCCAGCTTTGCTCCATTCCCCCTAGTCCTGCCACTACCTGACATCCTAAAAAGTCCCTCCCCAGCTTTTTTGTAGACCCTCTTCAGATACTGGAAGGCCAGTTTTCCTGTGTCCAGTCTCTTGAACACAGAAAGAGCTCTTTACAATGAAAAGTGTCTTTGAAATGTTTCCTTGTTAAGGTTGGTCCTTTTGAATCTAAACAAAAAAAGGAGAAAAGCAAGCAAGTCAATGCTTCATGCACTAGGACACAGATGAAACTACCATTATTCTTTTCTTTAAAAAAAATTACATTATCTTTGCGAAGGAAGACTTTCAAAAAGTGTAGAAAGCCACAAGTGTGTGAATTGCTTAAGATTTTGCTATCAGATGCTGAAATTTTAGTTGTAGCAAATGGATCACTCCCACGTACCTCTATTTTCCCAGTCATTAAAAATTAAAAATCCTTTAGATATTTTAGAATAACATTACTCTGATTCAAATTAGCCCTATAAGCTGTCATTTATTTGAAGAGTATCTACTTAGTAATCAAACAAATATTGTTTTACATGACAAAGCCTCAATATTCTGTTTTTGTCAGAAGAAAAAAATAAAAGCATTAATGAAAATCAAAGAAAAAAATCTACTGAAATGTTACGTCAATTGAAATTTGATGGTAATAATTTTCTAAAGTTGAAACTTTTCCTTCTAAAAGGATATTACAGAATCAGAATCACAGAACATTAGGAATTGGAAAAGACCTCAAAAGATCATATAAGTCCAATTCCCCTGCCAGAGATAAACGAATATTTAATGGAAAAAAAGGTAACATGTAAGTTTTATTCTAGAAAGATATTTTCCCATCTTGAATAAACAAATATTTAACAGAAGAAAGGTAACATGTAGGTTTTATTCTAAAAAGATCTTTTCCTTTCCAGAATAAATAAATCAATATTTAACAGAAAACAGGTAACATTTAACATTTAGGTTTTAATTAGAAATGTATTTGAGTTGCATAATGATTAAAAATCATTTCAAAATTGAAAAATGACAACAAACAACATTTTTTGGGATTTTTTTTTTAATAAAAAAGAATAATCTGTACAAAGATACTCACATATGATAAATCATGAAGCTTATGAGGAACTTTGCTTCAAGAAAGGTTTTGATTCAGTGCACTCGGAGTTGTGAAGATGTATACCATTGCTTTAACCAGTCCATTAAATTAACCCCGAAAAGGACTTTGATTCTATTTTATAAGCTTCCGTTCTTCAGTGTTGAATTCAGTAGTCACTATGGTCCTTTACAGCAATCATTTCAAGTGCCACAATTTCCATTTCAGGTCACTGTGGTTGGCTTTTATTGTAATTTTTGAAAATGATTCTGTTGATTTTTGCTTTAGGTTTTCTGCGTGAAGTAAGTGGCCAGTATGAACCTGACTAAACCTATTCCTCGCCAGTTTCTCACTTATTTCCTTGTAGTTTCTATGGATCTGTGCACAAACATTGGCAACAAGTGCTGAACATGGGGTTGCTATTGTTAGTGCTCACTCACCCAGACTAAAATTTAAACACTTCTACTAGCTCTCTCTAGCACAAGATGACATCTGAGCAAGGTAATAGAGAGATTTTGGTCTCTAGACACGTACAAACAACACAAGAGTGTAAGTTCTAAAATAGTATGTTCCTGTGTGACTTCACAGGAACATATTCACAAATGTCTCCATACCAGCTCACCAAGTTCCATGCAGAGGAGAATACAGCTTTCATTAATCACAACTTTCAGAACTACACTTATAACATCTAAGTTCAGAAATATGTTCTACCGTACAGCCTCTGCTGGGAACAGTCAAATTGACTTGGTCTAGGTGATCTTGCTGTGGTGGGGGAGTGGATTAGCTGATCTTTCAAGATCCCTTCCAATCCCTAATGTCCTATGATTCTGTGATTCCCCTCAAAGAAGAAAGCAAAAAGAAAAACTCTTTTATAAAGCCTAGTTATATCCTATGTGTTTTAACACACTGATTAAATTGATAACTTTATACTGTCATGATTTCAAATTCTCAATCTTCTCTGAATGTGGCTTGCCTGTTTTGAATTAACCTGGTCATTTTAAGTACTTTTTTGGTTTTATTAATTGTAGCACCAAGGCTTTTCTTTCTAGTCAATCACAAAATAAATACAAGATGTCAGTCATCATAACACTTCAAATGCCAACATAGTAAATTAAAGCTTGCTTTATGGCAGTGGGCCAGTATCTGCTCTGTGGCGGTGGTATTTACATTTTTAGCTATAATAGATTAGATAGAACACAAATATGTAATTAAAAATAACCTCTGGTTCTTTTACACATCACCTGCGTAATTAATAAAAGCTGAACTTAAAGCTCTCTCTTACTGTGCTTGACTTTACCTGATTATAAAATGTGAACTGTGAACACAATTTGTGCTTTTCTTGAATATGCAGATCTCCTGTTGCATGCACATTCCACATCGTTGCTCCATATATATTTCCCCTTGGCAGAATGAATGTTCTCCCTGCAAGCATTCTAATTACAAAGGTTGCTTGAGACACCTGATAATGAGCTAATGTCTCCATGGGCAGGAGTTCATTTTATACTGTGATTCTGTGGTTTCACATACAACATGACTAGCCATTCACATGTCTTTGTAAGTGCAGAACACACATAGAATCATAGAATCATTAGGGATTGGAAGGGACCTGAGAAGATCATCTAGTCCAATCCCCCTGACACAGCAGGATCACCTAGACCAAGTCACACAGTCAGTCAGGGTTGGAAGGGACCACAGGATCATCCAGTTCCAACTCTCCTGCCACTGGAAAAGCAAGGCTGGTGCAGATTTGCCATCGCGACCCCCCACAACAGACAGCCTTCAGCATTGGTGAGCTGGGCTACTCATCTTCCCCCTGGAGATGAGACAGGGGAGGGAGAGGAGAGGATGACTGGAAGACCCTCTTGGCCACGTGTGGAGTGTGTGTGGGGGGTNGATGGCATTTATGACACAGTTTCTAGTTTGTGTGCACTGACCTACATAACCTTTTCTCCTATTCTGTATATAGATATAGAGTTAATAAACCGTTCTGCAGTTTCCCTAAGCCATCGATTGTCTGTCAAATTTTATCTGAGATGCCATCGAGACCTCACTGCTTTGCTTTCCTTTCTTTTATAATGAATTGTGGTCCTGAACCCACCACAAAATTGGTGCCGAAAACCTGAGAGCAAAGCACTTTGAGTTTCAACCCGCTACACGCCTCCAGGTATGGGGCTCCAACCACCTCCCTGGGCAACCCATTCCAGGCTCTCACCACTCTCATGGTGAAGAACTTCCTTCTCACATCCACTCTAAATCTACCCATCTCCAGATTTGCTCCATTTCCCCTAGTCCTGTCGCTACCTGACATCCTAAATAGTCCCTCCCCAGCCTTTTTGCAGCCCCCTTCAGACACTGAAAGGCCACAATAAGGTCACCTCGGAGCCTTCTCTTCTCCAGACTCAACAGCCCCAACTCTCTCAGTCTGACCTCATAGGAGAGGCGCTCCAGCCCTCTTATCATCCTTGTAGCCCTCCTCTGCATCTGCTCCAGCACATCCACATCCTTCTTGTAATAAGGGCTGCAGAACTGGACGCAATACTCCCGGTGGAGTCTCACTAGAGCGGAGTAGAGGGGGAGAATCACCTCCCTCGACCTGCTGGCCACATTTCTGATGCAGCCCAGGATCAGGTTTGCCTTCTGGGCCGCAAGTGCACACTGCTAGGAGAAACAGGGAGATGTCTTGTACGTATCACTCATAGTGCAGTTTGGTAGTTCAGGTCCATATTTTACTGTTACTTTATGGGAATAAATGTCTCTTTGAGGCAGAGCAGTGAACACATGGAAAAATGAGCAACTTTCAGACTGATGCAGTAATCACTCCTCAGTGAAAAGCCATGAAAGCACAACCTGAAGAACTTCTTAAATGTTTGGAATTATGATGAACTTGAATTAACAGACATTTCTTCTGCCCAAACCCTTTATAGACTCCCTTATATTTTAAAACAGAAATTTTCTGTCCAGTCCCTGGCTCAGATGTAAAGGAATTTAAAAATGGGGTTGAAAAAGGAATGGGAAGATTGTCAGTTGTATAACTAACATTTAATTTTAACAATTGAAACAGTTGACATGAAAGAAATAGGAATATGAAAGTCAAATCCACAATATGTAGCTCAGCAAGGATGTTATATTTTACTATTACCGTATTCAAGTACTTTCAAGTACTTTGAAAATGTCATAAATTTAGGACTCTCTGAAAACTTTAACTACATAATCCTTACCAGTGAATTATAAATAATAGCTTTCTCTTATAGGAATAATGGAACAAGTTCTGAGTAAAAAAATATGAAAGCAGTTACTGAGGTGTACACAAAGAGTAATATTTTACTGGTAGTTCAATGCTATTAAATAAAATTATTTCCCTTTTGCTTTCACACTGCTATGCAGCACCACTTTAACTACAGGGAACTTGGGGTTAAGCAATTCAGTGTGAAGTTGTGAAGTTACAATAAGAGGAAATAAATTGATCACTGCCTTAAAGAGTGATGATAACAAAGAATTTCGAAGACAATTTTTTTTTATAGTAGATAGTTCTGGAGAGCTGTGTCTTTCTATTCATATTATTGGCACTGATTAAAATGAAATTGTACTGGCCTATAGTATCATTTCAGAGTCCTGTTATATGGAGTCTTTCTTCTGATGGGGTACTAGGTAAATAAACAGAATAAACATATAAAATACACCTGTTTACTATTCTGTACAATTCTTACCATAACAGAGTAATGTGCCCCTCAGAACACTGCTTTTTAAAATGAAAACATTAAACCTCAAAAGATTTGTGTGGTGTATAGTGAAAAAATAAGTCCATCCAAACTAAAATCCAAGAGTTATTTCTGAGAAAAAAGATATGTTTTTGTTTTGGCAAGGGGTTTTGTGACAGGAGAAGGGGTAATGGTTTTAAATTATTAGAGTGGAGATTTAGATTAGATAAAAGAAAGAAGTTTTTCTACAGTTACTGTAGTGAGACACTGGAACAGATTGCATAGAGACATGGTTGGGATCCCATCCTTAGAGACATCCAAGATCAGGCTGAATGAGGCTCTGAGAACCTGCTGTCATTGAAGATGTCCCTGCTTACTGCAGGGAGGTAGGACTTGATGACCTGTAGAGGTCCGTTAGAACACAAAGCATTATGTGATTCACAGAATCACAGAATATTAGGGGTTGGAAGGGACCTCGAAAGATCATGTAGTCCAATCCCCATGCCACAGCAGTGTGACCTAGATCAAGTTAGACAGGAACAGTCCAGGTGGGCTTTAAATGTCTCCAGAGAAGGAGACACCACAACCCTCTGGGCAGCCCCTTCCAGACCTCCGTCACCATCACTGTGAAGAAATTCCTTCTCACATTGATGTGGAACCTCCTGTATTCCAGCTGACACCCATTGCCCCTTGTCCTATCATTAGATGACACTGAGCAGAGCCTGGCTCCATCCTCCTGACACCCACCCTTCACATATTTATAAACATTAATAAGGTCCCACCTCAGTCTCCTTGTCTTTGAGCTAAACAGACCCAGCTCCCTGAGCCTTTCCTTGAGTATGATTCTGCCTCCAGAAATATATGGAATCATAGAAAAGTTTTGGTTGGAAGACACCTGTAATGGAGATGCCTTTTTACAAATATGTGCATCCATCAGGCATGTTAAAAAACATAACTAAAGTTACTGAAGAGAGATTTCACAGTTCTGAGAACAGATACTGTTGAGTGATGGCATCACTCACACATGTTCAGTTTCGATGTCACAGTTTGTGTTTGTAGAGCTCCTTGGTTAGCAAGTTGCAAGAACCCATTTCACTGCTATGAACTACTAACATGCAAATCTGCAGGTTAGTATAACCCTGAGATAATTTCAGGTCAGCTGCAGAACTTTAAGTTGAAAGGTAAGTTTCCAATGGCAAATAAGGACCAAACTGTGTATTTAATCAGATTTTCTACCAGACAAGCGATAAATAGTATTTAATGTGAGATAAACTGTAATCACTTGAATGAGTAAAAGTCATCTGAATGTAGAATCATAGAACAGTTTCAGCTGGAAGAGACCTTCAGGATTTTCAAGTTCAGTGTTTTCCTAGCCCTAACGTCACCACTAAACCTTGTCCCTGGATGCAACATCTACTCTTCTCTAAAACACCTCCAGGAACAGTAGCTTAACCCCCTCCCTGGGCAGGCTGTTCCTGTGCCTGACAACCCTTTCAGTCGAGAAATTCTTAACATCCAACCAGAGCCTCCCTTGGCACAAATTAAGGCCATTTCCCCTCATCCTATCAATGCAACTAGGAAGAACAGACCAACCCTTGGCCTTTCTACAACCTCCTTTCAGGTAGTTATAGACAGCAATGAGGTCTTCCCTCAATCTCCTCCAGGCTAAACAGCCCTAGATCCCTCAGCAGTTCCTCATATGACACATGTTCCAAATCCTTTACTATCTTGGTAGCTGCCTCTGTACTACATATTGTTCCTGAATCTGAACAATTATTCATAATTCATAAACATAATTATTAATTATGTTTATTAGCCACACATTTATTAAAAGTCCTGTGTTTTTGTTAGGACTTGTGCAGCAAACACTTATATGGAGATTGTTTAGCAATTGTCAGAGGAGCAAGTGTGTTATATCGTAGGTTAGGTTGGTTATATCGTTGGTTATATCGTTGGTTTAGGTTGGAAGGGACCTCACACATCATGTCCCATCCAGTCTGGGATATCCACCTCTTCTCTAGGCAACCTATCCCAGTGCTTCACCGCCCTCACAGCGAGGAACTTCTTGCTAAGGTCTAATCCAAATCTTCCCTCTTTCAGTTTGATGACAAAGCTATCAAAATGTATCTGTTCTCAGCCATTGTTTTCTTATGGGTTACCTTTCCACTCAGTGATCATAGACCCTTCACATATTTATAAACATTAATAAGGTCCCACCTCAGTCTCCTTGTCTTTGAGCTAAACAGACCCAGCTCCCTGAGCCTTTCCTTGAGTATGATTCTGCCTCCAGAAATATATGGAATCATAGAAAAGTTTTGGTTGGAAGACACCTGTAATGGAGATGCCTTTTTACAAATATGTGCATCCATCAGGCATGTTAAAAAACATAACTAAAGTTACTGAAGAGAGATTTCACAGTTCTGAGAACAGATACTGTTGAGTGATGGCATCACTCACACATGTTCAGTTTCGATGTCACAGTTTGTGTTTGTAGAGCTCCTTGGTTAGCAAGTTGCAAGAACCCATTTCACTGCTATGAACTACTAACATGCAAATCTGCAGGTTAGTATAACCCTGAGATAATTTCAGGTCAGCTGCAGAACTTTAAGTTGAAAGGTAAGTTTCCAATGGCAAATAAGGACCAAACTGTGTATTTAATCAGATTTTCTACCAGACAAGCGATAAATAGTATTTAATGTGAGATAAACTGTAATCACTTGAATGAGTAAAAGTCATCTGAATGTAGAATCATAGAACAGTTTCAGCTGGAAGAGACCTTCAGGATTTTCAAGTTCAGTGTTTTCCTAGCCCTAACGTCACCACTAAACCTTGTCCCTGGATGCAACATCTACTCTTCTCTAAAACACCTCCAGGAACAGTAGCTTAACCCCCTCCCTGGGCAGGCTGTTCCTGTGCCTGACAACCCTTTCAGTCGAGAAATTCTTAACATCCAACCAGAGCCTCCCTTGGCACAAATTAAGGCCATTTCCCCTCATCCTATCAATGCAACTAGGAAGAACAGACCAACCCTTGGCCTTTCTACAACCTCC
This sequence comes from Rhinopomastus cyanomelas, assembly GCA_013400115.1. Taxonomy (NCBI): domain Eukaryota; kingdom Metazoa; phylum Chordata; class Aves; order Bucerotiformes; family Rhinopomastidae; genus Rhinopomastus; species Rhinopomastus cyanomelas. The sequence goes on along the minus strand of VXBP01001810.1, from coordinate 21,772 downwards.
TTTCAGGTAGTTATAGACAGCAATGAGGTCTTCCCTCAATCTCCTCCAGGCTAAACAGCCCTAGATCCCTCAGCAGTTCCTCATATGACACATGTTCCAAATCCTTTACTATCTTGGTAGCTGCCTCTGTACTACATATTGTTCCTGAATCTGAACAATTATTCATAATTCATAAACATAATTATTAATTATGTTTATTAGCCACACATTTATTAAAAGTCCTGTGTTTTTGTTAGGACTTGTGCAGCAAACACTTATATGGAGATTGTTTAGCAATTGTCAGAGGAGCAAGTGTGTTATATCGTAGGTTAGGTTGGTTATATCGTTGGTTATATCGTTGGTTTAGGTTGGAAGGGACCTCACACATCATGTCCCATCCAGTCTGGGATATCCACCTCTTCTCTAGGCAACCTATCCCAGTGCTTCACCGCCCTCACAGCGAGGAACTTCTTGCTAAGGTCTAATCCAAATCTTCCCTCTTTCAGTTTGATGACAAAGCTATCAAAATGTATCTGTTCTCAGCCATTGTTTTCTTATGGGTTACCTTTCCACTCAGTGATCATAGAATCATAGAATCATTATGAATTGGAAGGGACCTCGAAAGTTCATCTAGTTCAATCCCCCTGCAACAACAGGATCACCTAGACCAAGTCACACAGGAACTCATCCAGGCGGGTCTTGAATATCTCCAGTGAAGGACACAACCACTCTGATCAGAGGGACTTCCCACTGACTGACTTTCCTGACCTAATCAGAAGTCTACTAATTGTCCATCAAGTGAGATTATGACCACATGATAACTTAGTTACCTGACACAGAGTATTGGTTAAGAGAGCCACATCATTGGAGATGGTATCCTTCGTTATCATGATATCTTTTATTTTATATATTACTTATTATATCAACGTACTTTGTACTAGACTCCAAATGAAATACAGTACCACTTCTACCCCCTTTTTTGCCCCAAGAAAATACTGTATGTATCATGTTTTAAGAAAAATCTAAGAAAATGTCAGATTTGAATTTCCACTAGTCCCAGAGATGTCCAATATAGCAGTACTTTACACAAAATAAACCTCATAAAGCTCTTTCTCTAATAGCTCTTTAAATGCAGAATCAAAATGGATTTTTGAATGGTGAATTCTATTTTGATCAGCCATTCTGGTCTGTGCTGTTAAAGCACAGCAATGAAACAGGAAGATAGATCACGTCTGGACCAATATGCTGTTTTTGATTGCTAATATCTTCTAGTTCAAAGCAGTGAATGGAAGTGCTTATCTTCAGTGCAATGCTGTAATAAGAACTGCTTATCTTTAATATTAGGTAAGAACTGTGTGTGCTTCAATTGGTTAGAGAGAGCATTTACAAATTAACTCTGGTGAAAATACAGTCAGATCTTTAAATTAGATCAGTTTTTTCCAGTCTCTAGCCTCTGACTTCACTTCATAGCTCTAAACATATTCAAAACTTACTGTACAGGGATCAGAAAGAACAAACACCTGTGTGATGTTTGGCTTTAGAAAACACTACAAATCTAACCCAGAGGTTTTACACCTAGTAGTGTAAACATGTAAACACCTAGTTTAGGGGTGAACTTGTAGTGTAGGGTAGATTGTTGGACTTGATGATCCCAGGGGTCTTTTCCAACCAGAGTGATTCCGTGATTCTGGTTCTGTGAACTGCATTTAGTGGTTTTCATAGGTGTTAAACTCTCAGAATCACAGAATTATTGAGGCTGGAAAAGACCTCTGAGCTCATCCAGCCCATGACCTAAACAGCACCACAACTTAGACCAGGGCACTAAGTGCCACAGCCTGTCTTTCCTTAAACACCTCCAGGGATGAGTACTCCACCACCTCTCTGGGCAGTCCATTCCATTGTCTGATCACCCTTTTTGTGACAAAGGGCTTCCTAATATCCAACCTAACCCTCTCCTGGCAGCTTCAGACCCCCTGACATCCTGTCATTAGCTGCCCAGGAGAAGAGCCTGACCCCCACCTGTCTACAATTTCCCTTCAGGTAATTATAGAGAGGTAGAAGGTCCCCCTGAGTCTTCTCCAGGTTAAGCAACACCAGCTCCTTCAGCTATCCAGGTTGAGCTCTTGTTATTCTTTGTTGCAGTTTGAGAACTGCTAGAATTTTCAGATGTGCTTTCATGAGGAAGAAAAGTTGTGTTGTGTCCTGGGGGACCTGTCTCCAGTTGCACAGATCCCAGGACCCTTCACCGGAAGCATCTGTCCTGGAGCCTGCCCCTGAAAGGCAGTCTAAGGCAGCCTAAAAAAACCGAGGCTGGGTCTTTGTTCACACCCTTTTTGGGGGCTGTGGCCCTGAAGGGAGCGCACCCCCACCGCTCCGGGAACAGGTGGTGGGAGGGGTGGGAACCACGGCTCCGAGCGGGACCGTGGCTCCCGAAGCAGCTGCGACTTGCTGCGGCTTCCGAACCAGCCGCGGCTTCTGAATCAGCCACAGCCCTGGCCTGACCCGACCGCCAGCGAGCATCTGCCGCCGCACCATCTGGAAGCAACCCCGGCTGTAACTTGCTGCAGGTGCACGGTCCTGCCGCATTACAGCTTCGCTGCCCCCGCACCGGGACCCCAGACCAGTGAAAGCCATGGATGCCACCACGGCCCTGGACCCGACAGGCGGAGTTCCGGACCAGAGAAGCGGTGCACCCCCGCTGCGGCAGCGCGGTACTGTCGCTGCTCGCAGCCACACTGCGTTCAGACTGGAGAAGCAAGACTGGTGTAGATTTGCCATCGCGACCCCCCACAACAGACAGCCTTCAGCATTGGTGAGCTGGGCTACTCATCTTCCCCCTGGAGCTGACACAGTACAGGGAGAGGAGAGGATGTCTGGAAGACCCTCTTGGCCACGCGTGGAGTGTGGGGCATNTTCCCTAAGCCTTCAATTGTCTGGCAAATTTTATCTGAGATGTCATCGAGACCTCACTGCTTTGCTTTCCTTTCTTTTATAATGAATTGTGGTCCTGAACCCACCACAAAATTGGTCCCGAAAACCCGGGAGCAAAGCACTTTGAGTTTCAACCCGCTACAAAACTGTCTTCCTAATATCCAACCTAACCCTCTCCTGGCAGCTTCAGACCCCCCTGAAGTTCTGTCACTAGCTGTCCAGGAGAAGAGCCTGACCCCCACCTGTCTAAAATTTCCCTTCAGGTAATTTTAGAGAGGGAGAATGTCCCCCTGAGCCTTCCCCAGGCTAAGCAACCCTAGCTCCTTCAGCTATCCAGGTTGAGCTCTTGTTATTCTTTTATTGTGGCTCTGAAAGCTATTAGTAGGTCTGATTTATGAAGTCCAATTACATCAATACATTAATGGGATTCCGTTCCAGTAGGAGAACTACTACGCTCACAAGGAGTTCAGAGAACAAGTTGTACGAGGAGAGGCTGAAGGAGCTGGGCAGGTTTAGTTTGGAGAATATGAGGCTGAGGGGAGACCTCATTGCCCTCTACAACTAGCTGAAAGGAGGTTGTAGAGAGGTGGGTTTTGGCCTCATTTCCTGTGTAACTAATGACAAAACCAAAGAAAGTGGTCTGAAGTTGAGGCAGTAGAGGTTTGCATTGGATATTAGGAAGAAATTCTTCAAAGAAAGAGTGATGAAGCAGTGGAACAGCCTTCCCAGGGAGGAAGTATGTTTGCTGATGACACAAACCTGGGAGGAGTGGCCAACACACAGGCAGGCTGTGCTGTCATTCAGCAAGACCTGGACAGGCTGGAGAGCTGGACAGGGAGACATGTAATGAACTATAACAGGGGTAAGTATAGAGTCTGGCTTCTGTGCAAGAACAACCCCAGGTACCAGGATAAGCTGGGGACTGACCTGTTGGAGAGCAGTGTAGGAGAAATGGACCTAAAGGTTATAGTGGACAGCAGAATGACCATGAGCCAGCAGTGTGCCCTTCTGGATAAGAGGGCCAATTGATCCTAGGGTGGATCAGAATTGAGGTGGTAAGCAGATCAAGAGAGGTTCTTCTCCCCTCTAATCTGCCTTGGTGACACCACATCTGCAGTATTGTGTCCAGTTCTGGGTCCCTCACTTCAAAAGGACACAGAACTTCTGGAAAGAGTCCAGTGCAGAGCAACAAGGGTGATGAAGTGGGACATCCTTGGAGAAAAGGAGACTGATGGGTGACCTCATTAATGTTGATAAATATGTGAAGTGCCCACAGGCACAGTGCCCAGGGGGCTTATGGAGTGTCCTTCACTGGAGAGGTTTAAGACCTTCTTTGTTGTGTTCCTGTGTGACTTGGATCTAGGTGATCCTGCTGTGGCAGGGGGATTGGACTAGATGATCTTTTGAGGTCTCTTCTACTCCATAATGTCCTATGATTCTATGATACCATCTTTGGAGGTATTTAAGAAACATGTAGATGTGGTGCTTCAGGACCTGTTATAGTGGTAGGGATGGATATGGGTTATTTTGTCTTAATCAATCAGTCAAATATTTAAAGTATTCCAGTATTTAGGTTTTTTTGTTGTTGCAGGGTATGGTTGGACTTGGTGATCTGGGAGATCCTTTCCAACCATGATTAGTCTGTGATTCTGTGATAATCAGGACACCAAGATACCAGATGCAAAACAAATTTTGATTAAAAAACCTCCCTGTCTCTGTTCACCGTTGCTTTTCAGTTTTTTTTTCACTCTTATACTGGTTTTGAATTAACTATATTTTTGACATCTTTCCACTTCACTTTCTTTTCCTTTTCATATATTTGCTCTGTTCATCATTAATCCTAGTACGTAAAATAAAATAAGTATCTAAGTTTAAAAGTTAGTAAATAAGCTATTAATGAAATAAGTGTTCCATGGCATTAAGTTATCCAATTACTCTTCAGAGATGTTTTCATTTGCAGGAACTGTTCAATACAACTGCTTTTTTAGAGTAAGCCTTCAGCATGGAGCTATCTGGGGGATTGAATTGGGTGATCTTTTGAGGTCCTTTCCAATCCCTAATTTTCTGTGATTCTGTGAAAATTCACAACGTAATTTGGACTACTAGTTCAGCAGAAAATGCACGGCATCACTGGCAATGAAAAGCATGGTCTGCCAAAGTAAACAACCAATTAAACAGTTATCTATCCATCTAGTTCCATATTCTGACTCTGCTTTGATTTCTCCAGGTTTTGCTTGAACAGTTGGGGGAAAACCAGAATATTCAGTCAGGCTAGAAGAGTCTGAGACTGGCAAATCAGGGATAACTTCTCGTAAGTGGTAAAGACAACATGATGAGAGTCACTGGTCCAAACTCTCCTGTTCTATCCCACCAATGCTGCTGTTTGTTATTATCTCAGAATAACAGATAATAAGATCTGAAACAGTTAGTATTGGATTTCCTAATTAAAATAACTTGTATTTCAGGTTCTCCATCTTGACGGTACAGCAAAGACTTGTCAAGAGAGGTATAAATGAAATTTGTTGTAAGAAGGGGTAATCACAAGAGAAAATCCATGTCTTTTCATTACAAAAATAAAAACTGTCATTTTCTAAAATATACTGGAAAAAGTTTTTACAAGTCTATGCAAAGGCATAAAGATTTTAGCTTGGACAGTCAAATGTTATAGAAAGAAAATTTAGCATATTGCCTACCTAACTGCTGTGTTGGAAATAGAATTGTAAGAAAATTATTATTATAAATGAATTTAGTTTTCATCTGCATTTATTTTGGGGGCAACAGGTGTTGCAGAAAGAAACAATGGAATATAGGTGGAGGAATAGTGCACTTATGCTCTGAGACTACAAAATAACATTATATTTATTGCAGCATGACGGATATATATCACTTTCCAGCTCTGAAAATTAACCTTCTTTGTATCTATTAGAATATCTTCCCTTCTTAAATGGCTTAGACAGCCGTAATGGGAAATAGTTACTCAAAGCTGCAATGATTCCTAAAACACAATTGATTGTGCAATGATGGAAATCTGCTATATCTCTAAGAGCTGAAACAATAAGCAATCTAGAGATTTAAAAAAGTGTCTTTCCCAAACTGAAAGATTAACTGAAAATGTTTAGCTATCTTTTCCCAGATTATTGTAATGAGAGATGTACAGCATGCAGACGTGTGGTGCCGTTTCACTAAGGAAGCAAATTTGTTAAATCAGTTTACTACTATGTCACTGATTTATGGGAAATAGAAACTAAAGGGACCCTTGAAAACGCTGTTATATACCCTTATATTTAGAAAAGGACCTGGAGGTCTTGGTGGCCAGCACGATGACCATGAGCCAACAATGGTCCCCTGTGGCTAAGAATCATAGAATCATTACGGATCAGAAGGGACCTCGAAAGATCATCTAGTCCAATCCACCTGCAACAGCAGGATCACCTAAACCAAGTCACACAGGAACCCGTCCAGTCGGGTCTTGAATATCTCCAGTGAGGGAGACTCCACCACCCCCCTGGGCAGCCTGTTCCAGTGCTCCGTCACCCTCACCGTGAAGAAGTTCCTTCTCAGGTTGATGTGGAACCTCCTATGTTCCAGCTTACAACCATTGCCCCTTGTCCTATCACTACATGACACCGAGAACAGCCCAGTGCCATCGTCCTGACACCCACCCCTCAAATATTTGTAGACATGAATGAGGTCACCCCTCAGTCTCCTCTTCTCCAAGCTCAAGCGACCCAGCTCCCTCAACCTCTCCTCATAAGGGAGGTGTTCCACCTCTCTTATCATCTTTGTTGCCCTACGCTGAACTCTCTCCAGCAGCTCCACATCCCTCTTGTACTGAGGAGCCCAGAACTGGACACAATACTCCAGGTGTGGTCTCACCAGGGCAGAGTAGAGGGGGAGAAGAACCTCTCTTGATCTGCTAACCACCCCTCTTCTAATCCACCCCAGGATGCTGTTGGCCCTCTTGGCCACAAGAGCACAATGCTGGCTCGTAGTCATCTTGTTGTCCACCGGGACCCCCAAGTCCCTTTCCCCCCCCCAGGGGGTCTCTTTCTGTGGAGACATTTAAAACTCACCTGGACATGTTTCTGTGTGACTAGATCTAGATGATTCTGCTGTGTCAGGGGGATTGAACTAGACGATCTTTTGAGGTCCCTTCCAATCCCTAATGTTCTGTTATTCTGTGATACCTTTATTTGAAAACTGTTGAAAATGTTGAAAAAAAAATTTATGCAAATGAAATAGGAATCCTTCAGCAAAATGTTTAAATTCTGTTGTGTATAACTGATTAATAAATGCAAAAAAACCTAGGACATATTTTCCAATTACTTCAACATATTTCTGATTAAATCCTTCAAATTTTAGTGTACCTCATGGATGTATGGATGTCTGGAAATACATAATTCCACCTATCATAACCGAGAAATAAGGAAATCATGTAAGATAAGAGTATTAAAACCATAAGTGTTTGTGTATGTCAGACGAGTATAGAATCATAGAATCATAGAATCACTATGGATTGGAAGGGACTTCGAAAGATCATCTAGTCCAATCCGCCTGCAACAGCAGGATCACCCAAACCAAGTCACTCAGGAACTTATCCAGTTGGGTCTTGAATATCTCCAGTGAGGGAAACTCCACAACCCCCCTGGGCAGCCCGTCCCAGTGCTCCGTCACCCTCACCAGGAAGAACTTACTTCTCTTATTGATGTGGAACCTCCTGTTTGAGTTTAGACCCATTGCCCCTTGTCCTATCACTAGATGACACTGACAAGAGCCTGACTCAATCCTCCTGACACTCATCCTTCAAATATTTATAGACATTAATGAAGTCACCCCTCAGTCTCCTCTTCTCCAAGATAAAGAGACCCAGCTTCTTCAGCTTCTCCTCATAAGGAAAGTTCTCCACCTCCTTCATTGTCCTCATATCTTTACTCTGGACTCTCTCCAGCAGCTCCACATCCCTCCTGAACTGAGAAGCCCAGAACTGGACACAAGACTCCACATGTGGTCCCACCAGTGCAGAATAGAGGGGGAGAAGAACCTCTCTCCATCTGCTAACCAGCCCCATTCTGATCCACCCCAGGATGCCGTTGGCCCTCTTGGCCACAAGAGCACACTGCTGGCTCATAGTCATCCTGCTGTCCACCAGGACCCCCAAGTCCCTTTCCCCTACACTACTCTCCAACAGGTCAGTCCCCAGCTTATACTGGTACTTAGGGTTGTTCTTGCCTAGATGCAAGACTCTGCACTTACCCTTGTTATAGCTCATTAAATTTTTCTCAGCCCAGCTCTCCAGCCTGTCCAGATCTCGCTGAATGACATCACAGTCTGCAGGGGTGTCGGCAACACCACCCAGCTTTGTGTCATCAGCAAACTTGCTGACAGTGCATGCCAATCCCTCATCCAAGCATCAATGAATAGATTGAACAGGAGCGGACTCCACTAGATACAGGCCTCCAACTAGACTCTGTCCCACTGACCACTACTCTCTGACTTCTACCCTGTAGCCAGTTTACAATCCACCTTACTACCTGAAAATCTAGTTCACATTGCGCCAGTTTGTCTGCGAGGATGGTGTGAGAGATTTTGTTAAATGCCTTACTTAAGTCAAGACGCCTTACTGAAGTCAAATGCCTTACTTAAGTCAAGTAATTGTTCATGTGTGGCCCAAAGAATGTAAGTGATGACTAGTGTATACTTATAATATATTTTGTTAATTGTAATTCCAGACAAAATTTAGTATGATTAGGATAAGCACTATTAAGACACGAGGACAGTTAGAAGATCAATCGGTAGGAAAAGTGGATCTGAAGGAGTAGTTCATAATAAGCACCTGAGCTAGGAGAGACCAGGTTTGTTGTGATACCAGATTAGTGAGCTGCCTTCAGGATTTCCCTCAGCATTTCCTGCCAAGAGGCAAAGTTTTAGCAGTGGTCCCACAGTTCCTAAAGTTTAGTGAGAATTTAGGAGACTATCATAGCCCTTTCCTCCTGAGTCTGATAAACCCAGTTTCTGTGTGCACAGCAGGAGTTGTAGCTTTGAATGATGAGCATTCCTGAGTCTTCAGGATCTCATGTAAAATGAGGTTGGGGAATTTAGGACCTACTTTAGTGTCACACAGGAAATCTGTGGCATGAAAAGAGATTAGAAAGTGTTCTTGTTGCTCATATTACTAATCTTCCTGTCACCTGTATCTGTCAGCTAGTCCCTCCCAGTCTCACAGACATGTTGTAGGAATGTTACTGATCGATCATACAAATGCTACAAAAAACCCAAAAATTCTATTAAATTTGCATCATCATAATATAGGTAAAAAAGTCTAAACTACATAATCCTAAATACAGTCTTAAATGTGACTTTTACCAATTTTCCTGGGTCCTTTTGCAAGCCTAATAATGTTTGTGTAGGACACTTGGGGTGTATTAACTTGTAGGTGCTGTAAACACTGGGTTCTTTATCTTCAAGGATTTTATTAAAATTTGTTTTAATAAAAACACCCAACCAACCACACACTTGCCCCAATCAGTTTTGCAGCCTTACAGAGTGTGGTTGAAAGTTAGCATTTGATCAGGGGGAAAAAGACTTAAATGTACACATTGATAAAATAAATTAAATTAAGAACAAAATATTATGAATAAATCAGGAACAAAGTACTTTGTTCTGCAGGTTTTGGTGATGCATCCTTGCACAGAAAAAGAAGTTTGAGTTTCATCATTGGTCTTACAGCAAACTCTTCTGAAAGTCTTCTATGGGTTTGCAGTGCATGAACTACCCTGAAAGTAAATGAATTTTGCATCTCCACATGAACTTGTCTTCCAGAAACAATATGATAAAACCACTCCAGAGGTAACAACAGGGTTTTTAAATACTTAAAACAAGCACAGATGACAGATGACAGATGGCTAGAGCAGTAGCTCCAGAAAAAGTCAGGTTCTGAAGTGATGCATTTCCTAGCTATTTGCACATAACAATTAAGGTCTAAAATCTCATATAAAGAAATCCAGGCAGACAGCACCAAACACAGAATATTGGCAGTATCTGATTCCTCCAAAACAGTATACTCAGTAAAATCTTCTCTAAGAAAAGCAGCCTGAATACTTGCCATTGCCTAATCATAGAATCACAGAATCATTAGGGATAGAAAGGGACCTTGAAAGATCATCTAGTCAAATCCTCCTGACACAGCAGGATCACCTAAACTAAGTCACACAGGGATCAATCCATGCAGGTCTTAAACATCTCCAGTGAAGGAGACTCCACAATCCCCCTGGGCAGCCTGTTCCAGTGCTCCATCACCCTCACTGTGAAGAAGTTCCTTCTGATAGTTATGTGGAACCTCCCATATTCCAGTTTACAACCATTTCCCCTTGTCCTATCACTTGATGACACAGAAACAGAGCCTGGCTCCTTCCTCCTGACACCCACCCTTCACATATTTATAGACATTAATGAGGTCACCCTTCAATCTTCTCTTCTCCAAGATAGAGACCCAGCTCCCTCAGCCTCTTCTCAATGAAAGTCTGCAAAGTGCAGTAATCTGTTCCCACACAACTGCAGTTTTATCTACCTGATCATGAAAGGGTTGATGCTTGCAAAAAAGTATTTTCCAGTATTTGACTGGTCAACTTGTCTACATAAATACGTAAAGGAACCTCTTCACAATGAGGGCAACAGAGCACTGGAAAAGGGGTTGTGGAGTCTCCTTCTCTGGAGATGTTTAAGACCTGCCTGAATGTGTTCCTGTGTGACTTGGTCTAGGTGATCCTGCTGTGGCAGGGGGATTGGATTAGATGATCTTTCGAGGTCCCTTCCAATCCCTAATGAATCTATGATTCTGTGATTCTGTGAACATTATTATGAAGGTGTGACTGAGGCTTGAAGGCTCCTTTAGAACCTTTGCTTACAAGTCATAAAACAACTAGACAAAATCCTATAAACCAACAACCAAACTAAAAACACTCACAGGGAAAAAAGGGTTTGTTTTTCTGTACAGATATCTATTATTAGCATTACTCAGACCTAGAAAGAGTAACTGTAGAGTAGAATCTGTACTGTGTTAGATCCTGTACAAGTATTGATCTATAGGGTGGCACTTGACCTGGAGAACTTAAATCTAGCAAAGCTTAAGGTCTTGCAAAATGAAAGTGCAAAATGGTAAAACTTCTCAAGGTGCTCGAAGATTACTGAAGCAAAAAATCAGTAACTGGTTGCTTAAAAAATCTTGTTTCGCCCATAAGACTGCTTCCTCCATTCTGAATTTAACCAGATAATGGTGAAATTAGCACAGTGCAAATTCTAAGTCTCCTTCAGATGTGGTGAGTTGCTTCTATTTTAATTTCCATTTTTGCCTTGCCTACGAACAGATATTTTGTCACGGAGGTCACACCAGTACAAATATAATCTTATTTCTTTTTATCCTAAGACTTCATTCATCACAGAATTTCACCTTATACTTGTTTAATGCAGTGGTGTCAGTAAAAAGTTTGAGTTATAGCAGCTGAGAGTATAGGATGGTGACCTGAGCTGGTTTCTTAAAACCTTTGTTTGAAGACAATTTAAGACCGTGCTGAGGAAGATGAAAGACAAAGTTTTCTAGGACACAAAAATGACAATTTTTTTCAGTGTCTTCACTGAAGTCCTCAATGTGTTTAAAATGTTCTTTTCTTTCACAAAATTGAGACAATTTTAATGTTCTGTCACCTTATAAAAATACTTCAGGGCGATAGTTTCTGTTATAGCAGTCAACAAACATGTTGACAAACAAATTTCATGTCTTTTCCTTACATAAATATAGTAAACTTCAGGTTTGCTTTGAGCTGAGTGTCCTTGGTGTCTGTTATATGTAATGTGACCCAAAACAGGTTATTCTTAACCAATTACGATTTATTAAATAAGAACAAACAAACGGCACTTAAGGGTTCCTAAGGGTAGCGCTGGGTGCCAGGACGGGGAAGGTTAAATACCGTCCTCCCCGCACTCCTGCACACCGGAAATGGCTCAAGTCCCCTCTTTTATACCCCATGCATGGTCCATCATTGGTCAATTAGAAAAAACTGAGCTGGCTTCTCACTGGGCTAGGTGTCCTCTTTGGAAAGAAGCCAGCACATCGTTGGACAGTTCTTAATGAACTCCGGCTTTTCATTGTTGTTAGGGTCCTTCCTGTTGTAGCATGGTCTCTTCAGGTGTCTTAGAAGATGCCTCAAGCGTGAGGGTCTTTTAAGAAGATGCCTTTTCAAAGTGGTGTAGCAAAGAGGACTTAATAGTAATACAACACTAAAAACAAAGTATATGAATCACCAAAATACATATAGCAGTGTCTAACCAAGTATCTAACTTGGAGGTGTTGTCTAAGTGTATGCGTTGAAGTCAGACACTAAATTCCTTCATTTTCACAGAATCACAGAACATTAGGGATTGGAAGGAATCCCGAAAGATCATCTAGTACAATCCCCCCGCCACAGCAGGATCACCTGGATCAGGTCA
>VXBP01001807.1:6147-16634 GCA_013400115.1 Rhinopomastus cyanomelas | reverse complement strand
TGATTCTATGATTCTATGATTCTATGATTCTTCAACAAATTGACTGAACAGAAAGGGTGAACAGAATTCACACAGCTGAGACTTCAAATGCTGCCAAAGTCTCAGCTGTGTGTTAACTCTTCGCAGTACTGATAATAAAGCTGTCGCCACTGACAAAGGTAAAAGCAGAGCTGTAAAATGTGCAGTCATAGAATCATCATGGATGGAAAAGACCTCCAAGATCATCAAGTCCAACCCTCATCCCAATAGCTCCCTAACCCCTAGACCATGGCCTCAAGTGCCTGTAGCTACTCGGCTTTGGAACACTTTCAGTTTGGGGTACTCCACCACCTCCCTGGGCAGCCTGTTCCAGTGCCCAGCCACTTTCTTGGGGAAGAATTTCATCAGATCCAATCTAAACTTCCCCTGATGCAACTTCATACCATTTCCCCTTGTCCCGTCCTTAGTAATCTGGGAGAGGAGACTACACCAGTGTCGCTACAACCTCCTTTTTGGTAGTTGTAGAGAGAAATAAGGTCTCCTCTCAGCCTCGTCTTCCCTAGGCTAAATAACCCTAGTTCCCTCAGCCAATTGTCATAGGGCCTGTTCTCCAGCCCTCTCCCCACCCTCATTGCCACTCCTCTGGACCCGCTCCAGCATCTCAATGTCCTTCTTCTAGTGTGGTGCCCAAAACGTGACCCAGTACTCAAGGTGTGGTCTCACAAGTATAGACTACAGGGGGACATGCACCTACTCCTAGGAGTTCATAGAACCACAGAATCACTGTGGTCTGGAAGGGACCTCGAAAGATCATCTAGTGCAATCCCCCCACAACAGCAGGATCACCTAGACCAAGTCACACAGGAACACATCCAGGCAGGCCTTGGACATCTCCATTGATGGAAACTCCACAACCACCCTGGGCAACCTGTACCAGTGCTCCGTCACCCTCACCGTGAAGAAGTTCCTCCTCNCACTACTCTCCAACAGGTCTGTCCCCAGCTTATATTGGTACCTGGGATTGTTCTTGCCCAGATGTAAGACTCTACACTTACCGTTCTTATACCTCATTAGATTTTTTCTCAGCCCATCTCTCCAGCCTCTCCAGATGTCCTGAATGGCAGCACAGTCTGCAGGGTTGTCGGCGACACCACCCAGCTTTGTGTCATCAGCAAACTTGCTGACAGTGCATGCCAATCCCTCATCCAAGTCATCAATGAATACATTGAACAGCGCTGGTCCCAGCACCGACCCCTGGGGCACTCCACTAGACACAGGCCTCCAACTAGATTCCGTCCCACTGACCACTACTCTCTGGCTTCTACCCTGTAGCCAGTTTACGATCCACCTCACTACCTGAAATTCTAGGCCACACTGCCTCAGTTTGTCTGCGAGGATGCTGTGAGAGACTGTGTCAAAAGCCTTACTTAAGTCAAGATAGATGACATCCATGGCTTTGCCATCATCCATCCACCTGGTTACTCCCTACTCAGTTGTTTACCCTGATCCTCATCCAGGCGAGGATGCTCTTGGCCTTCTTGGCCACCTGGACATCCTGCTGTCTCCTGTTCAGCCAACTGTCAACCAACACCTCCAAGTCTTTCTCACCAGGCAGCTCTGCAGCCACTCTTCCCCCAGCCTGCAGCACTGCAGGGGGTTTTTATGACTGAAGCATTTGCAGCATATGGCAAAAAACTTTTCCTTTATAAGGGATGCCTCTTCCGTAGGTCCTGTGTTGCGTTCATGTACAGATCCTTTACATCTCCTCTAGCACAAAATACATGAATTTCACTGGAAGGTAGACTTGTCTTTGGCTGCTGCCTATGTCCAGTCACTTATGAGGGTGACTGAGCACTGAGGGCACAGACTGCCCAGAGAGGTTGTGGAGTCTCTATCCTTGCATTTCTGGATATGAACCTAAGCAACAGGCTCTGGGTGACCTTGCTTGACCAAGGGATGTTGGATTTGCCTGATGGCCTTCAGAAATGCCTTCCAGCTTCAGGCCTCTTGTGATTCTGCAAATTTCCCTCTTGACAGGGTAATTGGTTGTTAGGGCTGTTGGCAACACCTCTAGTCTGCATTGGTGAGACCACATCTGGAGTATTGTGTCCAGTTCTGGGCCGCTCCCAGAGAAGGACATTGAGTTGCTGGGGGGTGTCCAGCATAAAGCAATGAGAATGATGAAGGAATCCTTATGAAGAAAGGCTGAGGGAGCTGTGCCTTTTCAGCTTGGAGAAGAGGAAACTGAGGGCTGACCTCATTAATGGCTATAAATACATGAGGGGTAGGTGTCAGGAGGATGGAGTTAGGCTCTTCTCAATATCATCTGGTGATAGGACAAGGGGCAATGGTTGTAAGCTGGGACATAAGAGGTTCCACATAAATATCAGAAGGAACTTCTTCACGGTGAGGGTGACAGAGCATAGGAACAGGCTGCCCAGGGGTGTTGTGGAGTCTTCTTCTCTGGAGACGTTTAAGACCCACATGTATGTGTTCCTGTGCAACTTGGTCTAGGTGATCCTGTTGTGGTGGGGGGATTGGGCTGGATGATCTCTCGAAGTCCCTTCCAATCCCTAATAATTTTATGATTCTATATCACGGTGGCTACTGAGAAGCTATTTCTTGGGAGTGAGGGTGGGAGGGAGAGGTGAGATGGTAGAGAGAACATTTGCACTGCCTCTTGTTAGGCACCATTCAAACCATATTAATCAGCAGCTTATTGGGACTTAAAGGAGGCTTACAGGAAAGGTGAGGAGGGACACTTCATCAGGGGTGTAGTGATAGGACAAGGTTTAATGATTTTAAACCTAAAGAGATTTAGCTTGGATGTAAGAAATAAGTTTTTCATCATGAGGGTGCTGAGGTACTGGAACAGGTTGTCCAGAGAAGTTGTGGAAGCCTCTCCTTGGAAGTGGAGGCTAGATTGAGATTTAACCAACCTGATCTCGTGAGAAGTGTTGCAGGGAGGTAGAACTAAATGATCTCTGAAGTCCCTTCTAACCCAAAACATTCTATAGAATCACAGAACCACAGAATTTCTGGTTGGAAAAGACCCCTGGTATCATCAAGTCTAACCATCTACCCTACTTTACAAGTTCACCCCTAAACCATAGCCCTCAACACCTCATCCAAATGATCTTTAAACCCTGGGAAACCTATTCTAGTGCTTGACCACCCTTTCCATGAAAAGATCTTCCTAATATCAAGTGAAAATCTACCCTGTTGTAACTTGAACCCATTCCCTTTTTTTCTACATCCCTTCATAGCAGATAGGGTGCTGACTTTTACTATGGCCTCATATGTGTGGGAGTACACAGTTCTCCACAGGACTGGAGCTGGGTTTCTCACAGCCCAGTGAGCTCTGACATGCCCAAATGAGGTGGTTTTTACGGTCAGTAAAAAAGCCCTGATCCATGTAGGCCATTCCCAGCCCAATACAAATTCTCACACCTCACACCTCCCTTGGCTGGCTGTGCTTGAACATGGGAACTTGTATGACACACAGTTACATAGGTTTATTTGTGAAGTACTGAAATTCCCACAGTGCTCCCAAACTGCTGTCTCTAGAATGATGCCCACCAAGAGCCCCACTCCTTAATTATGCCAGATGACTAATACAGAGATGATCACTGCCTGGCTGAGCATCTCTGCCCCTGAAGTGTGCAGACCTGGGCAAACATGGTCTTTGAAGGCTGCCAGGAATACGGTCAACACGGGGAACCCGCATGTTGTACCTGGGTCATCAGCAACAGGAGCAGCTGGGGACAAAGCTGACTTCTGCTTTCCTTTTTGCAAACTTTGTCTGTGCATGCAGCTTCCTGCCAGCACTCCTGAAATATTTCATGCTGTGAATGCAACAGGGAATATAAAATGCAGCTGTATGTGCGCTTAAGGATGTATTCGGCTTGTAGTTTTGAAGGTGAATGAATTTAACTGGTGGTTAAGAGATTTTCTTGTTGGTGGCAGAGGTTGTTTCTTAAAAGTTTTGTAGGGTCAGATGCCTTCTCGTATTGCAGTGAAAGTTAAAGCAAGATAATAAGATAGTCTTGTAATTTTATAAGGTTGTTTTATTTATTTGTTTGTTTTAATTTGCGATACTATAATTGCTGGAGTGTGGTAACTTATCTATAGATAAAGCTGTTGTTCTTTTCCCTTCTAAATTCTTGTAAACATGTTTCCTCACAACATTTCCAGAGCTTGCCAATAATTCCAAGGTCAGCGTGTTTTCTGACTCGATGTTTGCTCTTTAAACCCACAAAGCACCCATTCCTGGTTTGTGGAGCTAGGCTGTGACTCGCCTGATATCCCATCTCTCAGTCCTGCCAGCTGACCTTCTGCTGATGTCCTGGCCCTGGGTCGGGGTGGGGGACTTGGTCCTGAAAGCCCTGGGACCCCCACCCATCTGAGGCAGGAGAAAGCCTGCCCATCACTGGAGAACAAACACCAAGGTTATCCAGAGATGGCAAAACTTGTCCTGGCATCGGCAATGCTTTAACAACTGGATTTCCTAGGGCACATCAGCTGAAATGCTGTGCTTGTGGTCTTTTCAGAGATCCCTTTGGTCTTGTACCTCTTTGCCCTGATTTCCATTACCTGGCTGTGGGGAGGGCTGCACATGGCTTACCGGCACCTCTGGATGTTGGTCTTCTTCATCATCTTCAACAGCCTGCAGGTAAGAGTTGCTGCCTTTGGTCCTTTCGTGTAGCTGAGGAGCGTCCCCACCTCTCACATTCGGGGTTTTGGCTTCACCAGCTGAGCAGCACAATATGACACGGTGCAAGTGTTAATTATGTCTTCAGTTTATTTCTGAAATTAAGACATAGAATTCTTATTAAAGTGAAGGGAGTATTGTCTGGAAACAATTGTGGTGTAATTGCACAGATTTGAATTTCAGAGCTAATACACTGGGAAGGAAAATTGTTTCTTCTGTATGTAATGTGCTGCTGAGATAATTATGCCAGCAAAGCTGAAATATCTAAATATCTGCAGCCTTTGCAAAAAAAAAAAATTGAAGTATTTCGCTTTTCTGGATCTGTTAATATAAAAAACCCCACAAATTTTTAAAATTGCATAACCCTAGTATTGAATATTCTAACATTGTGAGAGGTGAGCCTCCAGGCTAAGTTTTTCTGATGCGTATTGATTAAACAAAGATCTTTTCTCTGAAAAAAGCAATCAACTACAGTCTACACACTGA
This sequence comes from Rhinopomastus cyanomelas, assembly GCA_013400115.1. Taxonomy (NCBI): domain Eukaryota; kingdom Metazoa; phylum Chordata; class Aves; order Bucerotiformes; family Rhinopomastidae; genus Rhinopomastus; species Rhinopomastus cyanomelas. The sequence goes on along the minus strand of VXBP01001807.1, from coordinate 11,458 downwards.
TTATTATTTATAGAAAATGCAAATAGCCTCTTGCAGAATTTTACACATGTAAGTGCTTCCCCTTCACCACATTATGCTTCATTCAGTGCCATGCTGCACATTGCAAAACTGATAACAGCATCAAGGTTAATATATTGTGGACAGGAAAATGCCTCTGATCTCTGAAAACAGTGAAAATTAAGAATTTAGAAAATATATATCTACAGTGTTCAAACCCCTCTTCCATTTTTATAACAGAGATATCCACAACACCGTGTATGATACTCCAATATACTGAGGGAGCTGGGCTTCTTGAGCTTGGAAAAAAGCAGATGGAGGGGTTACTCCATGAATGTTGATAAATATGTGAAGGGTGAGTGTCAGGAGGATGGAGCCAGGCTCTGCTCAGTGTCATGTGGTAGTAGGACAGTGATAGGACAAAAGGCAATGAGTGTGAGCTGGAACAGAGGAGATTCCACATAAATATGAGAAGGAACTTCTTCATGATGAGGGTGAGAGAGCATCACTGGAATGGGCTGCCCAGGGATGTTGTGGAGTCTCCTTCTCTGGAGACATTCAGAACCCATCAGGATATGTTCCTGTGCCACTTGGTCTAGGTGATCTTGCTGTGCCAGGGGGATTGGACTGGATAGTCTTTCAAGGTCCCTTCCAATCCCTATTGTTGTGTGATTCTGTGATTCATCAAATAAAAATTGATTTTAAATCTATGGTTTCACACAACAGGTTTAGTTTTGATCTGAATTCTAAAGATGACAACAATCTAATATCTTCAAAATATTCTCAGTGTTTTTTTTTTAAATAGAGGAAAATTGTGTGTCTTATTGTCCTTGTGGTGTGTAATTATTCAGTAGATACTTCCATTCAGTTACTCTCTGTAGATTAGGTCAAATTAGTGATGATGAGATTTTTTTGTGACACTAGGTGAATGGATTTGCTCAACAAGACTGATATAAGAATTGCTTTTTCACAGTGAGACTGCCACATCTCTGAGGACGAGTGGCTTAGATGTAGTGTTGGGGGATCTGGTTTAGGGGTGACCTTGTAGAGTAGGGTTGATGGTAGACTCAGAGATCCCAAGGGTCCTTTCCAACATGAATGATTCTGTGATTCTGTTACTCACAGTAATCCCAAAGCACATTCCTTCCCTTTCCTCTCCCCTTACAAATCTCAGAGCTGCAGGCAAAGGCTATTGGAAACATTAGCTCTACAGCTAAGACTGCAGCTTTGTAGTGAAACGTTAAACACTGGGGCACCTGGTTGGCTCAGTTGGTAAAGCATGGGACTCTGAATTCCTGGGGTCATGGGTTTGAACCCCATGCAGGACATCTTGAGACAGTACTGTAGGCTTACCCTGCTCCAGCAGGGGGGGTTGGACTTAGATGATCTTTCGAGGTCCCTTCCAACCTGTAGTGTTCTGTGATTCTGTGATATAAAGGAAAATAGTGGTGATGTTTGTATAATATTTATGTACGTATGTCTTTCCTTATTGTTTCTCTCTGCAAAAGATTATTGCTAGAATCTCGTCTGGGTTTGTGTTCCACAGATCTGTCTTGGATACAAGTTTTTGAAGAGGGTAATTTGTTATAATTGAGATTTTATGGCAGAGGCAAAGGAGTGTCAGAGCACTGTAATATGCATGGATATTTTCTTTAAAATAAAATTACTTCAATGCCAGTGACTATTTAGAGAGGAGGGATATGAGTGCTCTGTGAGAATTATTGTTCTTGGCCAGAGTGTTGACCCTTCTGTGTAATTGCCAAAAGAGACTTTATATTAGTCTGCTTTATATAACTTGAAATTTCATTTTATTCCAGTAAAGTTCAAAGCCGTAGACTTATTGCAACTTTAATTAATACTGCTAGTATCAAGGCACCAACTCATGCAGTAGGATCAAGAAGTAAAGCAGGATGTGGAAAGCCAGTTCTGCAGAACATAAGATCCACAAAGTCTTTGAGGGATTTATTGCAGTAGTGGTCTGGTGTGATTTGGAACACATAGACATGACAACATGCCTACAGTAATGTTTAAGTCATGACTGCTACCACAGATGCACTGCTGGATGACTCCAAAGTTTGGTTTAGAGTCATAGAATCACTAGGGATTGGAAGGGACCTTGAAAGATCATCCAGTCCAGTCCCCCTGCCACAGCAGAATCACCCAGACCAAGTCATACAGTCAGTCAAGGTTAGAAGGGACCACAGAATCAGCCAGTACCAATTCCCCTGTCATAGGCAGGGATACCCCACCCTAGACCAGGCTTACCAGAGCCTCATTCAGCCTGGCCTTAAGCACCTCCAAAAATGGGGCCTCCACCACCTTCCTGAGCAACCCATTCCAGGCTCTCACCATTCTCATGAACAACTTCCTCCTCACATCCACCCTAAATCTCCCCATCTCCAGCTTTGCTCCATTGCCCCTAGTCCTATTGCTACCTGACATTGTAAAAGCCCCTCCCCAGCCTTTTTGTAGGCCCCTTTCAGATACTGGAAGGCCACAAGAAGGTCACCTGGGAGCCTCCTCTTCTCTAGACTCAACAGCCCCAACTCTCTCAGTCTGGCCTCATAGGAGAGGTGCTCCAACCCTCTGATCATCCTTGTGACCCTCCTCTGCACTCGCTCCAGTACATCCACATCCTTCTTGTAGTAAGGGCTCCAGAACTGGACACAGTACTCCAGTGGGGCCTCAATGGAGTGGAGTGGAGGGGAAGAATCACTTCCCGCGATCTGCTGGCCACACTTTTCCTGATGCAGCCCAGGATCCTGTTTGCCCTCTGGGCCGCAAGTGCACACTGCTGGCTCATGTTGAGCCTTTTGTCCACAAGCACTCCCAAGTCCCTCTGCTCAGGGCAAGTCTCCAGCCAGTTGCTGCCCAGACTGTATTTGTGCCTAGGATTGCCTTGACCCAGGTGAAGGACAGAGCTAAGTGTCGAATGACAGCAGAGATAATTGTTTTTCTCAATCTATATGAAGTTTTCCAGTTGATTGATTGTAATGTTTTTATACAGTTTTGTTTCCAACACACCAACTAAAATCTTTGAACTCTTGTTAAAGTGATTTCTCTTTTGCTGGTCATTCTTTGGCTGATCTCTTATCAGCATCACTGCTCCATACAGAAGTTGAGTGCTCATTAATAGTGTGTAGGTAGTCTTCTGTTCTTCTGCTGCGTCTTTCCCTGAGGGTATTATAATTTCAGATATTTTTCTGGTATAATTTCATGTGACCGGATAGGTTGTCTCGGTACTCAAGGACCTGAAAACTTCCTTTCACTACCAAGAGCTTTACTCTTCTGTTGGTTGGATCCTACATAAGAATCCCCTATGACCAAATAACCTCTATCAGCATGTGCATTTCTAATCTCTCCAAGGAGAAAAGGAGACTGAGGGGTGACCTCATTAATGTTGATAAATATGTGAAGGGTAGGTATCAGGAGGATGGACTCAGGCTCTGTTCAGTGTCTTCTAATGATAGAACAAGGGGCAATGAGTGTGAGCTGGAACAGAGGAGGTTCCTCCTAAATGTCAGAAAGAACTTCTTCCCAATGAGGGTGACAGAGCACTGGAAAGTGCTGTCAAGAGGAGTTGTGGAGTCTCCTTCTCTGGAGATGTTTCAAATCCACCTGGGCATCTGCCTGTGTGACTTGAACTAGGAGGATTCTGCTGTGGCAGGGCAATTGGACTAGATGATCTTTCAGGGTCCCTTCCAATCTCTAATGTTCTGCGATTCTCTCAACCTCTATGAGCAGTTGTACTTCAAATCTTTCCAAGGAATGTCCCCAGTTACACATTCTCCTTCTGTTAGACAGTTGAGAAATGTGTAATCAAAAACTCTGAAAAACTAGGAAATGAAAGATCAGAAAACAAATACTGCAAGATTTGCCCTCCACTGACTGGATTGCCTCATGTTATCATTGTTGTGCATCACCATGTGTGGAACACAGCTTCGGTTCCAAACTCGTGGTGATGCCAGACTGCCTGCATTGACCCTCTGCCCATAACTCTTGGAATCATAAACAACAGAATGGTTTGCATTGGAAGAGACCTCAGAGATTGTCCAGGCCCACCTCACTGGCCATGGACAGGAAAACCTCTCAGCAGACCAGGTTGCCCAGCACCAATCCTGCATGGCCTTGCACTCTCTATAAACACAAGAAATTGCTGCAGCAACTGATATAGATTGTGGGGTGGTTTTTTGTTTTGTTTTGTTTTTTTTATATTGACATCAATTCATTTGGGTTCTTGTCCTTATGACAGATGTTTAATATCTGGAGAATAACTGTAGATGTCAAAGGGCCTGGAGAAGATACTGCAGCACCTCTGTTCAAATTACATCAATATTGATCCTGGAAAGAAAAGGAGAACTCTGTAACTTCTTGTTGTTCTTAGCCACAGAGAAACTATAAAACCTCAAATATAAAATAAATCTTCCTTTATTAAAGGAGATGGCAAGGTTTGAAACGTACAGTCTCTTCCTGTTTAATATTTTAAATTACAACGTGCAGGATATGGATCCCCAGTTCAAAGAGAAGTGAAGAAAAAATTGTGCTTCAAGCTATGACAATCGCAAGAATTTCAAAATTAATATTTTAAAAAAAAAAGATTCCTTATCTTTTCCTGGTATTTTCAAGCACAAAATAAATAATAGGACAGTATTATTTGATTATTTATTAATTTGGACATTAATATATAAATTATAGAATCATAGAAACACTATGGACTGGAAGGGACCTCGAAAGATCATCTAGTCCAATCCCCCCACAACAGCAGGATCACCTAGACCAAGTCACACAGGAACACATCCAGGTGGGCCTTTAACATTTCCATTGATGGAGACTACACAACCACCCTGGGCAGCCTGTTCCAGTGCTCCGTCACCCTCACCGTGAAGAAGTTCCTCCTCAGGTTGATGTCGAACCTCCTGTGTTCCAGCTTACAACCATTGCCCCTCATGCTAGCACTAGATGACATTAAGAGACTGGATCCATCCTCCTGACACCTACCCCTCAAATATTTGTAGACATTAATGAGGTCACCCCTCAGTCTCCTCTTCCCCAAGCTCAAGAGACACAGCTCTCTCAGCCTCTCCTCATAAGGGAGGTGCTCCACCTCCTTCATCATCTTGATTGCCCTACGCTGGACTCCCTTCAGCAGCTCCACCCCCCTCTTGAACTGAGGGATCCAGAACTGGACACAATACTCCAGATGTGGTCTCACCAGGGCAGAGTAGAGGAGGAGAAGAACCTCTCTTGATCTGCTAATCACCCCCCTTCTGATCCAACCCAGGATGCTGTTGGCCCTCTTGGCCACAAGAGCACA
>VXBP01001806.1:0-201646 GCA_013400115.1 Rhinopomastus cyanomelas | reverse complement strand
ATTGGAAGGGACCTTGAAAGATCACTCAGTCCAGTTCTCCTGGCAGAGCAGGGTCCCCTAGATCAAGTCGCACAGGAATATCTCCAGACAGGTTTTAAACATCTCTAGAGGAGGAGACTCCACAACACCCCTGGGCAGCCCTTTCCAGTGCTCTTCCCTCTCATTTTTATGTGGAACCTTCTCTGTTCCAGCTCACAGCCATTGCCCCCTGTCCTATGATTGGGTGCCACTGAGCAAAGCCTGGCTCCATCCTCCTGACACCTACCCTTCACATATTTATCAACATTCATGAAGCCACTCCTCAGTCTTCTTTTTTCCAAGCTCAAGAGACCCAGCTCCCTCAGCCTTTCCTCATCAGGGAGATGTTGTAATCCCTTCATCATCTTTGTGCTTTCGCATTGGACACTCTCAAGCAGTTCTGTGTCCTTCTTGAACTGAGGGGACCATAGTGTATCCTCCTGAGTCTATCCTGATACCACTGGGTGCAATACTGGCTGCTGCTGTACTACTACAGTTGACTACACAACATCCCAGTGAACATTTACTGGTAGTGCAAAAACACCCCCAAACCCAACAGTTAAAATCAAGGTTGTCTCTGTACTGTTGAGATGCTTTTCTTGATGAGCAACATTGAAAGCTTATTTCCCTTTTCCTGAGAAGCATCTTTTTTCCATTTGCTCTCTTTATTAAAGGTAGAAGCTGAAAGATTAAACTAGTTTGGTGACCCAGAAGACAGACCAGTGGTAGAGGTACCACTGTGCATTTCTCCCAGAGGCGTTTGCTCCGTCCCTGAAACGAAGTACTCGCAATGGAACAGTAAGTGGCCAAATGACTAACAGTAACACAGAGCTCTTTGACCAGAAGTTCACTGGCTCACTGTGGGGAAGGCTGCTTATCCTACTGCAGACCTCAGCCTAGTGTGTTGTCGGGGCATATTCATACTCTCTTATATTTTCCAGCCATAACTGGTTATGAAGTAGAACCAGTGCGACCGCATGCAGAGCGATTCTGTGATTGCAACTTGACTGCAACAGCCTGTGCTGGTTTTAATATGTGTGTGCATCACTAACTCAGTCAATTCATCTGACCCTGTTCTGAAAACAGGTGAAAATTCTTTACACTAGAGAAGTGCTGGCAGCCCCAACAGAGGGATTTATGAAGGGTTCACATAACCAGGTTTTAAGGGTGAAAAGCAACACTTGTTTGTGTGGCCTAAACTTTCATGAAGATATCTGCTTTGAAGTTGATGGGGGTAGTTTGTATGAGTAAAAAGTACTTCAATACATGAAAGCCCTGTGACTTTACTACTGAAGTTATAGGAATAGGGGATTGCAATGTTGGGTAATACATTTATTATTGGATTATGTGTTTATTTAGTCATCAGCGAGGCCAAAATGTACTGAAGAAGGTGACTTTGATTTAGGAGTTGGGTTGCTGGAACACAGCCTGTCCACACCTTCTCTGTGTGTTTTTCTTCCTAAATTCTCAGTTTGTCTTTCTTGACACTGACTGAGTATCAACGAGACAATGCTGAAGTACTTAGACTGAGGACGTGACTCTTTTTCCCTGCTCGGTGCCATTAGACAAGTTCCTGTACTTGTTAAAATGTTCCTTTCTCTTTGTACCCCCTTCATTTGCTCCCTGCCCAGCAAAGCACCATCTGTGACTCAGAATGCCTACAGATCTACCAGTCAGTTTGTACAAGAAAGAATGTCAATGTTTTGCTCCTCTGGACATTATAAATGGTGTGATGGTATCATTTGCCCTATGCAATACTACAACGAGTAATCGTTAACATTTTCCCCTCAAATACTGCCACAGGGTTTTTATTTTACTCAGTTTATAAACAGAATTAAAGCCAAACCCTCAGCAAGTAAATGGTTTCTGATCATTTATATATGAGGTATCACTCAGGCTTAATGTGTCCCAGTATGGAAGTCTTAATTGGAGACGTCAGCCAAGAGAAAGTTTCTTATTAAGTAGACTAAAAATAATGACATGATGAATTGGAACTTCCTTGGGAATGTTCTTCTCTGTAACTCTTTGTCAGTGGTTATTTTAGGAAGCTAGTGGAAGTTGCACTTACCCAGAAGTAGAATTCAGCCCTAAAATCTAAACATTTGTTCAAATTTTAGAAATTATAATGTTGTAGTTGAGGGAAAAGAATCTTCCTGTGTGACCTGTATTTCTAATCTTTGGAAACACGTCTGTCTCATTTATCTTGTCTGTGATTAATCTTTATGCTTCTTGTAGCCTTTTTTAGCGGTTGCTCTTGCTGGCTATTGAAAATTTTGCAGCAGAAAATCAGTTAAAAAGGGAAGAATCTTTTTGTACAGCTTAGATTAAAAATGCTCTGTTTTTGTGAGTTACCATGATGATACTGGAAGACTGTATTTGTGTGTGGCACACTCCCCGCTTTACTCTAGTCTTCCTCTCTTTGCGTAATAGTCCTTTTTACTCTGTGTAGCTTTCTTGTTTCATGTCGGCCAAGGTGTGTCATGTGTTCTCTTTTACTGGTTAGTAAATATCTGGGTTGGTTTAGATCACACAGAGATAATTCAGAATTGATGGCTCCACCTGTCGGGGAAAAGGCAAACTTGAAAAAGAATGTAGGAACCCACGTAACGGTGACTGGAGGGTTGCAGAGAAGAACTAACAATTTGTACTTTATGGCATTATTATCAGACTGCAAACAAATTTCAAATTTACAAATCAGTCATGCTACAAGAGGACCACAATTGTCTTACTAAATATTTCTTCATATTGCATGTGTTCCATAGCAAACATCCCCCTTTTTTGCTGCTTATTGTAAGCAGTAAAAATCAAGTGTAGGATAAATTAAAAATCACATTAAAGTCAAGCGTTTTCATCCTTCATGACTTTGAAATGTTTTTAAGATGTCTATAGAGACTATGCTAACACTATCATGACCAACACTCTTCCACTGACTAGGGCTGTCATCATTTTCTTCAGCCCTTCAGTCTCAAGCTGAGACGGTGAACTGATGGCAACACCAAAGAAATTGAACAATTTAACTCCATCAAGTTTGTTCCTTACACACTAGGTCTCAATGCATAAAGTACCCTTTGACCTCAGTTGGAGTCTTAACTTGTATAGTGTTCAAACCAACTGTATTGCTCTGGGCATCATCCTGCCAGGGGGATGTTAGGGACAGCAGTCTGGGAAAGCTTGAGTCATTCAGCCTGACCTGTGAATTGGACACAAAGCAGGAGAGAATCGCCCGCATCTTCCTCTATTTCACTTCAAAATCAAACACATCTGATTAAAGCACAAATATCTTAAGAGGACCTGTTAGTCTCTGTACTGGGATGGAGCTGGGAAGAAACATTCATTGCTACAGGCAGGCAGAAGCTTGGTAAGGTGTTATTGTGATAATGATTAAGTAAATGAATTAGACTTTTCCTTGGAAGAGAACTCAGCCTGAGTAGGTCCAAACAACAGAAGGGCAGAAAATCTGTCAAGTTAAGGCTCTTGGCTCCAGTTAGATCAAAGGAGTAAAGCCAGTGTACCCAGAAAGAACTTGGCAGAGGGAAAGAGATGCATCTGCTCTTGGGGTATAAAGAGACTTCAGCAGTTCTCAGATATAGGTCAGTGTCTTGTATTAACCAAAACTGAACTGGCATGATTTGTATTATATAGCTGTAGGCCTGCAAAGTTCTTCTCAACCTTGTTTAAAGCTGAGTTTAAAGCTTAAGAGTGCAAGGCAGCCACACTTGCACTTGTTCAGTTTATTATTTCTGCCCCTGAAAGCAGAGTGGTCCAGCAACATGCCATTGTGTGGTACCTATCACGTGAAGCTGTTTGGTTTCTGTGGCTTTGAACAGCTAGTCTGACCATAAAGATCTTGAGAAGACCAAATCTTTCTCCTACCCTTGTTTGAGTTTTTCAGGCAGATGAGAATTCTTCCTCTGAGGCTGAATTTCTCAGAGATGTAGATCAAGTCTGTCGCTCTTTCACCACCTGGGTTTGGTCTCCTGACTCAGCAGCGAAAAGCACAAAAGTCATAAACTAGCACGATCTTAGGATCCTTGCTAGCACAATGGCTTTTGAAATTAGAGCTGACTTGAGGCTGCTTTACTGACACAGGAGGGGTAATTCCCCCTCTGCCCACAGCATGCACATCTGTGCACTCTTCTCCTTCAGTGTATTCCAAAGAGCTGGGAGTCTCTTCCATATTTCCGTGAGTCTTGAAAACTAATGACTTTCCTGTGCTACACGGCCACGACAGGATGTTCAGCTCTATAAATTGAACCTGAATGTCTGTATTGCCAAGGTTGGACTCCGTGATCTTAAAGGCCTCTTCAAACCAGAGATATCCAGTGATTCTGTGAAACACATCTCGTTCAAAAAATCTGTGACCCAATTGAAAAGGTACTGGACAGTCTTAAAGATGAAGTATTATTAGTGACTTCTGTAAATCATGCCTGACCAGAATATTTTCCTAATAGTTCAGTAAATGTGACCCACAAACGCGAAGGAACCATGCTATCCTCAGAACTTAGAAGTAAGGGTTTGCATTTTCTACCTGAGCCCTTGCCTACAGTGGGTAAAGACAGCTTTGTGATTAGATTGAGAATTGCTCCAAGAAGACAGGTCTTTACCTTGTTGTCTAGCATTGCCACGTGCTAATGAATTCCCATCTCCCTCAGACCCAAACTCAGGAGTCTGGCTGCAGTCTCCACATCTTGGGTCTCTCAGGAAGAACACAAGCAGCAGTCAGACCTTTTCACTGCTTTCACAATTCACTCGCCCTGAACTCTGCTCAGCTGTGCTACCAGGCTCATAACACACTTCTATGTATTTCTGCAGCTGGTTTTACTCTGGCATAGGTAGGTCAAATAATGATGTAAGGTCATATGGAAGAGTTTATGGAAGATTCAGGATGGTTTAGAATACTCCATGTAACATGATAGACCACCAAACGCGGTGGGTTTTTTTAGTAAATACTGATTTAAGCAAAAGAAAAAAAATACTGGTGTGCTGGGCTAGAATTTGTTGTCAGTGACTACTTCTGCTAACCCTTAACATTCACAGGTCTGAAGTGCACGCTGCTTTCTTGCCCCAAGTTGTTGAACATGTCCTGATAATGCTGGTCATTACTATCTGTGCTCTTCAAATGGTCAAATGTAGTAAAGAGAGAGAGGATGCAAAATTGACACTGGTATGCTGTCCTTCTTGGTGTTTCAGTGCAAAGCTGAGGAAGACTTCAGTGATAGCAGAGGACAAGGAAACTAGAAATATCCTTACAAGAGGAAATGGAGTGTGTCTTCAAGACTAGCTCACTTCATAGCTTCATAATCCAAAGAGACAAAAATACTTGCAGAGGCCGAGATTTAACTGATGAGCTGAAACCACACAGAAATTATGAAGCTCTTTTTACCAATCTTGTTTGGTTTGATTTAGGTGTAAGCTCTGGATTTATTGATAGATCAAGCAGTACCTCCTAGACCAGAAATGGTTCTAACTTCTGTGTGTCATTAACATCTTACTCTGTCACTCTGACCTGTTCCATCTGGCACGAAATGTTCAGAATGCTCACTCTGGGAACGAAGGAGGGGTGTGTAGTGAGAAACCACGCAGCTAACTGCAAAATGGCATCCTGTTTACTCAGTCAGTGATCTTTTATTCCCTGCTAAAGGACAAGCAAAACCCCATTTGTCCAAGTAGCTTCTCCTAACTGAATTCATTTCATTGATGTCCTTTGTGTCTTACCAGTAAGAAAATTATATATTGAAATATAGCAAAAGATATAAATAATGAAATATAAGTAATAATGAAAACCTTCCATTCAGACTGCTCACAAACCGCAGTGGCTGAAACAGAACTACTGAAAAAAGAAATGACTCCTTTTCTGCTAATAATTTTCTTTCCCAGGAGTTTTCTAAGAGTGGACACATTTCTGTTTTTATTCTCTTTCATGTTTTTCTGCATATTGCTGCACATGTTTCAGTGTGAAGGTTTTTGGTGGCCTCAAGGACACAAGTAAATATGTTTTACACCTCTTTGTGCAAGAAACCTCTTGCTGTTTTCTGTAATGGTTTATGAGGACTGAAAAGCATTTCCCCTCCTCACTAGCAAGTCACTTTTTAGCAGTAAGGCTGAACTGACAAGAAAAGGATGATTGCTTGAAATCCTCTTGTGTTTTCTGGGTTTTTTGTTTGTTTGTGGTTTGTTTCCTGTTTGTTCATTTTTGATCCAGCTATTGGTGTGTTTTTCTTAAGGACAACCATGTGAACTTGTATCCCCCCATGCCACGCAAGTGGGAGTTCTTTGCTACCTAAATACTTCCTTTTGGGAAACCGTGGCTCTGTGGTGTTTTCTTCTGTGTGAGGTCATCTCAATCAATCTGTATCTTAGGCTCAGTCCTACCAGAGCTGGCAAAACTGAGCTCCTTTTCAGATGGGAGAAGGGAAACAGCTGCTGTACTTGCGTTTTCTACTGCAGAGAAGAGACTGGGGGAAAGTGACTGCCACTGCTCGAAGGGGCTGGTCCTTCCTCATTGCAGTGAAAACTGCTCAGCACACTTTCATTGACCCCTCTGTCAAGCCACAAGCAGCCAGCTGCTTTTCCACAGCAAACAGAGGGATGGGAGCTATTTTACTGTCCCTGTTAGCCAGCAGTTCCCTGTATGTCTAGGACTAGAATCAGCGATGCTTAATAGAAAAGCATTAGCTTGGAAACATCGAGCAGAATGTGCTGCGAAGCACCTCCCTGTTCCTCTCCAAAGCTTGCCTGATGAGAAGCAGCGTGCCAAACTTCTCCCCTCTGTGGTACCCTCAGAAAACTCTTTCCTTGAGGCAACATCAACAGGAGTTACAGAATACAGTATCTCATGCTACACTGATCCAACAATCCAAAAGGAATATTAGAAATTAGCAAGCACTGACATACTGTGACTCAGTTTGCACCTCCTCACACACGGTTTCCAGGTCCTAGCATCTGTTCTAATAAAGAAGAAAAAAACACCATAAAGATGTTGATGTTAGCAGTGTAAATAGATCCAACCTCAGCAGCAGAAAGCAGTTTGTACTAAGCGAGAAATAATTCATATTTGTTTATTTTACAGAGCCACTTTTCAGAGAAGAACCACACTCTTTTTTTCCCTTCCCCTTTTTGGTTTGTTTAATGCATGTTTTTGTTTCAGTTGACATTGGCAGATGTGGCTGCGTGTGTTGGCGGAGCTGTGCTAATCACTCACCATTAAGATGATGATTTTCAGCTGAGAAACAGGAAATTTTGGATAATAAAATTGCTGATAATCAACAACAACAAAAGATCATGCAAATCACCACGAGGCTTTCAGGACATAAAATGGAATTGATGCCTGTCGGCCACATGCAACAGCCTGGATATCTGCTAAACAGAGTTTTTTTACCTGATCCTTGTTTTTTTTGTAGAAGCTGCGTTAATAGTCAGAGCTCTGTTAATGCCAGAGGCAACCAAACGGACCCTTTGTTGGGTGTGGCCCAGCATTGTTTTCTGTGGCTTAAAACAAAGCAGTGAAAGACATTCCCTTTTGCTCATTTTCCAGTGCCTTTCTGGGAAATCAGACCATGAAGTTTGCCTCAAGAAATGGGTTCGATGTGGCTAAGCCTTGTTTATGTGTTCTCAATTAAGGGGTCCTTAATAAGCCATTCCACTTGCATACAGATTGCCCAGAGAGGGTATTTTTACTCTCTTTGGGAAACTTTGGCAGTAGGTAATGTATTAAATCATTCGTTTCTAGTTCAAGGGTAAAACTCGACTGAAACAGAAAGGTCTGATAGTCACAAAATGTGTGTAGTTAGCACTAATTTGGCTTTTTTTACAATTAGTTACCTAGTCTCAATGAGAAACGAGTGCCAGTGTTAGTCTTGTTACTTAGGGACACATCAGAAAAATTAAATTCAACTTTTACTGGAGCGTTAGTGTAAGAAGATGGAGATCCCTAGGGAAGATCTCAAGTGTTCCCAGTGTAACTGCTGTGCTGTTCTTGGGAGTGGATGTTGAATTTGTTCCCTTTGGTGGTGTTATCTGTTTACCTGCAGGTTCAGCTTTCCTTCTTACCCCATCAGCATGCCAGCAGTTGACCTGGCATCAGTGTGTCTGTCGCTCAGCTTATATCCTTTATCGGAATATTTCACAGTTCTGCCTGCAATGGCATCAGTTAGCCAGCAGCTGCTGGTTCAGTCAAGACTGGCAGTGATGATGTGCCTGGCAACTCAGTAGAGCAAGGCATTACAGTATCCATCTGCTTTTGATTGCTTGCAGGATGTTCTTCATCTGAACGGGGAGTAGTCTCTTGGTTTAGTTTTGAATTGTCCGTTTACTGCTGTAGAGAGAAGCTGCCATCCCTGAGTGAAAACTCGAGTCAGCCCATGAGGAGCCAAGAAACACAGGAGGGATGGACAAATTGAAAGGCTCGTTTCTTTCCTTCTCCTTTCAACACAGGATGGGAATCCCTTGGGAATGAACTCAGCCCAGAGCGTGTTAGCTTCTGCACAGACCTGCTTTCTCCTTTAGCAATGTTGCTGAAGGAGCTGCGACAATGACATAGGCCCAAAGCTGATAAGAGCAGCTGAAGGTCTCTACACAGCAGAGGATGGGATCTGGCCCCTAGAATGTAAGTATGTATGTTCAATTCTGGGAGCAGGAGCTCCTGGAAGGAACTAGTCTCCTGTCTTCTCAGAATTAGTCTTGGAAACCTTTTTTCCCCTTAGATAGTTTTGTTCAGTGTAGAGGGTTAATACCCTTGCCTCCCCTCTGTCGTGCCAATGTGGTGTTTAGGTTATCAAACCAAACCAGCCACTGAGAAGTTTATCTAAGCTGTGGTTTGCATCTCAGTCTGTTGTGATGTCTGGAATTGGGGGAGATGAAGTACGCGCTTTTTCTGGACTGCATTCTGCGTGGGTGACACACAGACTTAATTGTTTAGCTCTTAAAAATATCTTTGCTAGGAGAACGCTCTGGAATGTCAGCTTAATGGCTATAAGATTTCTGTGTAGGATAGTCGGGAAAGAAAAAATCCCAACCCTCCCAGCCCTCCTCTTGCTTTTCTGAAATGAAATCACACTGGTGATGGAGAGACACCAGAGGGCACTCTGGCTCTTTGAGTGCTTTTCAGTTGCCTTCTACTGATGGCGACTATAAAATGTCCTTAGGAGGAAAAATATTAGTTTACTGGGGAAGAAATTACAAATTGGTATCTCTCTTCTTGCTCATCAATAGTCTTCTCCCAATCTTGGTCCTAACTCTGCTGTCACAGGGTTTGGAATGCGTTTGTGAGAAGTTACCACGCGAAGATGCACCACAATTTTTTTCTCACAGTTTTTTGACATGATTTGAAAGCCGAAGACTCTTCTAGTATATCTGATACTTCTCTTGACATTGCAAGTCTGATAATTCACCAAGTAAAATACACACAAACAATGGGTGGGGGTTTTGTTGTTGTTATTTGTTTGCTTAAAGACATCTGCCAGTAGGCTCTCGCCATTGCTTCACTCAGAAAGCAGCCCATCTGAGTTGGCAGACCGTGGTGTTCAGGATTTGCCTCCATGCATACTTGGCCATCTTACCATTTTTATAGAAGTAGTATATTAACTGAGAGATGGGAAATGATTCATGAAGTGTTCCTCCTTGTGCTTCTGTTCCTGCTGCGTATTTAGTCTGAGCCCGTGATGTGCTGAATGCGGATCACAGTCAGTTTCTTCTAATGGAAAGGTATCTGTAATAATGGACCTTTCACAGCCTTTCTCATTTGCTCCCTGACAGATTCTTTCATCTGGTTTTCGACCTGGTATAGACCCTTCCGTAGTGATTCTGTGAGTTAAACCTTACCAGATTCCCCAGTAATAAAACTTTGATCTTGTTTCCCCACTGTTTTGCAGTTCCAGCACCGCTCTGTTGTTTAAGTGAGGCAGCTGATTGTTTGGAGTTGACTACATGATAAAGAAATGTCCCCATTTCATGTGCCTTTGACCAAGAAGTGATTGCAATAAGATCACCACAAGCTCATAGCCAAAAGTCGCATAGCTGAAGAGTAGGACACATTTTATTTGGCTCTTCCTGCCTTTGAGCAGAGCATTGCCTACACGACAAACAAAGATGGTCTTGGTAACAAATCCCCAGTTGCTGCATGCAGGCTTAGCTTCCCTTAGTGAGGTTCTGACAGGCAGAAGACTCTCAGGCAGTCTCTGACTCAACCCCAGATCTCATCTTTTGCAGATTATAGGCTCTCTTCCTGGCCAGTCACCAAGAAATCCTTCCCTACAAGCCTGATTCCTATTACTAGCATAGGGAGGCAGAGCCCAAAGCACTTCGTTAACCCGTCCTTGGCCACGGTACAGTTTGTATATCCCAACACCTTGGTTTATTTTGCTTCAAGTCTTTTTTTTCATAGATATCACATGGATCCAGACAAATCACAGGAAGTTTTCTTTAAGCTGCTTTGAAAGCACAAAGAATTGCCTGCTTGGCAGTGGCAGGAGGTTAGAAGAGCCCTTGTTGAAGAACTGGTTAAAATACACTGTCAGTGCCTTAAGTTCACACAGCACTTGAGTGTAGGGACTGCGGGGTTGGGGGGAAGGAGTGTTTTCATGGTCTGTGGAGGGCTGGCAGTTTGAAGTTTTTCCCTCTGCATAAATATGGCAACATTTGTAAGCTCCTCCAGATCACTTGCTGGAATGTAAAGTCAGCAAAATTCTGCCCTTTAGTAAATGATTGTACAGTGGGACCCCTGTAGAGGAAGTGTTTTGTGCCTCAGTGAGACAAGATGTTCAGCAATTTAGTTGCTTTGGTGGTGCTCCTTAAGGCTTAAATAGTGGTGCGTTGCCCTGCTTTCTCTTCTTTTCTCATAGAATCATCAGGGATTGGAAGGGACCTCAAAAGATCTAGTCCAATCCCCCTGCCAGAGCAGGATCACCTCACTGGAGGAGAAGCCATGGAATCAGAATCACTCAGGGTTGGAAGGAACCATCATCCAGTTCCAACCCCCCAGCACAGGCAGGGACACCCCACCCTAGAAGAGCCGATGCCCTGAGCTGCTTCTCTGTACTGACATGGCTGATCCATGCACAATACGGGCAAAGTTGTTGCTTCATAGGGTGATCCAGCATTTTCAACATTTATGAAAACTCGTATCTCCTTCTCAGACTTGGTCTTCCGACCAGTACTCACTGTCAACCAGGAGTCATCATGGTCAAGACTTGGATTGAAACTCCCCTGCAAATCAGAGCGAGGGTCAGAGCCAACCTAATAGCTGGTATCTAAATTGGCATTCAAAGCACTGAGCACAACACTAGGATCCAAACCAGGTACTGTGCTAAGCAGCAGAACTAGCATGTGGAAAATTTTCACGGGGTGAATAATAACTTTGGACCATCAAATGGTTCAATCTGGAGTCATGGATTTTTCTCCACCCACCTGGGAACTTCACTAAGGACTGCTGTCTCTTGGGGTGTCATTTGGGCCATTTCTTGCTTGTGGCTGAAGCGCTTGGCCAGGATGTATGGTGACTGGTTCTGTTCCTTTGTCTGCCTGTGAGGATTCAAACTTCTTACCCACATGCCTCGGTACTTTTTCACATCCCGGCCCTGTTCCTGTCTTTTATCCAATGACTGTTTCGTGCAAAATATAGAAGACCATCTGGCAACAAACGCAGTCTCTTCTCGAGCTCTGCTAATTGTGCCAGATGCCTTCCGTGGATTCTCCAAACCACAGTAGTTTCAGTTCTCAAGGTTCTGATGATACATAAAGATAGCAGAAACTAATATAATGTGGTAAATTGCTTTTTGGAGGGATTTCATGGAACACAGAATACTTAAAGATATAAAGTGTAATAAAAACATGTGTCAGACAAACGAGAACACAGGAAATCTGAGGTAATTTCCCTTTGGGATACTGAAAATACTATGGGCTATTGTGGCAGCAGGGTTCCTCAGGAGGCTACAGTGGCACTTATTGAAGCACTTCTTGGTGCTCTCTAAATTCACACTGCATCATCTTTTTGGGGTTGGTCACCTTTGGGTTTTTACCAGCATGAGGTGAAATAAACCTAGAAAGTATTCATGGAGGAGTAATGTCCTGTCACTTCTTGAAAGGCTGACTGCGAGAGAAGTTCCGACTGACTCTCACTGGAGGACTTGGATGTTCTGGGAACTAGGTCACTTTGGCATCAGAATTCTGAAGCTGTGACACTTTTTGTGGCTTCTCTGCTCGGTTTCACACTCAACAACTCATGTCCTGCACGAACACACCAAACATCTGTGCCTCTTACTTTTCTTTGTGTTAGCTTGAAAGTCTCTCCCAGTTCTTGACACTAGTGTGGCAGCAGGGACTCCAGTGAGATCAGTTAGGGTTCTAGCTATTGGAGAAAGACCCTTGACAAAGAGTAGCCTCAACCACCACCAGCTCAAGTTCATCAATATCAAAAGCATCATATTCTTTAAGTTATTATGAGGTGTATTCAGCCTTGTGGTTGTGTCTTGTTACTGAAGTGAGCAGCAAATACTGGCTGCTGCTTTGAGGAGACTGAAGACTGTTGCTTTTTACTCCTGCATCTACTGATACAGAAGGCACAGGGCAACCTGGGATAAAAGTCACAAAGCAGCTGAAAAAAATCTAGAGGATTATACGAGATCAAAATGTTTCAGTAAGTCTTTCAAAAGCATTCTTTCCACGCTTCCTGAAGCTCCATCCTTTCTCTCATCAGGGGAAGAAAGAACTGTAATCTTACTCATCTGTGGTCAGAACACAATTACACTGACAATCCTGCGAGATAAATATGGCTCAGGACCTCTTGTAAAAGGCGTGGAAGCCATGTGTTATTCCTAAGAAGAGGAGCAGTGTCAAGGACCATCAGTGAAACACGTTGATACCTTTGTAATGCTTCCAAATACCGGTAGATGCAAGGCTTTGCCAAAATGCAGCTGGGCAAATTTGTTACTTCCCATATGGAAAGCAACTGTTCAAGTAAGTGATAGAATTGTACACTATAACATTGCTTCTGTCCAAAACCCAGGGCTGGTGTCGGCATGAGCCAAGATACATTTCTTTATTTTCTTGCTATAACTAGTTTTGCTGTTGTTGTTTTTCAATTAAAGCCATAAGGGAGCTAACAATTGCATTTGCCCTTTCCTCCCTCACCATTCCCATAGCTGATGGTTTACCAGTCAGTAGACTGGAACAGTAGTTGGCAGTTTTGACCTCGCTGCTGTACGTTGGCTTCCTGGAACTGAGCTTTAGGAAACAATACTCACTTATCTGTGTAGTTAGCTCTGATTTCCCCACCTCTCACTTCCAAATGTGGGTTCTGAAGTTGATTCTATAACTTGGGGTAGTCGACATAAATAAAAGAAAGCAACTTAGAGAACAAACAGATCTTCTTCTCATTTTGAATAGAATCAGTATTCGGCACTTGGTGCTTGTCTTTTGAGCCTTTACAAACACTTGCCTTACACAACAGAGGTGCTAGGCGTTCCAAACGATACCCCCCAAAGTCTCTACTTAGAAGAGTGGTCTAATTACCAAGGAGCTGTACTAGTTGTGGTAATCAGAAGGTCGTTAGCCTTGGAGGATCTTTCAATTCTCTTGTCAAGATACCTGCACCGTTTTATAGGTGCTGGTGATGGAGAGAACAGAAGACATCTAGATTTTGTGCCAACAGACAACTTGCACTTTGCCATAGTACTTTGATGTGAACTTTGATCTGGTTTAAACCTAAGCCAGCAAAAACCTCTGCATGTTTAACCCAGATCATACATAAATGTGTGATTAATGCAATTAACCACGCTGCAGCCCAAAGACTTGTGCTGGCGTGAGGGGCAGCGGCAGTGTGGGAGCGGACAGGCAGGCCCACTTTATGATGGTTTAAAATGCTCGTGGTAGTATGGTTGGGCTTATTTAATTTCAGGTGTAAGCTTTCTGAACCTCCAAAAGCATTAGCAGAAAATATCATACATTACTGAAAAAGCTTCACAAGTAACTTGCTGCTTGGTGCTTCCTCCTACTATGTTTCTGTGTGATGTATCTCCATAAGGAATGAAAGGCACTTGGTGCAGAGCTGAGAGCCTACAACTTGAGCAAAGACACAATGGTACTGTGCTGACCAACTGCTGTGGAAATTTTGGAAATGGATTGGTTATCACTTGTCCAAGAGAAGGCACTTAACATATTTGGAACACGGTTCCACAAAAAAAACCCAACTTTTTTTTACTAAAAAGACATGAGGTAAATACTACTGCTGTTTACATGTGGATGCGTGAGGTTACGTGGCTACAAGTGAGGAGTAGGTGAATGTTGGGCTGTGGTGAAGATGTGTGAACTACTTGGGGAGCAATAGCAAAGAAGTGTGAGGAGTTAGACATCACAATTGTTTTCAGATGGAGGTAGATGTAGTTATTTTATTCTGACAGAGACCTCACTGGACACATTTGCTCTAAACAGCTGTGGACAGCTGGAACTCCAAAGCCTCTGCATAGAGATTTGGTGCCTGGGTTTGTCCCAGTGCTCATGTCAGGACATTTACCAAAGTGCAGATCCTGTTCACAAAGTAAAACGTGGTGGATCCCTCTGTGGACCAGGGCGTGCTTTCCTCTGCTTCTCTTGTCGTTGGCTTTCCCTGAGCTTTGACCAACTAATTTCAACTACAAGGCATTTGAGAGCTTTGCCATTCCAGCCTGAAGGTACCCGACACAGTCAAGTTTTAGCTCCAGGTTAGGATGGGGTAGAGAAAGTTGTTACTTAACCCTTCCTGCCTCCCTGGCTTCCCAGGACAGGAGGGAGGTACGCTGAGCCCTGGACTCCTCTCTGGGTGGCTGGTAGAATCATGGGGCACTGGGGACACAGGGGAAGTTACAGAACACCCTGCACTGAAGATGAATGTAGGCAGACACATCGGCTCTTTCCAGGGCTGCCCCTGGCCTATGCAGGATACAGCTGGAGAAAACACCCATTAAACACTAAATAGTATTGTTTGCCCTTCTTGATCTGACTCTTCCCCCAGTAACCTCCAAATGAATATGCATGAGTAGGAATTAATTGAAGGGTTTATGACTTCAGAAAGAGAGAAATGAATGCATTTAGGATTTTTATGAAGTCTTCTGTGTTCTGAAATGAGCTTTTCCTTTCAACAATGTTACTGAGTTTTTGTGAGGCACATTTTCCCTCAATTTAAACCGTTGTTTTTCATAGGAAAGGTAATTAAAAAACACCTATGTCTTACCAAGTAGAAGCCTGTACTACAAAACCAGTGGGGGTTTTCTGCAGCCAGTGCTTGTTTTGTTCTGGCATTACTGAAGGAACTGCTTTTAAAAGAGCTCTCATCTTCTGAAAGCAAAACAGATCCGGGACCTAAATACTTAAAACTTGTTTTAGAACCTCACTATTATTTTCTAATTTGAATCTAAATTTAACAGTGTTCTATTACTAGTTACATTGTTAAGGTGCCAAAGCTTTAAAACCATGGATCCAGATGCGTTTATGCTGTACGCCTGTTTGTAGGAGCTATTCTCCCAGAAGAGAGCTGCAGAGGCCATCACATGCTTTCAAAGGTGCTGGTGAGGTGCAGGGATACTCAACTGTGGGCAGGAGAGGGGGGACACCTGAAACTGGTGTTGCTGAAATTAGTGGAGCAACAGCCTTATCGCTCTTGTCTGTCCCAGCCTGTGATAAGTCACTTCCAAACTCGGGGAGCCCTTCTTTTGAAGTGAAGTGGTTGAAGAAAGCCCAGTTTTTTTGAGCAGCCACCATCAGCAACAATGTAGGTACTGAAAAGAAGACAGCTTGTGTTAGGGGAATGTTCTAACCCCACTTAGTCTGCTTCATGGCTTCTTCACAGAATCATGAAGTGGTAGGGTTTGGGAGGGACCTCAAAAGATCATCTAGTCCAACCCCCCTGCCACAGCAGGCTCACCTATGAACATGTTCCTCCAAAATGAGCATCTTCCCTGTTAGCAGTGTAGTTACACTGGCTTTATAAAAGTTAGATGTTAAATGACATAGGTGACCTTGCTTCATTTAATAACACATTTTACTTCCCAGTTATTTGTGTGTCTTTGGCTCGAAGCAGACTTCTCAGCTGGAATCTGAGTATCAGTCAGAAAATGATACCTCAGACTTCTAAGAAACATTGAGAATGATTTATCTCTAGGTATCTTGAAGGGGTTTTTTCTCACTTTTTGTTTGTTATGCTACTATGAACTTATGCCTCATCCTGCATATTCATCAGGGACTGATTATTTCCTGAGGCTTGGTATTACTCCTAGCAGGTACCCGATTTTCCTGTGTCCCTCTAAAATGACACATGTACATCAAACAGACTGGAGAAAGCCAGTTCCCCTAGTAAAAACACACCGTGTTCTGCACAGTTCCCTGAGAGCAGGGTCAGGTTCATTCTAATACAGGGAGTGTGAACTACAATAGCTATGTTACTGTGTGTGCCAGTGTCACAGCCCAGGAACACACAGTGTTTCACTTAAATACTCCTGTTAACCTGGCAAGAGCATGGACTCACAGCTGAGGTCTGCAAAGCCAGTGATCTTCCTCTGCTTCAGAGAAAACTTATCCTCATGGACATGTTTTGGGGTGCTTTTGACTTCAATAGATATCAGAGATCATCAGTATTATGGGGGTTTTGAGCTTTTTCTTATGGAAGGAGATTAACTTCTACATCTTTATATTTTTCCCCTAAACAACAAAAGCCTTTGTTAAGTGCTACAGGTAAAAGCTTTGTTCTTTCAAAGGAAACAGCCTGGTATTTGAAATAAAATATATAAAAAGAGTTGATTTCCCAGCTGCTTAACAGTTCTGAGGGTCAGTTATAAAAAATGATTTTTCCAGTAGCCAAGACCTTGAACAGTTTCTTTTCAAGCCTTTGAATTATTCTCTGAGCATTAATCACTTTTAATAAAAATGAAACCTGAATTAATTGTTGAACCTACATTTTTTATTTCAGTCACTTAAGCAAGTAGAACCATTCAATGGCTCCCACCACTTCTGGTTCTTATTTTTCTTTAAGGCAAAGTTTGACACTTAAAAAGGGCCACTGTTTAATAAATTAGGACTTTTATTAAATGACTTAACAAAATATTAAGTTCTCATAATTTTTAAACCTGCTGATGAAAAAGAAAGGTGCTAGTGGAAAAAAAAAAGCTGGCTGAACATTGACCACCGACAGTCATGCTAGCCTGGACAGGAACACAGACCAAACCATCTCCCTGCCATCACAACCTGTTTAGTAGCTTTTGTTCCTGAGGGAACCTCCTGGAGCTCCCTCTCATCCCTTAACAGTTGTGAGAGATGCCCATTCCTGAAATTCTGTGTAGTGAGACCCAATTAAATATTCTGATATTTTTCATTCTCAGAGTCCTCTGTAACTGTTGTCACAGAGAAGCTTAAGAACTCACTGAACCAGAGTGTTTAACATCAATCTGAGGAGGAACTTCTTCCCAGTGAGTGTGACAGAGCACTGGAAGGGGCTGCCCAGAGGGGTTGTGGAGTCTTCTCCTCTGGAGATGTTTAAGACCTGCCTGGACATGTTCCTGTGTGACTTGGTCTAGGTGATCCTGCTGTGGCAGGGGGATTGGACTGCATCATCTTACGAGGTCCCTTCCAATCCCTGATGTTCTGTGATTCTGTGACACTCTTCCCACGTTTCCACAAACTGCTAGATCTTCCAACAAGTCCTTAAAAAAAAGTCCTGATCATAATTTCTTTCCTACTTTCTCCCCAGACCTTCCTGAACACTTGTATGTAACGAAGGCCCCACTATTGCCCAGTACTGCATCTTCCTGACAGTCTTCTCTGCACAAGCTCCTGGTCCATGTTCCTTCAGATTCGGTCAAGTTTGACACGGGAGATGTATACAGCTCTAAATCATTCTGTTGGGCACCTCAGTCTGCTACGATAAATCATTTTCCTGTTGAAAACCTCAGGGTATAGTGGGCTATGGCTGGAGCTGTATTGTCTGGGAGTCAGTGCAGCTGAGTAGAAATGACAGGCTAGTACCTCATGGAAATGAAATTGTAGATGGAATCTGTGCAATAGCGAAACCAAAACAACGAGCAGGGTCTTGAGAGCGAGGGAATGGGGAGCCCTGAGAAGGGACCTTACTGAAAGAAGAGTGAGAGCACTCAAGAGGAGTGGGGGATGATAATCTATCGCTTCCATGCCCTCTGTATGATAAACAGTTGTGTTTAATTAACTGTTTCTCAGTTTCCCAAACATTATGCATCCCCTCCAACTATTGCTTCACGCAGCTTTTGTTATTAGCAGGACAGAAATTGTGTAACTGTTGTGCGCATTTAACACCGCTAGAAATATGTGGTGCTCGACATAAATTCATCCTGAGGGTCCCACACTGCAGTATGTGATGAGAGATGTGATCTGTCTGGGGAATCCAAACCATGGAAAGAAAATAGGGACAATGCAATCTGGAAAACACAAGCAGCTTTTCCAGATCTTTGTGTTTGTTTCTTCTATTTTTTCCACCTAGCAGTTCATCTTTCAGATTCAAATGTAGCCTTGATTTGGCTTTCTATTCTACGTGTGTGCCTGTGTGCAGAAACACAGAAGGTGTCTTCAATTCCTTTCTTTCTCCCCTTCTCTGTTTTCTTCCTGCAGCTGTAAAGCTGAAACTGGTTATTATGCAATTTATTCCTCATTAAGCACTTAGAGAACTCCATAGAGGCCCCAAATCATTACCTTGGCTAAGCATCAATAATCATTTTGTATGTTAATTTAAATGTTTTCTGATGTCTCTAGCTCTAGAACTTTCTTCTTACTTTTCCTACTTTTTTCTTACCAAGCTTAGATTACAAATCCCAAAAGATGTAAAAGCCTCAGTTCCAGAAGAAGGGCTATGTGCAAAACCCTGCATTTTGATCACAAGTTTCACAAGAACACTGGAGTAGCTGTCAGTAACTGAATCCTAAATACTCTGATGCTTTCATGTCTCATCAAATCACTAGATTAATGTCTGTCATTAAAACTCAGTCTAGGCCCCCTTTCTGCTGTTTGCCCCAGTTCTCAATCCTCTGTTCTCAATTCAATGCTAGTTCCTAACTCTGCCCTTGCTCACCTAATACTGCTTCTGCTTTTCACCAGGTTTACTCAGCCATGTCCACCCCTTGCAAAGTGTTGGAGCTCACAGCAAACAGGGGTATAAGGAAATAGAGCTGTTGCATTTTTAAACTCCTGGTTGTCTTGAGGACTGGTGAAGAGGGAGGGCAGGAAGCTTCAAGCACCATGCAAACCCAGAGTACCGAGACCTTTTAAATGAAACTTATTTTTTGGCTCTCAGATCATGGTTATAAGATTAAAATCATTACATAGTGACTTTATAGGTAGGAACTTGATGTTTTTCAGGGTTTTGTTTGTATCTGAATGGGAAATAAAATGTTAAACTCTGAAATGCTGTATGAATCAGTCAGGAATGGAACATCTATGTTCTCTCATGTTTTAATTCCTCTCTCCCATGACATTATAGTTTCCTTTCTTGGTAACAGCTACACTGCTGTCTTACAACTTCACCATTATGAGCATTGAGTTATCTTTTCTGTTTCCCTGGACTTTTCTGTGGCAGTTTATCTTAATACAATCAAATCAACTGTCAAACATTGTTTGGAAGTGCAGAGATAAATGGTCTTCCCTCCTCTTATTGATTAATCTATCACTATTACACAGCATCAACAATGAGCATATCATTCAATTATTTACTTATGTTTGATGAAATGATATTAAAAGCTAGAGACAATGCCAAGGAGGATCATATTTGTGAAACAAAGCCAGGGAATACAGAAGAGAAACTTTGTCTTGATTTCCACTCAATGCATATTTAAGGAAGAAGAGACTAGACTGCAAAGGAAAATTGTGCCTGAAACAGGGAGGCTTCTCCCTTCCCAAGAGAGAGATCACGTATTTGAGGCAGTGCTTGCAAATTTAATCTTTAAAATTGTTTTTGCTTCTTGGGCTAGTCAAGGTGTTCTTTTAAATGCATGTTGAAGGTATTTTTTAATGTTTTTATTCTTTGAGCCAGAATGAATTTCTTGTTTCCATAACATGGAAAGGTACTGTTGAGTGAGTGACCTGACTATGGGCTGTTGTTGAGAACTGCTAGACAGATAAAGAGGCCACACATGGTTGCAGCAGAGACATTAGTGCTTTGACAAGGGTGGCTGGACTTAGATGATCTTTTGAGGTCCCTTCCAGCACTTAACAGTCTGTTCTTCTGTGATTTAAGAATCTGAATTTAAGAGTCTTAATTAGAGAGCCTAGCATTCCTCTTCTTAGATTTTATCCTAAAATACTCAACTGGATTAAAAATTGCTCTTCTGTATAAAGTACTAGACTTTATAAATTTGCTCTCTCTGAACTTGGACAGGACTTAGTTTGATTAATAGCTAGAACCACAATGTTAGATTAGTAATGCAATTGCTCTTACGTATCATAAATTCACACAATCAAAATACTTTGGACGTTATACTTAATTCTTAAAATGACCTGGTAAAAGAGGTAACAGCATTTTGTAGATCAAGAAAATGACTGATTTCATAGAGCAGAAACGTTCCTCTAAGGAATTCTTTAGAGTAAAAGATTCTGGAGTTTATCTAGGCTGAATGTTGAGCTGGAGGTGCACAAGCTTTATTACTCAAGTTTTGAAATTAAGTCAATTTGTAATCAGTTTGTGTGCCTCATGCAACAATACCAAGAGCAGCTAACAAATTAGCAGCATCTTGATAGATTACATGAGAATTTCCACCTGAAGGAAAATAAAGGCAGTGGCAGGTTTCTTCTGAAAATGCTTGGATATCAGAGAAATGGTCGGATTGATATTCCAAGTGATTTACAAACAGACTCAAGCTTATCTTTCTGTTGGAATACAAATAGTCATCTTCAAAATGAGTGGAGCCCTGGCAGATAAGAATCTGTCTCGGTGTCTCCCATGTTGATGGTGGGCTTGCAGTCTCACAGGCCTGCAGCTAAGCAGAGACAGCTGTGATGACTAGATATTTCAGTGGCTGTTTTGGTCATCAGACCAAGGAGTTTTTAAATGCCATGTATAGTCCATGATTACAGAGGTGAGAGAGACTGAAAACTGCCAGCAAGACACTTTTTTCCGTGCATGGTGTGTTAGAGGTAAGAGCACAGCTGGAACTGGAGTGCGTATGTGTCAGAACATAATTTCCCCCTGGCCACCAAAAGCATCTCATCCAACGTTTGCAGACATGGGAACACCGACACCCTGTTTTACAGCCCGGGGCCGTTGAATATGGGGGTCACAGGGTTTCAACATCTGAGACCCTTATTCTTGAGGCATCTGACAAACTCTGTGCCACTGCTGTACGCAGGATGGTTTAGTGAACACACGCTGCAAGAAGTCTGGGCATTTCTCCATTTCAGATCCAGTTGGCTTAGAGCCTCTGGATAGAACATAACCTCCCTCTTCCCCTTCCTTCAAAATCAAGCCAGGTCAGCACTTGCCTTGTGGAGGTTAAATTACATGATTTAATTACCTCCCTGGATTCAAGGCAGCTCTAGACACAAACCATTGGGAATAAAACAAAAGGAAAAGCTATAAAATAGGAAACATATTATTTGTCTTTAAAATGTTCTTAATGTGTAAACAATGCAGGGGCTGTTGTGAGTGGTGGCTGCGAGTCTGACAGTCCTCCTCTGAGGCCACATCCCTCCCAGGCCTCTTGCTAAAACAGGAACAGGTTAGAAAGGAGTTCTTTTAGTTCTTAGCATACAATGGTCTATAGCTCCCAACGCCTGTAATCAATGGGGTGCTTTGTCAAACGTTCAGCTTCTTCTGACAGACCCAGGAACAAGAACGTGTAGACACGATTTCTTCTTTTCTATTTCTTTTACGGCTGGTGCAAAACTGACCCTTTTCCATCCGTTTGGCCAAAGCTTTTTGTTTCTCCACATGTGGATTAACACTTAGGAGACCCAAATAAATTTGGGTGCAACAGAGACCACGTGGCCAGAGGACAGATGCTCTGGTTCTCGGAGCAAGCGCCACAGCTGGTGGTTGGGTGCTCTTTGTTGCTGGGCTGAAGTGGGAGAGTTGGTGATTATTTTTAAGCACTCCACAACAAGACCTCTTTTCACTCGTAAGATATTTAAACAGCTCTTGAAATTTGTCATCTTCTGTATGTAACATTCTCCTGAAATGACTAGTGACACCTCAGACAGCCTTTCCTTTTTCTGGCAATTCCCAGGACTTTGCCTATTATGAGAAATGGTTGTGTCTGAAGTCCTCATTCATGGTCTTTTCTGAGTAGCAAATGTGCAGGTAGGGAGAGAGGGTAGGAAGTGGAACAAGCCTGCTGTATAGATTACAGCTTTGTAGTAGTAGCTTGTATCCAGGATCTGGGGATATTCTTAACTCTTCAGATGCATTTGAGGTAGATTTTCTGCTCTGTCCTCCTTCACATTTCTGTCTTGCTCATCCCAGCTTTGTAAGAAAGCTCATTGCAGAGAATGGCTGTCCTAAAGTGAGTACTGTACTTCTTGGAGCTAGCAGGTTGTGCAGTAGAGGCTGCCCAGTGAGAATCCCTCTTCTGTCAAGGGGAATGCTAAATTTTAAATCCTGACATCTTGTTTTCCTAGAATTCTTCAGGTTGAAAAAGGTCTTTAAATCATTGAGATCTACCACTAACCCAACACTGCAAGTCCATTACTAAACCACGTCCCTTAGCATTACATCTGCAGGTCTTTTGAACCCTTCCAGAGATGATGCCCCCATCATTTCCCCGGGCAGCCTATTCCAGTGCTGGATATGAAAAACAATATAGGTTTCAAAAAAGAGGAATAAGAGATGGAACCAGCAGTTTGATCAATACTGTGTTGTAGTAGGTATCAGTTAAATATATTGTCTCTGTTATCCAACTTCACAAACATCTGCAACACAGTTTGAGGGACTTAATCTGTGTGAGAGTAACTCTTTGCCACTGCAATGGTCTTAGGAACAACAAAGCAGTCAGAAGAATCATCTGGAATCACATCCTCATGAAAGTATCTTTTCTTGTTCTGAGTTCCTATCCTTTGTCACCTCCCCTCACCATCCCCAGAGGAACTTGAGGGAAGTCTACAACCATTCCACTAAGCTTGTGTCATCTGGGCTTCCACCCCGAAGAAGGAATTAATTATCCACTGGGGGCATCCGTCTCATTGCTACGGAGTGAAAGTGCTGGAACACAGCCCAGAATTTGGGCCAGGGTATCTATTTAGACATAAACATTTACACAGAGATGAAAAGGCACAACTCATTCCTCTTGTCAGACCCCTGAAACCTATGGAAATACAAAGGGATTCAGCTGATCTAAGAGTTGCACTGGGGAGAGGTGGAGTGAAGGAAAGCTACCAGAATTGAAGATGAAAGTAAAAATCCTCTCTGGGTTTCCTTTTCAGATGTTTCCTTTACTCTTTCAAGCCTCCTTAAATCATTCCCTTTAGTGGATGGATCAGTCAGAAACGACTGTGCTTACCATTTCTGTTCCAACCCAAGCAGTTGGAGGAGCTCTCTTAGCCACGCTGTCCGGTGAGCGGGCTGGTTTGGTGACCAAATATCTTATTTTCCAGGTAAGATATGTAATCAATTACTGAGAAATCATCAGCAATGAAGTGGTCTCATACACTGTGGGGTGCTGTAGAACATGAAGAACTCAACAAGTTAAGCGGAAGCATGAATTTCTGTTAGCAATCTGTCCTATTTTTATCTAATCCCAAGGAGAGTAAGGGAGGAGAACTGGGAAATATACATTAGCCTTTGTTTTTTACTATATTGCTAAAGAAATGATTTTTCAAAAGAATTGCAGCATAGGTGACCCTGCTGTTGCAGGGGGATTGGACTAGATGATCTTTCGAGGTCCCTTCCAATCCCTAATGATGCTGTGATTCTGTGATATACTCATTTTGCTGTCTTGTTGTTTATTTTATCTATGTGTTTTGTCTTCAGGAGACCAGAGTAGCATATCTGCAGTCTAGTAAGCAACTGGAAAATAGGGACTTTGTTTTCTCTACAGTTGTACTGTTGTGCTGCTGCAAACAGCTGCCACCTCTGTTTGTTGCTAGGATCAGGTGGAGTGGATGAACCTCATTTGTCAGTCAGTGGGGCAGGGACTGTGAATGGCCTTTTGCAGGAAACAACAGCACAGGAGAGGAAAACCTGCGTTAGATTCTTCACACAACATCTCTGTCAAGGCCCAGAGTTTGTTTCTGCTTTGAACACTAGATGAAAGCCAGTGGCATTGTCATCGTTAGATTGGGAGGCTATATGGTACTTTATTTAGTGACAGTGGGCAGTCAGTGCTATGCTCATGCATTCAGAAATACTCAAAGGACTGGATCTTGGACTGGCATGGACCAGAAAAAGCTGAGTTACAGCTTTGTGTTCATGGCTTACACTTCAGAATATTTCTCTGAAGTGCAAGTAACAGTTATTTGGCTTCTTCTACACCCCGAATATTTGAGATGCTAAGTTTAAAGAATGCTGGAAATTCACTAGTGTGTTTCATGCTTAGATAAAGGAAGAATTCTTAATAAAAATAGACTGGAATGTACTACCTTAGAATTAGCAGGTTAAACATATCTTCCTTGATGCATACCATGGTTTGCCTGTAGTGCATATAGCCTTTCAAAATCAGATGGAATATGCTGGAACATAAACACTGTTCTTGACTATTATACACGTAACTGCAATTGACGTCAACGGGGTAAGGAATCGGAACCTTCCTACCAAAGCAAAAACAAATAGTGAAATGAAAATCATGCCTCCTTACGCTGGCTATAGATCTCTCCCTAAAACATGTGTCTCTTGAAATGATTTGTATGAGGTATTACGATGTCTTGTGGATTACAAAACCACAAGAGGAGGAGGCCAAAATGGTTGGAGGTGGAGATTTTGAGTACATCTGCCCAGTCTGACATCTGGATCTGCTTCTCAGTTGTAGATAAACCCACACGAATCTGTATATTGTAGGAAATCATTCCAGAAATTCCTGTTGGGCAACTATCAGTTGAACCAGTCCAAATCCATGATTCTCCCAACTCCTAAAGGCTTGGTAACAAGACAGTCTCCTCAACTGGGTTCTTCTCAAGTTTGATCTCCCAAACTGAGTATCAGGTTATAGCTGGGAACCGGATTCTGTCAGTGCTCTAGTGAAGTTGCTGTCAAACCTCCATGGCTTTCCGCTGGCACAACAAACATCTGTCAACTACTGAAATTTTTATATACAAGCCACTGTATCTGCAGCTCAAGTTTAGGCCTGAGACAAATGGAATTGAATTCTTTATAGACTTGTCTGCAGTGTCAAGCATTGAAAAGTCCTGTAGATTTGCATAACTAACAGTCCAGTGTAGGCAGTGATTAAAATACTTCTGAATCCTTGCCATTCTCTTTCCCATTCAGAATCATTCAGCTGGTTTCCTGCTCTGAACGCTCGTGTAGGAGTATACGGTTACACAATTTGTCTTAGGCAAACACATCCCATCTTAAGGTTTTGTGCCTAATCTACCTAAATACACAAAATCTTTTCAGAATCATTTACTGGGACAAGCCTGTGCCAAATGGGAAATAAACCCAGAACTTTTCTGTATCCCTTCACTTCTCATATCCTTCCTTCATGCACTTTCTTTCTGCAGCACTTCAAGTCTTACATGACTGGTTTCCACCCTCCACTTACCATCACATCAGTGACAAGCCAGTAAATGTGAATTACTTGAGACCTACAGGAACTGCAAGCTGTTAGTGCAAGTCACTGCCGTGCGAGCTCATTCCACTCCATTTTGCTGTCACAAATCCTTTAAATTAAAGGAACTGTAAACAAAAACAAAGAGGCAGCTCCTCAAATGCTACAAATTGATGTAGCTGCATCTCAGAGCAGAGTGCCTTCCGCACAAAATATGGGACAAAGTCAGGACAGAACTGAAGAAAGAGGTTCTGTAGAAAACCGTGTTGAACTGTGTGTTAGGAACCCATGGTGACAGCTGTGATACAGCTGCCTCGACAAAAGCCAGAGCAAAACACCTAGAGCAGTGGAGAGCTGTGCTTTCAAACCGAAGGACATCTCAGCTGCTGGCGAAGTAGACACCCTTCTGCTACAGTTATTCACTGAGTAGACTAAGGATTTCAGTTCAAAAAATGTTTGAGGTATCTGATGCTTTACTGTTCTGATTTTAGAGACTATTTCATGCTTCTGCGTCTGCAAGATTCTGGACATACTTCTGAGCATTGTGTCTGGAACTTCTGAGGCTCTTTATAGCCCTGAGAACTCAGAGAATAAAGAAAGGAAGCAACATATATTTCTTGAATGAAGTGGCTAAACAGCATTTGTGAGTCGCGATATGAAAGAAAATAATTTGAATTAGGTGAGATGTAGATGGTGGCGGAACAGAAAGACAGTCTTCTCATTTTCATCAGCTAATCATCAAAACAATTTGACACTGCTCGCAAAAGAAGCCAAAAATATGGAAACAATTATTTAGTGAAGTATAAAGCAGAATGATGTATGTGCTTGTGTTTTGTGTCTTAAGGTAAACTGTACTTTTGAGTTCCCAGCTTGATATCCATGGCAAATAGGTTGAGCCAGAAGAAAAGAGGAAAAAAGTAAGAGAGACCTCTAAGAGATGTAAACAACCATTTATGTGGAGATACATGGGTTTTTTTGTCACATACCATGAAAATTCCAGTGCTTAACCATTGTCTTGTGCAATTGAAAGCAGAGGAAATGCACTTGTCACTTATACAAAGAAGCCTTTTTAAAATACAAAAATGGGAAAGAATCTTCGATGTAATATTTGGCACCCACTTGGGCCCGAACGTTTCTTACTGATACAGGGCTTCGACATCGATGGCAGTATTGTACAAATAACAGATTTCAAATACAAATCAGCTTTTTTATTCAAAGCAGGATCACCTGCCAAGTCAGAGATCTAAAAAGTGCAGGCATATTTCTTTTATCTCAGTAAAATAAAAAGCATCTTAAATTCTGTTGTAATCTGGTAACTTAGAAGACGTCTGAATCACATTTTGTCATCGTTGGCAAAGATCTCCTCAGACTCAGACCAAACACAGCTTCTGCCCCCAAAATTCTTTAAGCCAAATGAATGAGTAGAATTGGATTTTTGAAAATACGAATAGCAATGAAAAGCGTTGTATTATTGCTATTTTCAGATTACTAATCATTAATAATTTTTCATGTTCATCACTTCTCTGCAAAAACATTTAACAAATGGATATGGACTTTAGGCTGAGCAGGACAAAGGGGTACTGCATTACTGCTAATTGCATACAACACACTGCAGACAAACAGCGTTGGTGCAAACATACTCCTTGCACTCCTTCAGAGAGCCGAACGCAACCCTCCAAGTTGAAGTTCAGTTACTTTCATTACCAGTCCAAATGGTGGTTTCTAAGTCTGCATTTCTGACTCCACTTCCTCCTAGGTGATGGGCCAGAACAGATAGTTTTGTGTATGTTAAACCCCTGCAGCAAAGGGCAAACATCTTGGTACAGCAACGGTCTTGTATGAACATTGTGGGAGTGAAGATGTACTGAAGAGCAAGGAATCTCTTCCTTTTGCAGAACATCAGATCTAATTTTCTCATGAAATGTCCTGACCTGACAAATGGGATGCTGAAGTCCTTTATCTACAGAACAGAGATCACACGGCAATGAAAAAGCTAGTCTGGAAATAGAAAAAGTTTAAATAGAGCAAGAGTTTCAGTAGAGATGGTATGAACACATAAGGATGGAAGATCATCTGGGTTTAGGGTAGGGGGCAGACTTCTTCTCTGAGCACTTAGATAACTCGATGAGAAGTTTCTGCATCCCTGGCAGTTGTCCCCCAGAGCTTGCAGAGGATGAGTGTGATCCAGAAGACCTCTGAAAGACCATCACAATTCATAAACCTCATGAGCTGCTGCTGACTTCTCTGCTTTATTCTCAGCTGAAGTGGGTATTCCAAGATCTCTCCAGGCTCTTTTAAAAGAAGTTTTTGTAAATGAAGTGGGTTTTGGTTTTCAGCCAGCCCTTCTCACTGCCTCTGGAATAACCCTGTTGCACTTGCTCAGTGACGTTGATGGGAGTCAACCACACCTCATTATCTCTGCTCAGACAAACGCACCAAATTCCAGTCCATTGTTTGTCTTGGCAGGGGGTGTTTTTCATAGGAGCAGGGCTTGACAGCACCAGTCCCGAGGACACCAAACCCCATGCACAGTCACATTTCACAAGGTGCCAAAGAAAACAGTTATAATTAGTTAAAATGACTGGTAGGTAGTGTGTAGTTTCTCTTCCAAATAACAGTGCCATTTGGCTGTTTCCCTGCAATAGACACTGGACTGATTGGGGCAAACAGTATGTAGGGACAAAAGCCTGATAGCAGTGGATTTTGCTTTGTTTGCATAAATCAGAAACCCACTCACCCACTGTATTCCTCTTCAGGAAGGTCCTGTGCATCTATTAATTTATAGGAGTATTTTTTGCAGTTCATCACTGCTTCAGTGTCTCTGGATAAGTCACATCTACAGAGAATTTGTAAGATCCGTTTCTTAACATCCTTTACTTCTCATTTTCGGGTTTCTTTGAGTCTGCTGTTCATCTACTTAAGGTAAAATTTAGCTGCATTTTAATTGCTGCTCCTATGAAAAATGATATTTTTTGATAGAGTGCACAATTAAGATATTTGACCAGTGAATGCTTCTCAGGTTAGTCATCAACAGCTTCCATGTCAGATAGTCTATCAACCAACCAACCAAGGTAAAACTCCCACTTAAAACTGCCCTCTGACTTTGCTTTTTGCCAGCTATATATTTGAGGAAAAAATTCAGTTTAGCCACGGTCAAACCACACAGAGCTTTTCTGTTGCTCTGACTGTTTCCTCTTCCATTTCCTGACTCTATACATTGAAGCTTTTCTTCCCTGGTTGTTCTCAATGATGACAGTCCATTACACTATCCTGTTCCCTTCTATAAGGAGACAGTTGGCTGTTGAGTAACTGATAAAGCAGAAGTGGGGAAGAGATGGTGGAATTATCCTAGTCTTTATATTTTAAGGAGAAAAAAAGGAGTTAGTAAGGAAGATGACAGTACAGCAGTATTTCTTGCCTCTTTGTCGAGTACTTCAGAATAAATGAAACCAAATGAAATAGATCTATATCAAATTGCCATTGAGCTTCCATTCGTGTGTCCTGTTACAGTGTGTTTTGTCTGATGTGGTAATATGTTCTCTGTAGTCAATGGGACTGCGGTAGGAGGTTTAAACACCTAGGATGGTGCCCTGAAGGAGCAAGTCAAGCATTCTAATACTTAAAAACTGGAATGTAGGTGCTTAACTTTTGCTACCTACTGGATCACCCCCCAGGACATTTAGGATATGTGCATCCTACAGGTGGGAAGAGCTGTAGGTCTAATGCAGACCAGGATACTTTCAGGCAGGTATTACTGCAGTCAGATATTTGTGAGCACCTATTTATGATAATTTAGTGAGATGAGTGTGGTGTGTGTGTGCAGGGTTGGGTGAAGAAGCTCAGTGAAGTTAAATAAAGCACATGCTTAACCAGAGGGAACACATTTAACCATCAGTGAAATTGCTTCTGGTTTTATTTGCCATCACGTTTCTAAACCATGCTGCCAGCAACGGAACCTGGGTTGTTTGATGGCTTCTCCCATTGTGATGGTTAAAGATCTTGTTTAAAATGATTCATTCTTTCTTGGTGCTTGATTTAGAGGTTGACTTTAGCTTCCAAATTAGTCCCACATGTTTTGAAATCTGAGTCTGAAGGCTGGTTGAAAGCCCATGTAAATTTGGTACCGTGGTGCTCACCTATGACACAGAGAGGCCACTGCCGGCAGTAAACACCACTGAAATGTGGTGGCGTGTGACACGAGTCACTGTACTGTAATCCTGAGTTATGAGACCTGATGAAAAACAACATGGCCTATGTGGACTGTGCCTAATCTCACTTTGTTCCTGAATACGGGTCTTTAAACTTACAACTGTTCATAAATAACATGCACATGCTTAATGGAAGCAAAGGCAAACACATGATATACAGCGTACGCTCGGTCACTCCTGCTAATGCTGCCCAAGAAGTATTTCTAGGACAGTCTAATCATAGGAATCATTTTTCACTAATCAAAGTGCTTGCTTTTTAAACAATTGACATTCAAGTTCCAAAATGTTGTAGCCTCTCCTGGTCTGGTGGTTATTATGTGTTCCCCTCCTAAATGCAGTTCTGTCTGTATGCTTCTGGATAAGCTTGTGCTACACCATTGGGTGTGTGTCTCATCATTAGAACATGTGCACATTGATCTTCATCTGATGTGACAGAATTGTTGTTAGTAGTAGCAGCTTTTAATTTGCAGCACTTTTTATATTATTGGGTAGGTGCTTTTTTTTTTCAGTTTAGATAACTTTTCTGTGCAAATTAAGAAGAAAATTAAGAAGAACACTTGCCTGTGCAGTTACACAGAGGGGCCTTCAAAGGCCATTGAGTCCAACCCTCCTGTTCTAGCAGGATACAAATTACTGAAAAGCAGAACCACCTAAAAAGCCTGAATCAACGACAAAAAACTGCATCCAACTGGCTCTGAAACATCTCCAGAGAAGGGCACTCCACAACCTCCCTGGGCAACCCCTTCTGATATTTGATAACCCTGACTGCAAAGAGGTTTTCCCTCAGATTGAGCTGAAACTCCCTGTGTTCAAGCTGGCATCGGTTACCCTTTGTCCTGTCTGACACCACTGAAAAGAGAAGATTCCTTTCCTCTTGACACCCACCCTCATGGATTTACAGACAGTGATTAAATCCCGTCAGAGCCTTCTTTTGTCCAAACTCAAATGTCACAATGTTCACAATCTCTCTTCAGAAGGCAGTTGTTTCAGACCCCCTATCATCCTTGTAGCTCTGCGCTGAACTGTGTCCACTAATTCTCTATCCCTCTTGAACCAGGGAGACCAGAACTGGACACAGTAGTGCAGGTGTGGCCTCACTAAGGCAGAATAAAGGGGTAGAATAACTTCCTTGATCTGTTAGACTCACTCCTCACTGTTGTACAGCTTGCTGCCTCAGGCTTCATCCTGCAGAAAATGTCATGGCGGCATGAGTTCTCTCAATTAACAGAGCAGTTCAACGCTGGTGACAAAATTCTGAGAGTTACATGAAGATTCCTGAAGCCTACCAGAGGACAGGTGAACATGCCTTGTATTGTAAAATTCCACTCTAAATGAGTCTTATTGCATTTTAGTTAGAGGTCAGAACGTTGTTCTTCTTGATTCCTCTTCCTCCTGGCAGGTAGTAATTCAAAAAATGATTCAATACAGGGAGTCGAATGTCCCTTTGACAGACTTTGCACTTTTGTCCTTGTCTGTACAGAATTGAAGCAGGAAAAAATGGCCTTGTTCCTGTGTCTAGAAGGAGCCACTACTGTCTTCTTTAGCCCATCCATCATATGATCGTGTTCCAAGTGTAAACAAATATTCTTCCCCTCACACAGTGAATGCCCTTTGTGTGTGTGTGTTGCCTCAGTTTATGGTGAAGGCCATGTCGTGTCAGACAGAGGTCATTTGGGACAATGAGGTAGACAGCCTTCTTCCAAAGCGGGACGCACCGATCCCCTTGTGTAGCTCTTGAAGGGTGAAATTCACCCTGACCTGAGGTCTTAAATGGGAGCGAAGTGCCATCTGAGCCTTGAATTCATACACTAGAGAGAAAAGCATTTTTTTCCCCTTTTCCCACCAAATATGAGAAGCATATGAGAAGTATTTTAAATGCCCAGAGGGTAGCGTGTCGTTGAACAACAGAAAGGCCACAATGAAGATGCCCTCTGCTGACATCTTTCACAACTATTGTAAACTCTATTGCTAAATGTAGTAGTTTAGCCAGAGAAAACTTCAAAGAAGAACTGGAATAAAATATTAACTAGCTGTGACTGAGACACTTGCTAGGAAATGAGTCCCTGTAATTGGCTACGAAATCAGCGCAGAGCCTGACTGAACTATTTCCAGAAGTAAGAACTGTGGACTTCTTCCCTGAACTATGCCCCGAACAAATCTAACCACAGAGGTCTCCGTGTGTTAAAAGATCAAAATGAACACTAAGGTGAACAAATTATTCACCTAAATATCATCATCTCAAATACCTTTTCAAGTATCTGGAGTTTCTTTGAGGTGAAGGCAGAAGAACAAAGTGAATGTAAAAAAATAAGGAACAGAACTTGACTTCAAAGTGACGGAGAAAAACAAAGACCGTCATCGACCATGACAGAAATATTAATAACATGCTAGGAGGAAATTTATTCCTGGCCCTCATTTGAGAGAGGGACAGAAAAAGGTTCCAGCACTAGCCAGCACTGAAAATAAAATGAGAAATGTGAAATCTGTGGAAAGAAACTAAAACCCCAAGTTCTGGCTTTGCATTTAGTACTGGGCTGAAGAACCCAAAACAATGAAGTGCAGTGTGCTTTGTAGCGGCTCA
The DNA here is from genome assembly GCA_013400115.1 of Rhinopomastus cyanomelas. Taxonomy (NCBI): domain Eukaryota; kingdom Metazoa; phylum Chordata; class Aves; order Bucerotiformes; family Rhinopomastidae; genus Rhinopomastus; species Rhinopomastus cyanomelas. The sequence continues at coordinate 169,166 of VXBP01001806.1, read as the reverse complement.
TTTTCACTCGGTTCTATAGGTAAAAGTCTCTGATTCCGCTACACTTAATTTTCAAAGACCCCAGAGCCCCGTGTTTAATTTAGCAGACTTACAGCTTTTGAAGAATATCTCATATAAATATCTCCATGGGGCTTGGCAGGGGATGCAGAACGGACGTTGCTCTTTAGAAATCAATGGTTGTACTCACCGACCAATTACTTCGCTCAAGATAACTTGTTTCCTCATCATGGAGGAAATGAGAATCACAAGGATAATTTTTGTTGATGTATATTTAATCTCATGAGTCAGTTGGCACACTGAGGGTCTTCATAAATAGATGCTGATAAATAACCAGGGGCGGCTCCAAAGACTACTGGAAGTAATAGAAAGACTCTTGTTTTTGTTTGACTGTCTTTGGGTGAGTTTCTAAACTTCTTCGCAAAATGAGCTCTTTCTTGTCGCATAGGAGTTCCCAAGAAATGTCCATCTGTGCTCATGTCACCAACATTTTAGTGGGTTGCCTGTGTCCTTGATGCCTGTATACACAAAACTGTCTTCAATCTGTTGATGGGTGTTGTAGAAGTTGTGAGTGATGGACTGGATGGTGAACTGTCAAAAAATAGAAGAGTGCTGAGTCTGATGTTTGTGTTGGGTCAGGTTAGTACTGATGTGTAAATACTTAGTTTGGTGAGCTTTGTCCTGTCTTGTAATAGAGATTCCAGTTACATGGTGGTAAGAGAAAGCATAAAGGATTGGATAAGGGTTTTAATTCGCCTTAACTTTCTCTTGAACATCTTTTTCACCATAAACATTTTGGATGCAATTTCATGAATTAAATCCCAAGTGAGTGGACTTTTCTCATCAGAGAGATGTTCCATTCCCTTCATCATCATTGTGGCTCTGCACTGGACTCTCTCAAGCAGCTCTGTGTCCTTTTGGAACTGAGGGGCCCAGAACTGGGCAGAGTGGAAGGGGAGCAGAACCTCTCTCCATCTACTAACCACCCCCATTCTGATCCACCCCAGGATGCCATTGGCCTTCTTGGCCACAATGGCACATTGCTGGCTCCTGGCCATCCTGCCGGCCAGCAGGACCCCCAGGTCCCCTTCTCCTACGCTGCTCTTCATAAGGTCTGTCCCCAACCTATACTGGTACCTGGAGTTGTTCTTGCCCAGACAGATGCAAGAGTCTACACTCACCCTTTCTTCCTGTTTTTTAATAGATTCAAGGGAAGATTAATATTCTTAATACACACATTAATTAAATGTTAATAGGTTTTTATCCCTTATCCTTACTCAATGCATTAGATTAGATGCTCTTTTAATTCTCCAAGCTGCTTAATGTAATTACACCTAAGATTTTTTGGTTAGACTTTTTTTCATGTCAAGTTAAAATATTTAAAGAACAATGAAAGACTGGAAAGAATAGATGGATAAAAGTTAATAGATTTCTTTAATTTTAAAAACAAAGAAACCTGATACTGCAGTCCTTCTAGTTATCAGTCTTTGTCGTTACCTAGTAGAACATTGACGTAATGTCCTACTGTCCATCCATGAAAGATCATTTGCACAGATACCTCCAGGGTTCTGCTCATGGATTAGTGTTTTTGATTTTGGGAGGCATGATGCAACTACCCCCTTTACTGTCTGTTAATCCCAGAAGGGGCCGTCAAACTTTCTTAAAGCGATACTGGCAAGATGTCTGGCATGATTGTGTTTGACACTTCACCAGTGCTGAACTGTCAAACACCCACAAACCTGTCAATGCAAATGATTTCTTAAATGCCAAGGCAGGTGCTACCATCACACCTCCACCCGTGAAGCTCCTGTGGTCCTTTGAGGTGGTCTAACTAGCTGATGGCAGAATTTGATGCTGCCTCTGTGAGAACTTCTGTAAACATATAGTTTGATGTGTTTTCGGCTGTAAGTAGGGCTTTTTCTTTCTGAATTACGGGTGAGTGAAATGCCCTAAAAATGTCTTCAGCAAACTGATAAACAGGCAACACAATGTTCAAGACTTATCTTTGTGTGTGCTCAGGAAATCGTCTCTCAAGCTCAATTCCCACTGCCTCTGCCCTTTGAAGATTCATGTCATAAAGCTAAAGGGTGTCGAAATCACCCTTCAACTCACAATTTGCTACATCTCACAGTCTCAACAGGTTTATTTGTTGGGCTACATCGGCTTTAGCCAAAGCAACTGGTTGTATTTAAATACAATTAGTTGTGATTCCTGGATGTATGTAACCATGTAAGTGGTTGAGGGTCAATGTCATTTATGTCTTCAAAAAAATGCAAACTCCTTAGAGCTTTTGCAGTCAGGAGAAGAAAGCATGGATTCTGCTTTTTTGCCTGCTAAAGGGATAAAGGGCTGAACATGCATCTTAAAAAATAGGAATTTTAGCTACTTTGCAGTAACTGGCACCAAGTACAGGCCAAGAGCTGCTGCAGGTAATTTTTACCTTTAGTGATGATGTTAGTTCACAGGCTGGACTTGATGGTCTTAGAGGTATTCTGCAGCCTCAATAATTCTGTGATTCTGTAAAACAGAGAGGGCTGTAGGACTTAATGAGTAAATTTCTGACAGTGCTGAAGGAAGGCTCACTGTAATTTTGTAGAGTGGTCGTAGTTGCACTCGCCTTTGTGAGCATGAAGCAAGGACTTCTTTTATTTGTGCAAAGACTGAGCAAATCCTCCTAGAAGAAAAGAAGGTCTTGGATAGCAGCGTTTTTATCAGGCAATTTTTTTCACAGCCATGCACTGAGCCCTTTTCCTGGCCTAGAGCAATCCTATGCTTGCTCTAATTTGTGCAAGTTGTTAAATACCCCTTGGAGACAGGAGTCACTGGGATTTTCTGGATTGGAGGAGTTTGGCCGTTTTTACTTTCCTTTGATTGTGCACTGCTGCTCCGCCCTGCGACACGGATGAGCCTCCTGTGCCTGGTTATGTTGTTGTGAGACCTTTTGTATCAGCTGCACAAGGTTGTCACAGTGCAGCCCCGAGCTGGGGCTCCTTCTCTGAGATAATCTGTGATAACTGACACAGCACCTGTTTATTCTCACTAGAGTCAACAGTTGCATGAGGTTCCAATTACTTCAGCGTTTGGCCCAGAGTTTCTGGGCAATGGTGAGTATTTGCTGCACATTTGTTCGGGGGCCGTGTACCCCAACTATGTTGAAATGTGTTTTTCTTGCAAATCTTGTTGGAAGGTTTCTATGACTCCTTTACTGGCCACTGCATGCCAGAGAGACCTGTGAGGGAGACAGTGGAGGAGGCCAGCAAAGAGAACTACGATGAGGCTTGCTCGGAGGATGGATGATGCATCCGCTTTGGCTCCGCACTACCTGAGGGATCATGATGAAGAGTTGCTCGGGGAAGCTCGTTCCCGTTTGCAAGTTGCCAGTTCTGTGGGTTTCCTGTGGAATTGGACTAGTTTTTCGCAACAGCTGTGGCTAATTTTCAGGAGCCAGAGATGGCCATTTTGGGGGCTTTTTTTAATGCTAGTGGAGTTTTCTGGCTGTCTGGTTGGTGCAGTGGTTTCCATTGTAAATTTTGATTATGTCTCCAAGAGCTGATCAGAGGTTGTGAGCCAGGACTGTGCATCAGCGAGCCAGGGCTTGACTCCTCTGTCATGGGCACTGGAAGCCCTTCAAGGACGGCGTTTCAAAGTGCCAGTGGCAAGCACAGATGATTGTCTGCAGTACTGAGGGATTTTATAAAGTCTTCTAGCCAGTTAGGACAGCCCCAAACTGAAACAAACTGGGACTTTAATTCTTCGATTGCTTGCAAATGTTACTAGCAAAAGGAGTAACTTTAGAACCCCAGGTTCTAAAGGCATAAAAGCATTTACTACTCCGAGTAAGACTACCAGAATTAACCAAATTACTTTTAACAGTCTTATTCAGAATCATTGGTCATCAGGGCCTGACTACAAGAACTACTATGATAAAGCAGTGTGCAGACGGTGAATTTTTTTCATCATTCTATTCTTTCTCTTTTCTCAGCTAGGACGAGGAACGGTTGGTTTTCTGTTGGTTTCAGTCTGTAACAAACACCCAGAAGCAGTCCTCAGCGGAACCTAAGAGTGGAGCTCACCATAAACCTCCTTATTTACTGATGGGAAATCAGACCTTATTGTGGGTAAGGATGGTGACCACCTTTGTGAGGATGGGGGGAAAAACATAGGTGAATTCAGGATATTGATGCAAATGCAGAGGAGGTACAGAGGAGGACTAGACCTGTTCTTTGCTGAGCTGGCAGACACACTGGACAATTTATGTAATAGCGAGAAAATAACATGTCAGGAGTTGGGTCTGTAAATTGTGGTTCTCGTGTTCGTGGTTGGCAGTAGTGTTTCCAAGTGCAGGCTTAGTGAGGAGACAACAGAAGATGGAAAAACATTCAGCATTTCCTAAATGCAGCTGTTGAGCAGCAGCAGCAGCAGCAGCAAGAACAGTAACCACAGTTCTAAATACCTGTCTCCAAACTCAGCCTGCCCGGATAATTCCAGTCTGGGGAACATCACAACGTTTCTGCCCACCTTCTTCTGAGGCTTAGAAAAGGACACCTTGTTTTGGGTGGTGTTTCTGCTCTCATTGTGTTGGATTTCCCTAACTTAGGGAATTGTGTTCTACCTAGGGGTGCTCACAAGAAACCTGTTTGAAAAACACAGCAAGCAAGTCCTTGCAGGTAAAGAATTCTGCAAGTCCACTGGTACCGGCACAGTCTGTGTGGTGTGAGCTCTGTCACAGCTCGTGGCAAAGGCTGTGGACTACAAGCCAATGGATGCTGGAGTGTTTTATAAGAGGTCAGACATTGGCTGCCTGTGCTAAGAGGTGAAATTGCTGAAGTTCCTTGGTCCACTCTAGTGCTCTTGCTCCATGATTTAATGAAGTAAAAATAAGTCTGTCTAAAACTTGATAGAAATAATACCGATTTGGCACCAAATGACTTTCCAAAGTACAATGGAAATAAATGTTAATTGAATTAAGAATGAAAGGGAAAGAAACCATTTCCCCAGTAGAGATAAAGCACACAATTCTGGGGGTTATGTCACATACTTCTGGCTGTTGAATTCCATTTTCTTTGGCAGCTTTGTCTGGTTCCTTCTGTAAAGCCTGCTAGGAGAGGTTCCTGTGCAGTGTGTATGTCCCAGTTCTGGTGAAGCATCTCACGACAGCTTGGCTGCCTCGTGACAGTATTTCAGACCAGTCTCTGATCAGTTCCAGAGTGTTACACAAATCTCTGGATCACAAATAAAGGTGCGCAGAGACTTGGGAAGAGAATGAAAATAAATCAGTGAGCATTGGGAGACATTTGCATCCATGACATCTCCATATCTAGCAGAAGCAAACACGTCTTCCTTTTCTCTTTGTCTCCAGCTTGTTTCTTTGTATGCCCTAAGAAATAAAGAGAAATAATTTTATCTTTCTGATATAAACCAGCCTCTCCTGCATTCCTTAGGATGTGACCTGATCCAAATACACCTTCTCTTTGTTTTATAGCCTTTCATAGGGCCTGTAGTCTCATTACTAGAAAAAAATAGAATAAAGGCAAGATGTTACTCACAACAGAGGAGCTTTTTTTCTTTCTCTTCCCAGGTTTCTCTGGATGTCACATTTTTAATGACAACACTGGTTCTGAAGGAAAGATTTCTAGCTCTCCTTGTGTCACATTCTGAATTTGATCTTCAGGCCCAAATGTCAGATGGAGCCTTACTGGAAGGAAGCTCTCCAGCTGAGGACTTGCTCTCAGTTCCATTTTCCTTTTTTGAACACCCAAAACCTCATCTGGACTGGTTATGAACCTAGTAAGTGCATGGGAGTTGAGGTTTGTTATCCAGAGAGTTGAGCCAGTTCTGTCATTGTCCAGCTCACTCATAGTCTGAGGTTTTGTTTGTCCCTTCTCTTCCCTTCAAAATAGTTTTTGTTTTCAAGAAATAATATTATCCCAGTAGAGCTGACACAAGGATGATGTGGTATCAACGACCAGTTGGGTGACTTTGATGGGACAGGAAGCTGATGTGTTTGGAAAGGACATAAAAACAGGAACTGGCAGGTGGCCAAGATGGTTTGGTGTGCTTTTCCTGCACAGAGTAACTCATCTGTACCTCCACCAACCTCATCACTGCATCAACTTCAATTGCTGGGGGAGTCTCACACGGACTCGTTGAGTGTGACGAGCTACACGAGGCACGTATTTGCTGTGTTCCTATCCTGTAGAACTAGTGTAGATTAGATAAGTTTTAGATTAGCCCCCAGCACAGGTGAATCTGCATTTCAAATTAAAGTTCAGTTATTCCTTGTGCACCTACTTCATCTCTATATGCTTCAGTTACTGTACAGGCCTGCTGACAGCTTTAAAACAGCTTCAAAACAGCTTCAGAGGAGGAAAATGACTGATGGCAGCAGCAAAAGCGATGCAGAGCTCTACCGTTTTCACTGCAAGTTGTGTTGCACTTGAGCCATTTGAAAACACAGAAGTGATAGGAAATCAATCCTTAGGCAAGACTGGCAGTGACTGAACGCTACCAGGGAAGGATTAAACCTGACCAAAGGACTCGGTGGACCTTCACAGTATACACAGGTGTAGTTTGCTTAACTCCTGCCCTACCAGTGGAGAAAGGATTTGTCCATGGGTGAGGCAGATCCCTTCCATCTATGTAGGCATCCTCTCTGTAGTCACAGTTTTGCAATCCAATTTCCTGCTTCCCAACCCCTGAATCATACTGACTACTGCACTTTTCCTTCTGCTCTCCACATGATTTACACCAGGGAGGAGTGTATAGGCCCCGTACGCTGATGAGTGGGGACAGGGCAGATGGAAAGATGTAATTCAGTGGGAGGCTGCCCAGTTTCTTTCACATACCACCAAATCACCGAAAGCTTCTTTCCTTCTGCCAAGCACTTCCCTCTCACCCATGCTTTCTTTCCTACATGTGTATTTGGTTTCAGTCTGTTGGCATTCTTAGCAAAGAGTCGTTCAGTCTCTGTGTATTGGGCTGGATCCACGTTAAATACATTAAAGGTATGTTCGGTTAAAGTTAGGCGGCCCTGTGCCTAGTGAAAATGGATAGAGTGAATCATCCTCTGAAAGACTTGAAGACACAGGACAGGAATCCTTTTACATGATTATTTTAACATCTGTATGGAAGGAAGGAAAAATAACCCCACACTGGAGCCCCGTGCAAGGCATTTCTGTTAAATCCATAATGTGTTTACACTGAAATCTCTTACAGAAGTGGCCGATTTTGCTTATGGCTTTAGGATGCTCAAATAATGTAATTGTTAATTAGTACAGAGGGGTGAGGGGGAGTGTGCTTTTTCAAAGTGGGATCCGTTCCAGTTTATAGCATTCTCCAATAAACATTGCTCCTGAGTCGATGCGGACAGCCTGGTTTCCTCATTTGGAGAAAAAAGCCATTCAAAAGGTATTATCTCCATATCTTCTGTACATGCACCTACACACCCCTTATATAGAGATAGAATTATGCATAAAATAGAAATACACAATACATAACATAAATATTATTACATTAATAATGTATTAGATTAAATATATAATGTAGACAGATATAAAATGATATATTAAATACCAGAACACATATATAATTATCTATATATAAGACAGGTTTCTATCAGGTAAGCAAAGCAGGTGGTGTAAGATTACTTTACAGGAATGGAAAATGATTTGGAGCCCAAAAGGTCTAACGTTGTCCCTACAAGTATGATTTGGACAGGAAGTTTTTATTTTAAAAGCATATTAGAAGGGGCAAAAGCTCTCTGGATTCAAAAGCACCAGTCACCTCCTCATTGGCATTAGGTCACATCTGGGTTTCTCCAAATTGTTTGTTTAGGAAGATACTGGTTTGGGTTTTTAGGAAGTAATTCTTTCAGATTGTTAGGAAGGTAGTGTTTCATGTTTTAGTTTCTTGCTGTAATTTTTTAAATATAGATTCCTGCTGAGACCTTGGCATCAGTATTCTCAGACTGCAAATAAGTGCTAAACTTCTATTAACTCATTTTTATGGATGCCGCAGAGTTCTCTCTATGTGTGCTGCGCAATCAATTCCAGAACAGTTCCGGTGTTTGCAGGTGAGTACAAAGGTACTGGGTGTTAGTGGTTATTGCCTCAGTCTCCTCACCTCTTGGTTTTTTTGCTTTTCTTGGTATCTTCTACTACACTTGCTAGTGCAAAACTAGGGAAGAGTTCCTTGCAGAGGAAGGAGCAACAACAGTCAGCTGCACCACCTCATCACCAGGTGAGACCGTATGTGAAAGTCAGGTGCAGTCAGCTGCATCAGCAGGTAAAAGCAAATATTTTGTCTTTGAATTAAATTAGATGCAGAATTTTCCCTTCTAGTCTCGATGGGGGAGAGCCTGGCAGAGGGATGGGCTAGAGCTGGAGTTCTTAACTGTCTTGTATCACCACCAGAAGTTTCCCCAGGGAGCTGCTTTTGGGATGCTGAATTTTTGCTTTGGACCACATTTGTGCAGGATAAGCAGCTGGTGCGTTCGGTGTAACACAGCATCGTAGTGCGGAGCGGGCAGTTTCTGAAGCACTGTGGTCATGCAGTACTGTTGAAATGCACAGTCAGAAGGATAACAAAGCCAGGTGATTATATTTTGATAACTCTCTGTCAAAGCTCTTGATCTTTGCATTGGTTATAGGACCTACTCATTCATTTTATCAGGCAAAGACTGATATAGCTGTAAATTTGATTTTAATAGCGTGAAGGAGTTATTTTTATATAGTATCACTAATTTATTTGGAGTCTGTGATTCATTAAGGCTGGTTTTTGAATGACTTATTTCCACTATGACAGCATGACCTGCTTGTTGTCCAGCATTTTCTGTGTTCCCAAACCAAATGTTTCAACTATTACACATTAACTTTCTTACTGGCTAGACTATTTTCTGTGATCAGAAGCTAACAATGAAAATGCTGTAGGACGTTCAAATCCCTTTCCTCACAAGAAAGTAGCAGAACATGTAATCACTTAGAACAGGGGAAAACTTGTGTAGAGCCTGAAACCCTACTCCACCCAAGTTGGAAAAGTTTTCACTTAGTGTGCAGGTTTTGCCACTTGGGCCTATCTTCAGACATCGTAAAACTTTACTGTCTTTCACTTTTATGACACAATTATGAATATGAAAGCAGAGATGTTAATGATTGGTAAGGAAAATGATTTGCCAGACTCTGTTATCAATGACAAAACACTCAGAGAAGGCAGTAAAAAGCAAAGAGCCAGTAGGTGAAGTTGAAGTGCGATGACATTTGGGAATAGGAATCTGGCCTAACAAAGGAAAAGGGAGATAGCAAGAGATGGTGCCTCTTCCTCTGTGCTGAAACGGAGAGCTGGAGACATTGACGTGTTTTCCTTGGAAAGAGTTAAATTTCTTCTGCAGTCTTTTCTTTTCAAAGAAAGACTCTCCATTGTACAGTAGATTTTGTGCTCTCACAGTTTCCACCCAACCACAAGCAGCATCAGGGGTCTTCTGAGTAGCAGCTGTATGGAACGCAACCCAAGGAACAGGAAAGCAGAGGAGAGAAAGAAAATAGGAAGAAGTTGTTGAGAATAGACTCAATGCAGCATTTTGCACAAAGTATTTATTGTATTTGTATCAGGATGTATTTTATTAGCTCATAAAACTCATATGGATAATTTCAGTAATTAAACTGAGTCCCATGTGTTCGTTAGCACAATAATAGCACAAACCTTATTTCCACAGGCGTTTCAGAAGCTCTCCAGAGGTGGCATGGCTGAAACATTAACATATTATTCTAATAATACGATGCTGCTCTGTCTAACTCAGGAGCTTTTAACTTTAATATTTTCCAGGTTATTCAACAGCCAAAATGTGTTTTCTGTTCATTCTTTCACACTGGTGCGTTTTCTTTAATATAAAATAGTGATATAATGAATTAACGATATCCAGACGAAAGCCCATCGCTCGACACTTCATCCCAGGAGGAAGGGCTGGCACATGGCAAAGTAAACATCTCCCAGCCGTGTGCTATCTGTCTTAAGGACAGGGACCTGGATGGCAGGCTGGAGCAGCATTTGATACAAGGAGGAATGAAGAAGCCTGGCGGGACAAGCACATAAGTTGTTACTGACATGGGAGCTGGAGATGAACCGTCTGTCTTCTGGCAGGGGACTGATGGGGGTTACTTACAGATCTGGGGTTCAGACTGAAGTCCTAATTTTCTTAGGAATTAAATGAAGCATTTGCACAGGTGCACCTCACTGAGTTATCTAGGCGATGGCTCAGATTGGGGGTGAGCCACGTGACTGCAGTGGCACCCTAGTTCTAGATAAAAACAAAGGAGTGTTGCTCACTGCTGGCTGGGATTGCAGCTCCCAGCCCCTCCAGGGGAGAGTTTTCAGCAGCCACGGTGGGAGTTCTTGCAGCCGTCTCTGTGGCCCGTGCACCGTTTGATTCAGATACGTCTGTAACACTAATTGTAACTGATGAATAATTATCCCCACTGCCAAGACCATTTCAGCCAGTCTGATGAAGGCTGATGAAGGAGGTGTGAGCTGCAAAGTCTTACTCGAGTTGGAAATTTTGCAAATTCTAATGACCATGAGGTTGGTGTGCCTCAGTACTTTCACACCTGGTGCCAGATATTTGGGTTTGCATTTGCCAGTGAGCTGCAGCCAAGGTTTTCTTAATATTTTTTCTTTCAAAGACCACCCGTAACTTCTCCCGAGGAAGAGAAAGATTTTGCTGGTAGTGCTTTTGTCAGCATTCTATCTTCCATACAGTTCAAGGGACGATCTGCTTGTCTCTTTCTTGGTATCATGTAAAACACTAACCATTGCCTGGGTGCTACCAAGCTGTTTTTGAGCAGTGAGCCATCTGCTCTGCCCTAAAAGACAGGGAAGTTTTCTATGGTAGGAAAAACAGTGGACTAGAATGGCAGCTTAATGCATCAGCTTTGCATTGTTCTGTGATGGTTTATCCCCTTAGACTGAAACCAAACAAATGTTGTCTCTGAACATATATCTAGAGAAAATGATTTATGAACTATAAGCAAAACATAAGGAAAACCCTGAAGGTTGTGACCCACTGAAAAGTGGGTCGGTAAATCCTAACTCTCCCCCTTGGTTATTGTGAGAACAGCACTTCTGCAAGATTTGCTTTTACTTCCATATAATTTTCAACAAAGGAAAAACCCCGCTGTTTTAAACAATTCTGGTAGTTGAACTACCATTTCTACAAAAATAAGCGTGGTGTAAACGCAACTAGCATAAAAGGATCCCTGCCAACAGTGACATACGGAGTCAAGAATGTTTCCCAATTACAGGAGGGAGAAATCTGTGCGTGTGACAGCAGCGTGGTATCTAGTGCAGTGGAGTGCTGTATTATTAGAAATATCCTTGGATGTTCATTCGGGATTCAGCTCTTAGTGGAGTTGTTACAGCTTTTATTTCAGATCAGTTCTAAGTGCAGTATTTAAACAGACAAGGAATTATCTCTGAAATAGCAGATCATGACCTAGGTGAAGTTCTATTACCTCTGATAAATGTTATTCAAGTAATGGATTTTTGCTCTCACAGGTTGTCATCGTCTCCCTGAGTGATGCTCAGGCCTTCTGTAATTTCTTACTGTCTCACCTGATAGGCTTTCAGCTTAAAAGGCTAAGAAATTATAGTATTCTTTCCCCAGAATGATAGAACCATGGAATCATCCTGGCTGGAAAGGACCTCCAGGATCGTCAAGTCCAGCCCTCATCCCAACATCTCGCTAACCTCTAGACCATGGCCTCAAGTGCTCTACTTACTCATTTTTTAAACACCTCCAGGCACCGTGACTCCACCACCTCCGTGGGCAGTCTGTTCCAGTGCCCGACCACTCTCTCAGGAAACAGCTTCTTCCCAAGATTCAGTCTAAACCTCCCCTGATGCAACCTGAGGCCATTAAGAAGATAATAGAGGAAATGGATGACTTGTAGTTTTTCAAGTGGAAAAGCTTCAACTGATCATTGCTGGAAAAGGTAACTTCTACATGCTTTGTGTGCTCAGTGGGTCCATCAGCCTTACAACTCTTTATGAAATAAAGCCTCGGGATGTCACAGCAGCAAGGGCTTACCAGGGACAGTTACGGCCCACAGTCAAAGTAGAGGTGGTTAAGATGCTTGGTTAGAAGTATCAGGAATGCTTCATCCGATCGAGAGGTTCACACAACAAAGACAGGGAAGCCTGTTGTTGGACCTTGCCACAAGGCTGCTGTTCTGCAAGTCCTCTTGAGGCAATGTGTTACTCACTGAAGGGAAATGGAGGCATCAAGCAAGCAGACTGTGTACCTGACACTGCACTATCGTAAGTGAGGGCTGCAGCACCATCAGCTAAGGCTGTAACCAGAAAACTGTCTTTTTATCCACAGGAGAAGAAGGAGAAGCACATGATGCTGCAGAGTTGTTAATGCTAATTGTACCTACAGCAGTGCTTCTGTTAACAACTAAATCAGGGTGAATTTCTCATTTGGAGAAGTGCAATTTGGCCTGAATCAATAAATGTACATGTCTGGCTCTTCACTGAGAGGAGAATTGAAAGGCCCAAGTGACATGCAAACTGCACGGAGACACTGCAGCCTGCAACTAGTCAGCTGGCACCTGAGCAACGGAAAGAGACCGCCTGGCTGGCCAGTCAGCGCACGGTGATTTGAGGGCAGTTGGTTTGTCTCGAGTCACTGCTCTGAGCTAGAGTCTCACTGGAGGGGGACCAGTGCTAGGTGTAAGTGCTAGGTGTCATTTTCTTATCCTTTATTTTGTTAGAAGCAGACAGATTTAATTTTCATGCTGTTCCTGGTTTTTTTCTAGGATGATCACTCTTAATTTACTACTCGGGAAGTGAAAAGTCAAAAAACCAAACCCACACAAACCTCTCTAAGTTCTTGGACAAATGCAGAGCTATTACTTAATACAATGAGTAGAAAAACCCACTTGAGGCAGTACTGACTGATACTGAGATCCTCAGATAAAACCCTGTACAGATGAGAAAGTATAATCAGCTCGTCTAGTCGGGGACAAATACGTGTTGTATAGTCCTTTCAGTTTGTTTCTTATGGTTCTCTTGGCTCTGCCTGGGGATGGCTGAGCACAATGTGGGTGTATTGAGGCTGAAGGAGGGGATAAATGCACATTTTGAATTCTCAGGAATAGAACTTGATGGAGAACAGACACAAGGGTCACTTGGCATTCCCCCATCTCTCATCTTTGAAACATGCTCTTTGCCATGTCACACTGCCCTTGTTGCTCTTGTCAGTTTTCACTGCAGAAGATGTAAAACATTGTCTCTGGTGCTGATACACACAAGAAAAGAACAACGCCCAGACTAGCACAGTAAGTAAACAGACAATCACAACATTGGCTTTTCACAGATGCTTGTTGTGTTAAAGGAGAGGATACAAACCACTCACAGAAGGGAAACTTATGCTGGTTTTCCAGGCTCTGCCAATCACTGTAACCTGCTAGTGTTACTCTGATGTACCAAGAGATCTGTCTATCACCTCCCCATCTGCATCTCTCTTTCTCCCTTAAGCCTTTTTGTGTGTCAGCTGGACTGTGACAGCTGCATGACACGGTTTAGAAGACAGAGGAAGAATAAAATCAGCAGCGTGTTGTTACCTGGCATTTTAGCCAGTAGGAAACCCACTTGAATTGCCACAACCCAGGAAGGACTAATGCCTGGAGGTGGAAGTGTCTTAAAATGGCCTTGTCACTTGAGAGAGGTCCAATGCAGAACCTCACCCTGAAGGGCTTGTGCCATCCATCTCTCTTCACAAGCAAAACAATTCTCCAGAAGATTTTTGCCACTGTTTCCCTCTGTTTGTCTGCCCAGTTAGAATCAAAAAGCATAGTGACCCAAACCTCAGCTCCCCAGTACTTATTTTTTTTTACAAAACCCCCAAGCCTGACTTCCAGAAATGCTGAGTGTGCCACAGCTCCTGTTTCACCTCGGATGCAGCAGTGCCTGGCTCCGGTGCATAACGAACCACCTAGAAAGAAGAAACCACGGATGGAGCTCTGGGCTATTTAAAACTGTCTGCTTGGCTGGACGACAGCATTGCTGGACATGCCAAGACCTGTTAATTTATATCTACTCTTTTCATCTGTTAAAGCAATGGGAATAACAGAAAGAGTCAGGTTCCTATAATCGCTAGTCATTAATTTTTCACCCCGGCTGGGTATTAACTCCACCACCAGCCACTTCCCCAGTACAAGAGCAATCTGACTGCCCTGTTACTGGTTATCTGAGTAGATGATGCAAACACCCACCACATGCAGGTACTGTCCATCAGTTGGAGGGTTTATCTGTAATATGTAATCCTAATATCCACTTGCGGATGTGTTTTGCATTAGTAAGAAACCTTCAGCTTGGTCCTCCTCCCCACTCTCAAGCGGCTCTGTAAGCTTTTGGAGACGGAAAGGTTCTTGCTAGAAGACAGGCTGAGGTAAAGAAGACAAATTGAGTAAAACGAAGAGAAATCTAGCAGTGGGAAAATCCTGGGGTGTGTTTTCTTTGCTTAGGTTTATGAAATCTCACATGTTGGTACAGTTTATACTTCATCTTGATTCAAGCTTCTATTCTTACATCTCAAGAGTACAGAAGAGTCAGCAAAATAAGAGCTCCTGTTCTATTCAAGGTTCTCAAAGAAAGAAACCCCTGTTTGTTGCAAAGAGAATGTTTTCAGAGGCAAACAAAACTTTCAAGTTCTTTCTAGGGCTTTCATTGGAAGCATTTGAGCTAAGTCAAGATATAAGCAGAGCCCTCCAACCATCGTTGGTGTGACCATCTATATGCAGCTTCTTAAGCGGCACCAGGAGAGTTAGGGCTGTGGTTGTAAAGAGGGGCTCCGTTGTAGCAGCCTGAAGAGTAGGAAGAAGAGCACGGAATGTTTTACAACAGAGATGGGCACACAGTCTTTAAATAGGTTTGGGCTCTGTTGTGGGGTTTTAAAAAAGTTTCTTTCTATGAAACTTTTAATGACTTCTTTCACTGAAACTGTAATTGTCAAGGAACTTTTTTCACAGTGATGTTTTGTGATGCATTGGTTGGAGAAGGATGCATTCAGAGGCTGTTTTGGGGGCTTCAAGGGTTAAATAAAGTGTCCTGAACAGCTACTTCACATTGTTTAGCACTGTAAATAACCCTCTCTTCCCTGCCCCAGTAAAATGATGGAGTTTTTACACTATAAAGATTATAACATTATAAAAACTACAATGTTCAGCATGTAAACATTAGGAAAGAGAGTGGAACATCTCCCTGATGAGGAAAGGCTGAGGAAGCTGGGTCTCTTGAGCCTTTTATGAAGGAGACTGAGGGGTGACCTCATTAACGTTGATCAATATGGAAGGGATGAGTGTCAAGAGGATGGAGCCAGGCTCTGCTCAGTGTCACCTAATGATAGGACAAGGGGCAGTGGGTGTCAGCTGGAACATAGGAGGTTCCATGTGAATATGAGAAGGAACTTCTTCCCAATGAGGGCAACAGAGCACTGGAACAGGCTGCCCAGGGAGGTTATGAGTCTCTTTCTCTGGAGATGTTTAAAACCCACCTGGACCTGTTCCTGTGCGACTGGATCTAGCAGCTATTAGTGAAAATGTGGGCAATATCCTAAATTTATGAGGCTGAAAAAGACCCTGGAACCCAGAACTGTCATTGTTGTGTCAGAGAACTGGGTGATGGCAGGTAGTTCTGAAAACACCCCTCAGTGCAAGTCAGTGCAAACTGTTCCGCGGGGCAGGGCAAATTTCACGAGCAGTAAAGACGAGTGAAAAATACTTACATTTAGTTTTAACAGAGTAAAATCATTATTTATTTAATGGAGTGACTCTAATGCGAAGGGAATGGAAAGACCTAGACAGACACCTTCTTGGTTAAATGTCTTGCTTTTTTCCCTCTCAGTAGCCTCTTTGTTGGATCTTCAACCTTATGAGAAAGACGCGGTGTATGCATACTGTATCTAAATATGCCTTCACGACATCAGAGAGTCCGGGGCTGCTGCTTGGGTAATCTGTGAGATTATACCGACCATAATGTGGCAAGCACAGGCCAGACACTTGACCTCCGCCAGGCAGTCACGGGCCCTGCCACAGTTAAACACGGCTCGTGGGGCAGTTCGCAGCCAGCGCGCAGTCGAACAAACGCACATTGTTGTTCCAATTGAAACCACATGCTGAGTAATATAACATAGGTGCAACTTGCTGGAGAACGTGTGGACAGTTGGAAACGTGAATGTATTTTTTTATTTATGTTATGTCTGTGCTCTTATGTTGTGTCAGGGCTCCCTCACTTTGTTTTCTTAGCGAAACTCAGACAGATCAGACACGCAGGATTGATGGAGCTGGGCACTGACAGACCAGCTCTGTTCCAGCTGCAGTGACTGTGGAAGAATAGGATCCGGACCCCCTTAACCAGTCCTTCCAGAGTAAGATTTCAGTTACCGTGACCAGTCGCCAAGGACTATTTTATTTTAACCCATGTCAAATCTGAGCTTACCTATGGGGCTAAACCACACGCTGCTGAGCCAAGTGTATCCGAACACAAACTCCCTTCACTGGCTGTTTGTTACTTTTTGGAAAATCCAGCCACACACTGTTGGATGGAACAACCGCCACCACACGAGATGTTTCAGGCTTCACTGCGCTCGAAACTGCTTCTTCCCAGCTTACAGTCAGTGCATCAGTCCCTTGTTTATTAGGAAATGAAACAAACAGAAGTTCCATATGCATTGAATTTTCTCTTTGGGATAAACAAGATGAAAAGATGGATTTGATGCTTTGACTGCCCTTTACTCTGTAAAACTTAAGTGCTTGTCAGTGATTTTAACTTACATTTACTTGGGATGCTTCCAGTGGTTGATGGGTTTTTAAACCTTTTATTGACTGTTGCGCAATAACAACCAAACCAGGGTGCTGCAGCAATGGGACAATGTTTTCAATCCAGAAAAATGCTATTTTAAAATGATTTCTTTTTCTCTTGGCAGTGGTGTAAGTGCAATAATGCTGCTGATGATTATGATGGAGAATAGGTTGAGTGAGCAGGTTCTCCTTAAAACTGTTGATGTGCACTCTAAGTTACGAGCAAGTGAAGCAGAAAAGCTAGCAAGAAGGCAGCAGTGTTTGTACTGATAATCTTCTTGACATGAATTGTTTGTGTTGGAGCTGCCTATGGTGCAGCCAGAGAGCAGGCAGGGTGAACAGACCCTGAGATGCATGGTCTCCTCACTGGAGGAGTGATGTGAACTCCAGAAGCAGTCACTTCTCTGTGCAATTCTGGCTGAAGAGAATATTGCTGTTGTTACATGGCTGCCTGTACGAGCACGTTACAGCTGCTGGATACCACCACCAGCTGCTCCTAAGAAGAAAGCAACCTGTCCTTCTACCCCAATATACAGAGTTTAAAGACACTGAGCAACCCACAGATGAACAACACTTTTAGAAACATATAGACCGATGGATAAAATTGTACCAAGAGACTAGCAATAGTTCTCTGATGATTTCAGATGTCTTGTGTGTGACTTATACCTGCTTTGTGCAGTCTCCTAGTGTTGGCTTTTACACACTTTTACGTGCCTGGTCAGCCATTCATTTGCCATTCTATTTGGTCCTGTTAAATAAAAAGAATATTTCTATAGAAAAAGGAGAAAAGATGAAGTGCCCTGATAGAAATGCACTAAATAAACCATCACTACAGGTCCGTACTCCTTCACCCTCGAGCCCCCTCACCCAGGGGTTGAAAAAGAGGCCAAGCTAATTGGAGGTGAGGCCAAGCTACCATGCTTCCTCCTTGCCAAGGAGTGTAAGAAATGAGGCCTTTAGGCTGGTTGCAGTTATTTTAATGGCTTTTTTCCCTCTACTTTTGTCTTTCTTCTGGTTCCAGAAGTAGCTGAGAAAGACACGAGCTTTCCTCAGTATACTTATTTGCTTTTTCCGGACTTTGCTGGTTAGCTGCTGGCCTGACCTCCTGGGGCTATTCAGTTCTCAAAGATCAGCTCTCGGGTAGGAAGGCTATTCTGTGGAGGCAGCAATTATTTGTCAGGCACTGACATCGTACTTGGCATGCTACGAGGCACGGACAGGAAAGCTTTACCTGTTCTAGAGAGCTGCAGTTTAGGTTACAGACCAAAATAGAAAGACAAATTGCACAGGAATTGCAAGGTTATGATTTTAATCCTTTAACTTGGTGTTTTCCAGAAAGAGTTAAGAGAGAAGAAGTCTTTATATGCCAGGGATGTGTGGTTGCCAGCTAGATGGGCCTAGCCACTGAGCAAGGAGTGAGAGAAACAAACTCTGAGAAAACACAGGACACCGATGCTACTAGAGAAGAGTGAGGAAAGATCAGGGTATTGCAGAAGTCTAAGATGCACAGAGTTGTGCACAACATAGAAGGTAAGAAGAAGTACTTGATGGCCATGGGAAGAAAGTTAAATACATTGGGTACAAGTACCTGGGTAAAAAGAAGTACGTTTGATGGCCAAGGTTGGAGCTGCTGGGCAGTCAGAAGGTGCACTATTGCAGCCTGTGAGACAAGACCATTGATGCTGTAGCAGTTTAAAATGGAGCATTTAGGCAGTAAAGAGAAAGTGAGGTTAGTGGAGAATTCATATCATGGGTAAACTACTTGCAGATTACCTTTCAGAAGGTCAACACAAAATAAATTGAGGTCCTGGGGAGAAAAGGGGCAATGAATGAGAAGATTTTGGCAGGAGCTACAAATAGGAGGTAGACATTGATAAGGATAGCTAATTGTAGAAGAATATCTAATTGTTTTTAATCAGGTGAGAAATCTTACAAAATCAAACTACTTTTCCTTTCTCTCCTGTCTCCTCTCTCTCCTTCCCCTTTCATGAGCTGAATGTTGGCTGTGGAACTGTGCTGTAGGTGCAGTATATTGTGATTAAATACTCCATAATGTGCTCTGAGATACAGTGGAGCAAAAAGCATAAATAGAATGCCAATAGCATAACATAAATCTCTGAATTCTTGCTGCACCATGGTGAGGTAGCTCAGTTACAGCTTTGACCACCCATGAATGTGAAGCACACAGTAGGGGGACTTTTGGACTCGCATCTCACCTATTATCTTGGTAGCAGGGTATGAATCTCTTTGAATGTGAAAGCCTGGTTTTGTTTAAGTGAAGAACATAAGAAAAGGCTCTTTCCCTTTTTTTCTGGAGCAGATGAAAGGTGGACAGAAGTGACTGTAAATTTTAGGAAGAAGTGGAAAAAGGCTGATGCTTACTGAGCAGGACTTGTATTTTTCCAGCCGTGCCCTTGAAATACCCAAATGTTAAGACTCTCCTGTACAAAAGTGTCACTACTTGGTCGGTATAAATTCAGTGTCAGAACAAAGCACACTTTCTGGAAGGGAAACAAGCCTGTATTATACCATTCAGCAACCAACAGAAGAAAGAGAATAGCTACTTCCTGCCAACATTCATACGTCGAAGATGTATGCACGAGGTGGTAGGTGAGCATTCAGTTCTTAGCACAGCTGACTCTCAGCAGGGATTTATCCAGCTTGCAGATTAACTTTATAAAAGGCTCTGAGACATAAAAGTGTGGGGCTGGCAGGTTAGCTTAAGGAGAGTGATCTTGGACCATGATGTGGAGGTCACCTGGAAGGCACTGATTTGCTTGCATGCCACACAGCAAACATGGCAGATCCCCCTGTGTCTTCTTCCCCGCTCCAAGTCTCTAGTGGGCTTACTGTCTGCCCTGTAGTAGTGACCATGCAGAATCCAGGCTACCTCACTCAGAGCACCCAACGCCTAGTTTTTTAAAAGAAGTTTATTCATTTATTTTGGTTTTCCAGGGTATCTTCCCCATTATTTGGTTTCTGTTTCTGTTACTCTGACTTCTTTCTGTTTGGCCTTTTCTTTTCTTTTGATGGAACTTTCACCGTTTCTTTACCCACCTTTCATGGTTGTTTTGACCTTCCCAGTGAAGAACTGTTCTTACAATTAGCAGAGCAGGTTCCACCTTCCCAGCAGCTTGATCCAATGCTCTTTGCTGCCATGTCCTCTCCTGTCACAGCAGCGGATTGCCTGCCTTCTACCAGCTCTGCTGACTGAACACGTGGCACAGCACAGCAGGTGGTAGCACAACTCTACATTCTGGCTGTACGCAGAGTTGTAGTGCTCCACGGTACTTCTGTGGGTATTAATTTTTTATGGATAGCTTAAGGGATGGGAACTACACATGGGAATTATTTCACTACTGCCTCCCTCGCCTATCCGCTGATGTTGAAGTTTCTCCTCTTCTCCTGAGAGATTAATGCTGAACATGTCATCATCCCCACATTGAAACCAGCTATTTCCTGAGGATTTGGAATACCCTGGCCCAAACGAATGTAATGAGAACAATAATTGTCTCATCTCCTACCACATAAGATCTCAATCCTCTTCTTGGCACAGGTATGCCATGCAGCATATGTTTCCACAGAAGACTTAAAACTGCGCTGCTCTTTGAAGCTCTGGCGCTGCTGGCTGCTCATCACTGAAATAATTAAACATTTTCTGAGTAAAATACTTCTAACCAGAATGGAATTGGATACACTGTCTGGTCCAAACTGTTGAAAATAGACTAAGTTCTTTTCTTTCAGCTAGCAGAATAAAACCAGATACCTAACGGTCTTTTGCTACGTTGTGGATGCCGCACACACTGTCAGAGGGATCCGTCTCTGCAGTGTGAATTATAGGCTGCGCGATTTGGAAAGCTGCTCCTGCTCTGCTGGTTATTTCCTTTCATCTCGGCCAACTGATTGTGGTTGTCAGTCCCATTCACCTCCTGTGCTCTGCTTCTTGTGATGCCTGTTTAGCTCTAGCATGATCTGTATTTTTAGCTGCCTCCGGTTTTCTCATTTCTGGCCTTCAGCTTTGTCTGCTGTAATGCAGAAAGGCTGGTTCTACTTCTGGTTATTTCAGTTTGAAGCCAACTGCTGGCACCAAGAAGACCATTGACAGTTTTCACATTCTGCTGTGGCACACGGCAGAAGCCTCTCTTTTTTGGGTTGGTTCAGTTTTTATATAGCCACAACACATCCCATGAGACGCTTGAAATACAAAATCATTGTGTTGCCACATGCCCAAGAGCTCTCCTGGCCACCAGCTGCCGCCCAAAGACACATTATCCTTGTAAGTTCCTTTTGCCAGCCCTCAAGCAGAGCCTGTGGCACAGTGAGCTGCAGAACCACGTGTGTATGGGAGCGCGAAAGGACTGGTGGTCACCTCACACCAGCCTCTACAGTGCAATTTTTCAGGATGGTCGTACCCAAGGAAAGGAATTTCTTCGGGCTCAGCCCTCCTTGGAATCACTCCTTACAAAAGTTAAGCTAAAAGTAAATATTTATTTACAAATCCTGAACAGATGGCACACGTGCAAACATGTAGATGCTGATGAACAGAAGGGGATGGAAAAAAAACTCCAGCCATGCTCCCTAAGCAGCACTTCATTCAGAGCTGATGGTTTCCTTTACTCCCTATGACTCAACTGACAAGTTGGCAAATGCCTGGCAGCATTTCCAACCACGGGCTCTGGCTTTCACTAAGTCTTTATGTCTTCAGGTTACATTCACTGAGTGGAGCATGGAACTGACTGATTCCTTTTCCGTGTTTGGTCCCTAGTCACCTTTTGAATCATTTCAACTGAAAAATCCCCCCTGCCCAACCTGCTAATTTATCATTCATTAACTTAAGCAAGAAAGGGTTCTGCTTTTCTTCCTACAAAGTCATTTCTTGCTGCCTTACGCTTTGGAGGTCCTAATTTCTCTTGTGCATCACTAAGGCACTTCTTAACTGCCCATACAGAGAGGTAACAACCTTTTCCATGCTGACGTTATGAAGTCTATAGGGTGTGACCCCGCTTCATCCTGGAGCTTGGAATATCCAAATCCCAGACGGAAGCCTTTTCACTCAGTTTGCTGGCCATATTTTATAGAATTCCATAACTGTAATTGATTCATACAGCTCATTACTGGCTCTTTCTGAAATCGAGCCTGTAGGTAATCAGTAATTCTGAGGTATTAATAGACATGAGGCACCTTTTCTCCTTATGACCTCTACATTTAGGCTTTAGAAAATACCCTAACAAATTCCGGTCCCCTTTTTTCCCCCCCTCTCTTGGCACACTAATAACCCTTCCTTCTGTCTACTAATACTCATTCCTTTCCTGCCCTCACTTCCTGATTCTCTTTCTTCTTCTGTATTTGCTGTTTTACTTTACTCCTAATCTGTTCCCCCTCAAGATTCTGATTCATGATCCTGGTGAAATGGAACTGCATTGGCTGAGGAGATGTGGGGGAGGCTGTCTCCATAGCCACTGCAGCTCACTCCAACGGGGATCATGAATCAGACCTCTCTGCTGCTGCAGTTCAGTCTCACATAGTAATGTAAACTGGACCTGACGGCAGCTCCATTAATTTGACAGCCAGAACAGCCTCAGCTGAGGAGTAGCTATACCACCTGTTCTGCCATTGCTGCGGTGGGGATGGTAACCTCTGGCGCAGTAAAGGAACAGGCAGCTATGCATCATCCTCCCTGCACCCCATGAATTGCTACAGCTTGAGAGTCAGGGTCCTTGAACTTTCCATTCTTTCTTGTCTTCAAAACTTTCTTCTACAGCCTCTTCAAAATGAACATTCCTCACCCAGCCTCATACTCCAAGGCCACTAAATTAACAAGTCGAGCCTCACCTCGAACCATCCTACCTAGGTGAGAGAAACATAAACTGATTGTCAGAGGCTGCTGGAGTCTGCTGCCTTGTACTTCCCAGGATGGAAAAGAAAACCACCCAAATTCTATTTCTGCACCTAATTAAGGGCTGTTGCTACACTCCTCTCTTCCCTTCATGTACAAAGGAACCACAGCTCTCATGGATATTCCTTCCATGTCAGTGGAGCCATGACAGCCTTGATTTGTGTGTCACTCCTGCCAGCTGCCCGAATGAAGAACAGGGTTTTCTCCTCACATGAAATTCACTGTTCATTTGAAGGGAGGAGCAAAATGAACAGTTGGCTCCTATCTGCCCAAAGTGCGTGGGATCAAGTTCTGCTCTTTCCTTCCATCTTCTCCAGAGACAGAGCAATCTATGGAAACCAAACTCATTTGGTATCATTTCCCTCTTTATCCAAATTAAACCCTGCTCTGACAGCACTGGATGTATCATCAGTGATGATACAATAAATACATCACACTGATTTTATTACCCCCTTATACTATTCTCATATGGGTTTGGATGAAGGATTTCTTCACTTGAAATATTCTTATGGTATCTGTAAGCCACCTTTTTATGCTAGCGGGCTAGGAACTTGCCCAGGACCTTGCCAGCAAGGGCCAAGATGAGTCCAATTCCCCATCTCTGGTCTGCCTGGTTGTACAATGATTTGGGTTGGAAAGGACCTACAAAGGTAATCTTGTGCGACTTGATTTAGGTGATCCTGCTGTGGCAGGGCAACTGGACATCTTCTGAGGTTCCTTCCAATCCCTAATGTTCTATGATTCTGTGATCTAGTTTCAACCCCCTGCCATGGGCAGTGACACCTCTCACCAAACCAGGCTGCCCAAAGCCCCGTTCAACTTGGTCTTGACAGCTTCTCTGAGCAGCCTGTTTCAGTGTCCCACCATCCTCAGAGTGAGGAATTTATCCCTAAAATCTAATCTAAATCCACTCTTTTTCAGTCTGCAGCTATTAGCCCTTCTAGTCCTATCCCTACACTCCCTAACAGAAAGCTCCTCTCTGGCTTGCTTGTGGGCTCCTCACAGATACTGGAAGGCTGCTGTAAGGTCTTCCTGAAGCCTTCTCCGGTTGGAGAACGCGTGTCCTCACAGCAGAGGGGTTCCAGCCTTGGGATCACTTCTGTGCCCTCTCCCTGTCCCCAGGAAGCTCTCTTCTCCGCTGCTCTCCATCCCGTCACTGCTCAGCCTGTGCCGATACTAAGGGCTGTGCCAGGCACAGCGGCGCCGCCTGGCCGGACGCACTCGGTGCAGAGCCCCGCTGCCCGGCAGCAGGTGCACGGCCGCCAGCCCCACCCCGGGATCCGCCCCGTATCGCTCCGGGACCACCGCGGGTGCCTCCTCGGGAGCGCGGAGCTGCAACTCGCGCGAAACGGCGGCTGGAGGCTGGAAGGAAGCTGGGGCGGCAGAGGCGCGTGCGGGGCTGGCCACGGTCCCGCGGCGGAGCGCGAGCGGCGCCGCTGCTGGGCGGCGGTTGCCGCGAGGCGGGCGCGTGCTGCAGCGCGAGCCCGCACGTGCCGCGGCCGTTGCAGCCGTTGGGGCGGGCACGTGATGCGGCGCGAGCGGGCGGGCTTGTGCTTCGTCCTGCGCGTGAGGAAGGGAAGCGCGGGTGTTCTGGGCGCTGCCCTCAGAGACAGGGATGGGCTCTTCATGGAGACCCTGAGGAGAAGAGGAGCCTCGACCCGCACACTGCACAGGTGGAGGCCTCCTGAGGGAGCGATGCCCCCGGTGACAGACGGAGGAGGCAGGAGCAGCTAGTTAACGACGTCGAGCAACGTGAGAGCAGCATTAGGAAGTGGAAGCTCAGCTGAAGCCCGTTAGCTGATCAGTCAGTGGAGGCACATGGTCTGTGGGGAGAAACTGAGGAAACTGGCTTTTCCAGCACAGAAAAGGAGTTTCGGGGCAATCTTGTCGCGTATACAAGGAGCTGACTGAGGAAATGGAGCCAGGCTTTTCACAGTGGCAGAAATAAGCATAAATTGCAGTGAGATGTTCTAGCTGAGTATAAGGACCAACCGAAGGACTCACAGGCAACTGAAGAGGCTCTTCAGAGAGGCTGTTGGGCTTTAACCTTGAGGGTTCTCAAGAGCTGGCTGGATCAATCTGGTCTGACCTCAGAGCTGACCGTGCTTGGAACATGAGGCTGGATTAGAGCCCTGCTAAGGTATCTTCCAACCTGAATTTTCCTGTGTTTTTTATGGCTCCTGTTGTTCTGGTAGTCTGATACCTTTTCTTTGCTATAGCAAATTAAGGGGGAGTAATAAAGAACAAATGGCTTGCTTTGAAGAGAGGAAATGGCAAGAAGAGAGGAGTTGAATGTGTCCTATTATTTGGTTTGATTGTTAATGGAATCTGCTACTTTCAGTCTTTGAGGTTTTATGAAGAGAGCTGGGGAAAAGTGAAAAGAAAATTTGGATAGTCTGATTGTGTTTCTTAGCACGTATTCAGGCAGCTTTTTATGCCTTCATACTGTTTATACAAATTGATGTTCTTTGAAATCTTCCATGAGCTTTCATGAATTATACTTACAGTAAGTGGTGTCATAGTTTATTTTGTACTTTGTTATGGGTAGGGGCAGATAGAGAAAACCTGTTCAGGGTATGGTCAGTGTTCAGCATGGTGAACTTCAGAGAAACCTTCTGTTTTTCAAGATTCTCCTCTTACTACTTAGCTATCATCATTTTTGCTGCTTTGGCAGAAAACTCAGATGATTCAGCACCCTTCTATTTAGACAGACACATCTGGGTATTTAATTTTCTGAAGAAGAAGAAAGAGAAAGTACCAAGAATTAAGTACAGATGATGGACATTTATGTGGCTACACATTCAGCTTGGTTTAAATAACATAGCAAGGAGAAGGAAGGAATGTAACCTTTTAAGCTTTTCTTTGTTTACAGATACGGAGAGAGAGAACAGTAAATAAGTCCGAGTTATAATGTGCCTTTTAAAAAACCACATGATATATCACCACCATATGGAAGCCGGCATGCCCTTTCCCATGGGGATATGCCACTGAGAAGGGATTTATAGGCTGCTAGCTCATAATACAGTAATATTTATGATGGGTTGCCAGCTTTGCCTGTAACTGTTCCTAAAATTCCCTTTGGAGTGGCACCCATGGCCAGCCAAGGCTGGCATCAGTCATGCTGCTGGACAGTCATTCAGCTTCTTGGTCCTAAAGATGATGCCAAGTTTGCTGAGTGCAGGTCTCCAGTTAGGTTAGGAATAATTCAGATCCTGCCTGAAAACAGGAGTTGTTGTTATGTATTTACTGTAGTGACTTTTTCTGGGAAACACAAACTATAAACAAATTATCTCTGTTGTAAGCACTGGAAGAAAACAAGGTCAGGTGGGATGGCTTGTCTGTTAGTGAATGGCATGGAAACCAGTGGCAGGTGTCTAGAGAGTAATTTTGTAGGACAAATTACATGTAATTGAGGATTTTAGCAGTCAGTGCCCACTGTGATGGGTGTTTAGTGTGCACTGCAGTTTGGGAATGACTAATGTTGACTAACTAATCACTGTTTCTTTGGCGAAGGAAGTTACCAGGACTAGGTTGAGGAGCCAAGAGCAAATTTCCTTTCATGACACAAAGTTCAAACGATTTAGGTGTTTTTACTTGTGTGGTAAAATGGCTAAGACATAGCTTGGATTACAGGAAATGGTGCTTTTGCTATCAGGCTTTCAAATTACAATTCTATTTCTTAGCTAACAGAATTAGCTCTGATAAAGAACATGTGATGGTTTAAAGAACCAACAAGGAGAAGAATCTGAACTGCAGCAGCTGAAACTTGAAACAAAAGCAAAGTTAGAACAGTTTAAATAAGCTGTTTATACAATGCACATACAGTAAATCAGTTCTGTAAAATAAATTGTATAAATACTGTCTTGGTTTTCCTTGTGATGTGGGCTTTATACGAACTAGTGATGTGGGGTGTTTTCTTTCACTAGACATGTGATGGGATCTGAATTTTCTCTTTTTAAGATGTGTCTCCTGTTTTGTTGTGTTTAGGTTTTATTTACTTGACTCTTTTAGACCTAATTTTGAAACAGACTTGACTTTCTGCCTGTAATCAGACTGATTTCTATAAAATATGTTGTTTGAAGCATGCTTAAGTATTTACTACTGTAAGGCTCAAGTCTGAGTTTTGTTAAAAGGATTGTTAAAGGGGCAGGAACATGGGGTGAGTACCTGACACACCTTACTCTGAACTGCAGGTTATTTTAGCCACTTCTTCAGGGTCATTGAGTGCCTCTTCCTAGTGAGGGCGACAGGGCACTAGAAGGGGCTGACCAGGGGTGTTGCGGGGTCTCCTCCTCTGGAGACGTTTAAAACCTGCCTGGATATGCTCCTGTGCGCCTTGGTCTAGGTGATCCTACTGTGTTAGGGGGGTTGGACTAGATGATCTTTCCAGGTCTCTTCCAGTCCCTAATGTTCTGTGAATCTGTGAATAATAGTGCTGGAGAAATCTCTTACTGGTAACTAGTGCAAGGGAAATGGGGAGAGTTCCTTCTGAACTGCCTCAGAAGGAAAGTGGAGATAAATATAACTTCACTCATAAGTGGGCGAATAGCAGGGAAGGAGGATCCAGTGAATACCAAGAGCGAGCTATAAATGGTCACCTGAGGTAGATTTGTATACAAAAGAAATTGGAGAAAAGCAATGTGTGCCATATTTATTTAATATAGAGTAAAGCAAATTAATCAGCAAGAAAATAAGCTAGATGAGTGCCATTTTTGTATACATCCAGACCTATAACTCTTCGTTAAGCCCTTTTGGCTTTATGGATTGAACTTTACAATGTACTCGGTGTCATCAGGATGTAAGGCTGTGTGTTGTGGCTTTATATGGCAGAGAATAAAGCTCTAGCTGTAGGCAGCATTTTCAGAGAGCCATGTGATGAGAAAGAGCAACCTAGTTTGTGATCTGAGGAGGGAAGGATGATTGTGTGGCTGTGTAGTGCTCATTGAGCAAAACCTTTGGACCTAATGGAAGCAGCTGTGAAGGAAGTAGTTTTATTCCAGTGACTCAGAGAACTGTTTTAGCCATCAAAGGTAATTCCTGATCACATTTCTTCTATTGCTAACGAATACCCGTGCTTGCCAACAAAGACCCAAAGCGCTGTCATGTAATTTTGTTCAATTAGGAAAAACTCCAGTAGAGATACCAGTTCAAAGACTGGGTTTTATTGATGATTGTGGTGTGTGTGAGTTTCGTGGAACCGGCTTACTTCTAGTTTCCTTTTCAATGGGATTGTGGGTTTCAGTCTCCACGGCCTGCTGGGCAGCACTCGGATGTGTGGACTTGAAACAGCACAGTGCAAATGTGAAGTTGGTTTGGGGCTCAGGTGAAACAATTCTGATGATTTTAATGTAGAGTCCAGTAATAAGTAGAAAGTCAATCACTTCAGCACTACTGAAATACTAATGTATTTTCTGTGTGCTGCTGAGGGATCAAGAAATGTTCTTTTTGGGAGTAAGAGAGAAATCCTTTAGATTTCCTTTAGAAGGTGGCATCCATTCAAATCGATGAAAAAGAAAATGAAAGAAGGCTGCCATTTCACTTGGAACAGCCCTCCTCCCCAAGCCTCTAACCTGGGTTTTTGGTTTTTCCCTCGTCCTGTTTTAAACAGATCTGATCTTCATTACACACAGTCCATGAACAACTTTAGCACAGAACTTATTTCGTAGGCTCATTTTACAAATTACATTCTTCCAAAGACAAAACATTGGTGTGCTGGATGGTTCTGAAAGAAGTTACAAGTGCTGATGGATGGCTGCCATTTTCCCCTTGCCTTTTGTTTTTTAAAGAGAATCTTCTCCGTGGCACTGCAAACAGCTTGATTAGACACCTACTTCTGATGAACAGCATCCACGACTGCTGCACATTCTTCAGATCCTTGTGAAGGCAGTTTTGATGTCTTGCCTTGGATGTGGTGTGATTAAACCAAAAATATTTTACGTTTTTCAGCAGCAGTACCCTTGCTCTCTCAGGGTCTGGGGAAGGAATAATAATAATAACATATAGCCTACACGTCTCGTGTGTGACTTACTTTCTGCAGTCAGATCTCGGAGTTTCAATTGGAACTGCTTGGTGGAGCCATCCTTAGCTCCAGGGCCAGTCTTTGGTGTCAGCTCCGGGAACAGGGGAGCTCCTTGTATGTGCTGTGCAGTGCAGCATTTTAGCTGCTGCAATGATGCAACGGAGCATTAAGCAGGTCTGGCAAGCATTCTGCCTTGCTTACAGTGCAGCAGGACATTAGTTCCACCTCTCAGCAGTGCTTGAAGGAAGCATATTCTTAGCCAGGTTTTAAATTTAATAAAGATGGATTTGGGTGTTTTCTAACTATCGGGTTGCAGTGAGCAATAACAATGGTGAACTCCTTCATTTATAGAAAACAAAGAGTAAAAGGATGAGAAATGGTTCTAGTACTTCAGTTTGTTCTCTAGGCCTTTACGTCGATGATGCCCATGAAAAGAACCAAACAAATGGCAGTATTCTTTCTTTTTTAATCATGAAAGCTACCTGCTAGTGGCTGGGACTCTAACAGACATTTAATAAGAGTTTCAGAGGCAGCAGAAATCCTGCTCTTCTGCCAATGAAATCCTCATGCTTCAAACTCTCTTGAACTCTAATGGCTATGTCATTTTTCTTTTCTAGAGGTGTGGTGAAGTATAAGATTGTGAGTTAGACAGGAGGTTCAGGGTGATTCTGAACCATTCATTCTATGGGGTCTTCATCCAGAAGCTTTCAAGACACTGGAGGGAATGAAGGGAGCCTCAGCCCCCACTGTTTTTTCATTTTCAGCTGGGACAGGGATTTGGAGTATTGCTTTATTACTCTAGGGTGGGAATAGAATGAGACAAAACTTGGAATATGTGTCTGTTTGAAATGAGTCCATTTGCTTTTATTATCAATTTGTTTAATTGAACTATATTTTTCCAGAGCTCTAGGGAAATTTTGTTCTTAATAATGCATGGGAATGGTTAGTCTCAATCTCAACCTAGACAGCCAAGAGTGCGTGTTTTGTCATCCTTCCTGCTAGTGCACGGTGTTTATAACGTACTTGTCACAAGATGACATGAGCTATACATTCAGATTTTCAGTCTGTCTTACACTTGACCTGTCGTGTTCCTGTTTCTATGCAGTATTAGAGATCTCTCTTTTGGTAAGACAGGCATTGGTAAGATGTCACATTGACATTAAAAGGTCTGTTGCTTAGGGGTTTTTTCCCCATAGAATTTCTAACTCAATTTACATGGTGTAGCTTGGCTGGGGTTTGAATGCTAAACTTGTTTGGGTTGATAAAGGGTTGTAAATTTAATTTCACAACTGGATGGTCATGAATGTCAAGTCTGTCTGTTTTGATTTCTCTGAAATGAGCCTTGCATGAGTGTAGCGGTAGATGTTGAGTTGGAAATTCAGGATTTGCCTGTTTAGAAGACACTGCTTCCATGACGTACTAGATCCACTTCTAAAGCAGTGCTGTTTGTGTAGGCTTTCTTGTTTGTTTTTGGTGTTTAAAAACCAGTCGTGATAAAACGTCAGTCTAGTAAAATTCAAACTTACCCAACAATTCTTATGTCTAAAGAATTTCTGCTGAATTAAATGTGTTCCAGCTACTCACAAAGAGCAGGAAGAATTACCCAAATAAAGTATTTTCTGGATTGATACAGGTAGGATTGTGCACTCATGGATTATGTGCATAGTTAGGTACATTGGATTCTGATTGTTAGGTGTGTAGACCTTGGATTACCTTCTGATTCATGCTGAAAGAGAAGAACTGTCATACCAAGAAGGATGAGCATTAAAAAGATGCCATTTGTGTTGGGGTCATTTTCTCTCTGCCTTTACAGTTTTCAGTCTTGCTACACATCGCCTAGGCAAAGCAGCTAAATCCAAGCTGAGTGTGTTAAGGCCTGTTTCTTGGAGTTGGAGAAAGAATGCCAAGAGCTGGTTGTGAAATGTCATATGAAGTGTGAAAAGCCACTAGGAAAAACCCAAAATGTTCAGTTAGAATTCCAGACTCTCCCATTTATGAGGAGTGCAGGTGGGTGTGCTGTCAAAACTAATGGTCAGCTATTGCTAGCTCTTTTCCTCCTGTTCAACATCCTTCTGGCAAATAGAAGTTGGAAATGAATCTGAGATTTAATCTTTGGCATTTAAGTCCAATCAGAAAAAAATCTCACTAATGGGTTGACAAAATTAGACATGTAACAGAGTGTACTATCTAGTAAAGACCAGTTAACCCAGTCTTTAATGGTGCCCTGGAGTAACTTTCACATGGACAGACACCTGTGAGTGGTGACACTTTGCCTGAATTACATGCTTTTAGTGGTCTAGGTGAGAATGGAAATGTTTCATTGTACCCCAAGACGGTACCGTTCACGCTCATTTAACTGTAAAAATTTGCAAAACACCGTATCCTCTTCCCTGAGTCTGTGAATGAAAACATTTTGGTGTTGAATTTCACAGTTGGTTATGCTCTCTGAGGATCCTCGAGTTCCTGTTGTTGTAGGAGTTAAATGAAGCTGTAACGCATAAGCTTCTGCTTTATTATCCAGTTTCTAAAAGGTGTCGCAATGTCTTCAAGCTACTAAAAGTCCTTTTGTGATCAGATTTTATTGTAGATTACCTGCACGAGTGCCTCTACTAATTCAAGATTCAGGACTCCAGTGAGTCATGTCTTTGTTATCCTTATTTGTTCTCAGTTGGCTCCTTTCTTTCTTCAGTTTCTTTGTCTTTTCGCCGTATTTTTTCCATCTAACTTTTATGTTTCATCTGCATATTTTAAAATACTTTCGTTTTGATTTATCCAAAGGGCAGAGTGAGAAACTTAGTTTTGTGGGAGAGATTAACTATGCAAAATGTTAACAAAGCACTTGAATTATGCTCATAGGACTATCTGGAAGCAGATACCAGAATATGCAGTCTAGGTAGTGAGCAGATTGGCCAGAGAAGTCCATTGCCATGCTACTTTAAAAGAGGAGATCATTATGGAAAGAGTGATTTTTATGAGTAGCTGATTTCATTCTTCCCAATTTCAGCCTAGAGTGAAAAGCATTTCTTTTGTTTAGTGGTGTGTTTGGTATGGGCAGAGAGGTTGGCTTCCTTTTCATTTGAAAGCTCTGGTTTACCACAAAACCCTGTGAATGATACCAAGAGATCGGATGTGCAGAGCAGGTCTGTCTCTGCGGTGCCTTGGTTTGATGCTGAGTTTGTAATCTAAAAGATGGTGGAGTGTGGATTGATTGCAAAGGTGGGTTGAAGACATTTGTTTGATTATTCCTCATAAGGTCACCAGTTCAGTGAGTGTCACCCATCACAAGTCATTAACTTCATATTTAGATTGGATTAATTTTCTGAAAAATGTTTGGAACTGTATGTTGCCTGTATAATGTGGATATAATGACCTGTGGGTAACGTCACCAGTATGTGAAGAGTTACCCTCCTCATCAGTGAACATACACTGAGGAGTCTGCAAGCAGCTTGGCATCATGAAAGCCAAGAATTTCTATTCTGTTGGTTAACAATTAAAAAAGGAAGATCAGGTATAAAGTAAGATTTCATCCCAATGACTTTGTTTTTCTAGTGTTTTGAATAGATTACTGACTTAAACTGTTCTGCAGATTGACTTGCTTAAGAAACACAACTGGTTTCTAGCTGACACGTAGGGTTTTATGAAGTGATTGATCACAGCTGCCAGTTGTGAAGGCCAGTGCGATGTTCCATGTTGGCAGTCCCTACAGTGTGTGCACAGATTGATTCAAAAAAAGGGTGGGGAGGGGAGTGCTAATAGGGGAGGAAAGCAGTTCTTGGTTCAGTTAGTGTCATTTAAAAAGTATCCTAAATGCAAAAGAATCTGCTTTGTAAAATTAAGTCCAAGAAAGGCTTAAGACACAACAGAAATCTGTCATGTCTTGGGTGTTTTTGTGTTTTTCTCCTGTTGAGTTTTCCAAATGAAAATCAGAAGCCTCATCAAGGCATAGAAAAAGAAATATGCAGTGACTCTTGTGAGCATTTTTTTCACGGTTAATTCTAAGTGAGAGTCATTAAACTTCGATGATTTGTTATTTTCTCTGGGGAAGCTGGTGGGAGGAAAGAAACCAGGGATTTAACATTGCTCTTGCTGAATTCAATAGGAGTTTACCATTAATTTCTTTTGGAGAAGGATCATGGCTTAGGTCAGCACATGAAATGCTTACATCTTCAGCTTACTTAAGTAATACTTAGGCCTTTAGCTTGCTATTAATGATTATTTTTCTTATCATTAAATGGCTGTGAGATTGGCAGGTCAGTTGTTTTATTCCCAAGCCTTGCTGTGGATTTGCAGCAAAAAACTTGAGCAGCCTAATTCTTCTTTTTGTGACCTTGTTTACAGACTGTAAAACAGAAAATGCTCTTCAGTGTTCTTCCCTAACAGAATATTAAGATCTCCAAGTAAGCTCTGATCTTCATTGTTAGAACAAGAGTCTTCAGAGGATGTGGATGTTTGGGAATGTTGCAAGATAGGATGGGAATGCCTTGGTTTTGACACTAATGCAGTGACCCAGGTAGATTTAATCACTGTAAGGGCAGAAAAATAAGGCAGATACAGATAACTGAATTTATGTTTGACCTCTGTTAGCCCATGTAAAATGTACCCCTTAGGTCAACTTTGGATATGTGTTAGTGTTACCACTCATGATCATTTGTGGGGTTTGAGTAATGACTCACTCATAAGGACACACTGAGTTTTGCAGTAAAATATGGTGCATCCATTTAATTTAAAATAATTTACAGAATGAGCTTTCTGTGAATTTGTTCTAACATAAAATGGACTGAATTCTTTCTGTCCTTTGCCTGGAATCCTTTGATATGACAGAAGCGACATCTTCCTGTGAGAACCTTGGTGCCTTTTCTCTGTAATTGTGTCAGGCAGTTGAGTGAAGACATCCTTTAATGGTAACCTATAAAGCCAGGCCGTAGTATCGGTCTGAAGGGCTTTAAAAGCCATGAATATAATTCTGAGCATCCTGCTGGAAGTATTTGTGAAGCAAAACATGCAGTGCTTTGTGAGATGGAAAGATGTAGCAAAATCACAGGTCTCCAGTGGAGACCTCAGTGAGATTTCTGTCAGAACCACGCAGCTCTTGCTGCATCCCTGGCTGCAGGAGTGTGACACTTCAAAGGGGTAGTCTTTGTGTAATGGATATACGTGTGACATCTTCTCTAGTCAGAGGTAATGACCTGCACATGTTGAATCTGAATTGGAAGTATTTGGAGCTGTGTGATCAGAGTAAAGATGAGCTCACAGGAAGGAAGCTTTGTCTCCTGAGATGAGCAAGTGATAGGACAACGCATCATTAAGGGTTGCTGATGATTTTATAATGGCATTTGTTAGTATCTGCATTTGTGTAGTAGGTATGCCCTTTCACTGATGAGGTGCTCAGGAAAGTTGAAGTTTTTACTGATTGGAGCCATGGGTCTAAGTAACTTCTGCAGGAACAGGATCAAAAATCTCAGGAAACTCCCTATGCACTTAGGGAACGCTCGGTACCTAACAGTTACTAAAGCACTTCAAGTTCTCAAGGTTCTCAGCATTAAAATGCTCTCAACAAAGTGTTATGAGGAACAGAGCTGTTTGTACTTCTGCCCTTAAACTGAGAGCCTTGGTGAACCATACATAAAGTTGAGAATGGGCTAATGTGAAAATACCCAGACATTTGAGATACCACAAATTTACATCATTTGAGAGCGTGCTCTTCTGTTTAGACAGATAAGGGGGATGAGGAAGAGTATCCAGGCTCTTATGTCTGCTCTTTTGGGTGTAGCTGCAAATAAAATGGCAGTTGTGCGTTGTTGCTGGTGGATGAGTAAGAGCTGCTAGTAGACAGTGACGTAACTTGCCGTTCTTTAAGGGCTTCTTTTCCTTATCCAGGTACTGGTCAGGCCTTGAGCCTGTGCAGTACTTGAGTGCTAGTGGTAAGTAGAACGAAAGGAAGGTGCAGACTAGTTCTAACAGAATCTCCTCAGGCTTTTTCCTGTGGTGTGAAATGCTGAAAACATTTTCATGCTAAGATATACCGATGATTTTCATTCCAGATTGGCAAAAAAGGTAACAATTGTTTTTGGTGGAAGATCAGCAAAGGCATCCAACTGTAACTGAGCAACACTTCTGTTTGGCATATCCAAAGGTTCAGGAAGTGAAGATGGTTCAGACTGGTATGTCTTTTTTTTACAAGCTGATTTAGTAACTCTATGATTATTTTTTTTTCCTCTGAGTAGAGAGTTGTTGTGTGGTTATGCTATTAAGAACCAGCCCTTGCTGCTTGTGAACACTGGGATTTTCTGTAACCCTTCTCAGCTGACTCAGATCATAGCTGTATAAAATTACTCTTTGTCTACTATTTTGCTTTGTATGTTTTAAAAAGCAGACAACCTTTGCCTACCTGAACCATACAGTTATTCAATAGGATTTATTCTGAAGGGAGGGCGAGAGAACCCTCTGAAGGAAAAAGAAGGTTGGAAATGGTCAGGATAGTAGCACATGATATATATGGACTTGTGCTGTAGGGACTCCACTCTGGCCTGCCAAAATCGAGCAGGAAATGGACATGGAGAAGAGAAATTCTTGGCTTCTGAGTCAGACTTGAGGGTTAAGCCACAGTCAAGCCACAGATGCCCTCTAAATCTTTCTAGGTAGGATTGTGGAAATTGGATGTGATGGAACAGTCAGTGGAAAGTTCTGATCTAGACTCATGTGAGGTTCAATTGCATGTTTTATCTAGAAGACTTGTCCAATATAGTGATGTTTCTCCTGTTACAAGCTGCCCTTCTTTGAACGTGCTCCAGCACCGTAATGGCCTGCTATTAGTGAGGGGTCCAAAGCTGAACACGACGTAGTACTTGAGATGTGGCCTCTCTAGTACTGAGTACGACAGTCACTTCCCAACTCCTGCTAGCTGTACTATTTGTTACACAAGCCAGAAAGGACAACAACCCTTCTTGGCCACCTGAGCACACTGCTGGCTCATGCTTATCCAATGATCTCTCTTTCTACCAGTCATCTTTCCTGCCGTTCTCCCCTAAGCTTGTTAACGTTGCATTAGGTTGTTGTGACTCACGTGCAGGACCCAGCACGTGGCGTTGTTGAACTTCATACAGTCCAGACCAGTCATATATAGACTTTTAATATTCCTACCAACCATATGAAACCTCTTTGTGCTTTTGTTTGTGTTCTGAGCACCTACCTGCTTCTTGAGCGGACCCCATTAATAATGCTGTGCGTGGATGCCTTTTGTAGTTGTTACAGAATAAATATATGCCTGTACTAATGAAGACTTTTGTGTGCATCTGGAGTCTGCTGCAGCTCAAAGCAATCAGGAATTGGTTGTCTTTTTAATGAAGTCTAATTATTAAAACAATTACGCTGATATGCTGTCTTTTGATGTATTGCCTTATCAGAGAACAACTCCAGAGGGACCTGGATTGTTCATATAATGTTCCTACAGACTGTTATTCAGCTAAAACAATAACTTGCTTTCTTAACATTTGCTGTCCTTAATATGTGATTCATCCTAATGATGGCAGCTTTTCCAACTTTACTGTCCCTTGAAGACACATTTAAAGATGTAGAAAAACGAAATTGTTATAAACAAGCCCATCCACAAATAGGCAACAAGGCTCAAACTATTCCTATTGTGTCTTTACTTGCTGAATGCAGTAATGCTGTCTGTTCCAAGAGATGGATTGTTTCTGACTGGGGCAGTGAGAAGCTAATAATGCAGCGTATGGACCTCGTCAGCCTTCTTTATTATTTTTGAAAGGCTATAGCTCGGGCTAATCAGAGAGATTACCTCTTCACACAAATCTTGCTTTATGTTTTTGCTCAGACTCTTGCAGCCGTACCACCACTGTGGGTACATAGTGGAGTGACAAATGCATAAACTTAATTTGATTGGTTACTTGCAGAGTTACTTCTAGCGTTCTCACTGATCACTGCATTTCTTACTTGTTACACAAGCACCTCATGTGCCTATTGAAATCCAATAGCAAAAATTGAGTTCATCAGGAACTTGACCAAGATCACAACATGAAGGAGGCGTATTAGTGTACTTGTCCTGCGCAAGGAAAAGACTGATGGGCTGCTCACATCATGTGTTTTTCTACTCTGATGACTTGAATACATTAAAAGCCCACAACCAACCAAACAAAAGAAGCCAGTCTATCCCTTCATAACTTTGAGTAAAGCTTTGGTACTCCTTGCTTTACCAAATATGCAGTGGTTCCTCTTAAAAACTGGTAGGATCTTCAGTACAAGTCTGTTCTTACTGTGCACAGATTACCAGGTGAGAGATTTTACTGGGCAATCACAGTACTTGTGGTTTAGTTTAAGTCTTTCTTTCTTTTGCCTGAATAACCATGGACTGTGCTTTTGTACCTCTTCTGTGATAATGCAGGTTAATGACCTAAATGACACTTAGTGAAGTAGAAGGAAATGTAGCTAAATGTTAAGTGCGTGCCACAACCCTGTAGCTGTTCCAAAGAGCTGCTGCGGTTGCACCCCAATAGTGACGTGCAAAGTTTTGGCTCTGAAATGCTGTCTGCTTTTGTAGGTCTTGGTAAAGAGTACCTTCCCTGAATTAAGATACGATATCGAACAAATGCAAAAAATCAGTGTTGGGCCTTGCAGTCTTTTGGGGAGAATTAACCTGCTGGAATCTTTGCTAGGTACCTAGCACTGGTTGTCTCTTTCTGGTCGGACTGATCTCCTCTTGTAAACTGAGTGGTTATCGTACAGTGGATCGAGAATTGGTTCAGACTCCTCAGATGTTAGAGACAGGCAGAAAGAAAAAAGACTGTGCAATGAATAGTACATACACATATCTTGAGAGAAGTAGTGTTTTACTACCCATTTCTGTGACATAAAGGCTTAAAAGATTGGTTATGTTTTCAAGTATCTATCACCAAATAAAAACGACATTTCAAATAATACAACATTGCTTCTGCTAAAAACCCCAGTGAAAGTGTGTTTTCTGAAGTGACCTGGATGTCTTGTGGAAGCACCATTTTTCCTGTAGTTTGAATCCTTATTTAATTGCATAGGTTCTGTGGCACTTTGACAATAGTAAGCAAAATGAGGAATGGCTTCTGAGAGAAATATCTATAAGCCTACACCTAGAAATGTGCAGCTGTTCTTTGGTACAGTGTATTGGGGAGAGGATATTGCTTGCGTAACACATGATCAAAACAGGGGTAGCTTAATTTGAGAACTGCTTCTCTCTCTGTGGGTTTGGACAAGATTTTTTTTTTTCCTCTGTTGAGGAGAGTGTTAGCTGCCTGGCTGTTAGTTCCTGCAGTTACCCTCACAGAAATATTCTTACAAATATGGAAAACCTTGTGGAGAGTGTTTGATTATCCAAAAGAGTAACCATCGGTTTTATTTGAACCATACTCACAACAAGCATTTGAAGACAGCTTGATAAGTTTGCTGTCCTGTAAGTAGGTAGCAAGTTGTGTGGTTTTACAAAATCTCTAAACTGAGTTAAATGCTGTCTTGTAAGGTATGCTTCAAAGGTACCTCTACAAAAATAACTTGTTTGGATAGCAGATTTGGAACAAAGTCATAAAGTGCTGCCAGTGAAAACAACTGTAAAATTGCTTTCTCTGACCTACTGTCTCTCAGGCAACCTTACACTCATTTACAAAAGTTACTCCAGAATAAAGCAATTACACTCAGTGAAACATACATGGAGATGTGTTCGCCCTCCATAAGGCCCCCCCAAGCATCCTGACTTGATCCAGATTTGCCTATCTAGTTTTTAGCCCTCCTCCAGCCCCGACCTGCATACCCAAAGAGCTTTGCAGCTGGCTGTTCAGAAACAACTTGGAAAATATAAAATGCTAATAATGAAAATAACCGCGTAGCATCTTGTTTGATAAAGCCTGGAACTGCACATCTTATACAGTCAGGCCTAAAAATCAATATGGCAGCGCCAAGTTTTCTGCGGACAGGGTAGTTTGGCTGTCCCTTGGACCTGCGTCTAACAGCCGCAATACCACAATTACGAAGTGCAAGACCTGTGTAGCTAAACTTTTACCGCGCTGACAACAAAGAATGTGCCAGTTGCAATGTATTAGGCTTTCCCTTGACAGGCTTAAGGCACAATAATGAGACGGTTGCATGGGAAACACTGGTGAAGTAATCAATCAAATCTGTGTTTCAGTCTGTTCATGCTTGTAGCTAAGAAACTGAGACTAAAGGGACGGGGAAAAAAGATGACGGGTCGTAGCTTTTATATCTCCTCTTTTTAATCATAGTGCGTTACTGGGTTAGGAGACTGACCTTCAGTCTGTGGAGAGAGGAGAGGCTCCTATTGCAGTGCCTCAGCACTCACTCCCCCAGGTTTTCCTTTTCCCTGCAAGACTCACAGCACTACAAGCTGCTGCTTGTTCCCCAACCCAACTCCTATTTAATTCCTCTGACGTTCAGCAGTTGTTGCTCTTTTTCCTGGTCCCTATTTTGTATTTCTCCCGAGTTTCATTAAGCCATTTAGCTTTGTTTCCATGAAGGAACACCAAATAAGAATATTATTATTTTATCTCTGATGCAGGTCAGTGGGGACTTGAGCTCTGTTTATTGCATTCAAAGTTATTTCTGTTTGGGAGACAGTTTTGCCTTTCTTTATATAAACACATGGTGCACTATATTCAAATATCTTTTAGTGGAATATCTGTTCTGCAGTACAGTCCAGTTTATTACACAAACGAAACTATTATAATTATGAGTGCTATTAAGAGTGTTGAGAAATCTCAATATACAAAGAATGTCAAACAAAAAAGGTTGTTCAGATGTTGAAGAAATCTTATATGGCATGAGGGGTTGAGAAACTCGTGATTTCATGAGATCTACAGTTGTGTTGGCAAGGACCCTTGCAGAAATTACACGTCAATTTAAAAGTTATTTTGTCCTTACTGGAATTCAGTTCTTGGTGATTTTCCTAGATGGATCGTTGTTGGTGTGTGAAACTTCCAATGGCGTAGTTTAATCAATACCATCAGCGTCAAGATACTTTCCTTATGCCTCTTGTGTTTCAAGTGAGGTCTAAGATTATTAATGGGTACAATTTCTTGGAAACAACTTGATATTTATTTTCTAGAAATTCCATGTGATATGGCTGCTTCTGAGCTGCATTAACATTTCCATTTCATTAATCATTGTGACCTAAGACGGGCAGGTCCTTATGTGGTTTCCTCATTTTTTTGTTTTTTCCCTTTTTTGGCCCTTTACAAGTATTTGATTTTGGGATGTTGACACATAAGCAGCTTGCAAGTTAATGAAAACCGACTTGCTTTCTTCAGGGAGCGTAACAAATTCAAACTATAAAGCATTATTTTTAATCTCCTCCACTAATGAGGATTTTTATTTAGCTTACTCAGTTCATTCTGTGCTGACAGTCTGTGTGTGGAGTAGCTGCTTAGGAGCAATTTTTAAAGACATGATCTGAAATAATGCTGTTGTACACTCCTCATTCTAAACATAAAAGAAATTTTTCGGATGGCAGAGTGGTTTTATTGAGGGGAAATAACTTCATTTTGTTTTTCCAAGTACTCACAGGCCATGGGTCGGGGAGAGTCACTGAAAATTTGAAAAACGCTAAGTTGTCTGGTAACTTTCTTCCAGAGGAAAAATTTCTAAACAATGCTTGTATTGTTTGCATTGTTGTCTCCATTATACCTAGGAGTGCTCTCGAGCCAGACTCTTGTTGATGTCTCATGTTTTATCAAAGAGAAGAATAATTTGTAAGATAAAAATGAAGTTTGGTGCAAGTTATGTATGGAGGCAGAGAACAAAACGATGCTTTTGAAGCAGGAATGTTTGTAAGAACAAAGAGGGAATCCTTTGCTGTTGCCACAGATGTTTTTGAAGTTCTTATTCTGGAGCTGCTTGTGCATCTACATCTTATTCTGCAGTCTTTCTTCTGATACAGGTGAATTCTTATTTAAAAATATAAATACTCCCTAAAACACACCGAAGCGGCTTTAAGATTTGATTACAAAATTAAGTTAGTTGAGAACTCGGAATGGCAAACCCAGCCCTCCCCTGTGCTGTGATACAGGTTTTAATTACATGAGAGCATATTTCTCTTCTCTGTTGAGTGTGGCTTCAGTTCCTTCACTGAGGAAGTACCCTTTGTACTTTCTGTAACTTCAGTCTTCTTTTTCCAGACTGCTATTACATCTTCCCAAACTTATTTACATGCACACCCCTTAGTTATCTCCCACCAGCCGTTTAGTGTTAAGCACATCAAAGCTAAAAGCCACAGTACATGGCTTTACGTTAGCTAACATATTAATTGTCTATTTTAATTTCTCTGACAGCTGCTTTGCTTTGAGCACACATTTTCACTGAAAAATTCAGTAATTCAGATTAGCTTTTTCAGTATGCATTCACTCGGGCTAGACAGTGTTGCCTATAATTATACTGTTCATAGATTTAACTCTTTTAGAAACTCTGGTGGGGTGTTTTTTTTTCAATTACTTGCCAAGTTGGAAACCCTCTAGTTTGCTAACTTGCATGTCATTGCAAATAACGTACTTGTCAGGTGGGCAGAGCACCCTAGTGTTAAACTCTATCTGCATTGCACTAACCTTTTATCATGTGTTATTTATCTGTAATCTATTTATACTACCACCAGTAATTTGGGCTCTTGCAGTTTACTAGAAGGGTCTGCTGAATACCAAGCTGTATTTTGTCAATAAATGACTATGAAGAGCTTGGTGTGGTATCAAGTTTATCAGTAACTGAACTCTGCATGTTATTCATGCTTCCAGAGCCTCTTGCTGTGTGCTGAGTGTTATTAATGCGTTAACAAGCAGAAGGAAAACGCGCCTCTTATGAGTCTGAGTGCCTGTCCACAGTGAACAGGACAGGGGAAAGCATATTCCTTTATTGACTCTTGTATTTTGTAAGAGGAGATACAGGCAATACAACTTTAAAGCAAATGGTGTTATCCTGAAGGACAAGTCATGTCCCACCTAGTTTTCTTACTTAGATTCTTCTTCGTATTTTTGGACTTTGAACAGAAATGCTTTAACTGATTCTTTTTCCAAGCATGTGTACTCTGACCAGAAAGTGTTGCTGGCAAATGCATGATTTCTGCCACTCTGCCTACAGGAATGCAGAAAACACTATGTGAAAATAGTGTTTGCAAGTTAAACGAAGGAAGAAAGCATTTCTGAAAACTTTTAGTATAAAAAAAATCTCAACTGAAAACTTTACTTACTGCCTCTTATTTTCAGGTGTTATCTAAATTCAGTTTTTTGTGAAACATAGCATGCTTACTACAAACAGGAAGCATCCAGTAAGTGTAAATGAAGAACCAGAGTTACAACTTACATGATGATAAAGCCACCAGTATCACTGCTGAGTATTTATCTTCACTGATGTCAAGGCTCAAGTGACTCTTTATGGTGCCTTGTCATCATGGGGAAAAATTGCCTATTTTACTTGATGAGGCTGACTTCCAAAGACTGGGCTGTGGCCTTTCCACATACATATTTGCTGTTTGGGTAGTTGCTCTTAAAAGACTAAGCTTCGTGCCGTGACTTCCAGTGTTTGTACTTGTGTTCCATTTTGTTTAAATGCACAAATACCATTTATGACAGTCTGTAATGGCTTACGCAGCAGAGGATGTTCTTACTCATCTTACTTCTCTTACTCAGCTCTTCAGCTGAAGAATGCTGGTCAGGCAGCTTCATTATGAGACCTGGTTGTGTTCACACTTGGTCCTAGAATAGTTTCATGCTTGTGCTCTAGCTTGTGCTTGTCTAGCATCCAGACAGCTGGCATTTAAGCCGGCCTCAGATGCAGGCTTAAGATAAACTCTGAATCCGGAGGGAAAAGAACATTAGAGTGCATTGGGTGGACCTGGTCAAGTACCACATGATGTGGTATGGTCAGGAACAGCAGTGGATGGTGTTATCTTGGCCCTCACCCAATGCATGATGGTGCATTAGGTACAGGGGCCAGCCACATCTGGAGCAGTCACATGCAGTCAAGTAGTAGAGAGTGAGTAGAAAGTGTCTTTGCTGTGACTGCACAGATTGCAGCTTAGAGGGCATGTCGTGCTATAGTCTGCTTCTTGAGCCATACTTGTGTCCCTCATTCACCAGCAGTTAGCAGATTGTCAGCAGTGGTTGAAAGTTTTCAAGCTCGTCCAGCGCTGCCTTGTCTTCCAGTACAAATTTTGCAGCAGAGGTACCAAGAATATGGGTCTGGTGTCAATGACTCATCATGATGTCACATGCAACTTTACAAGGAGACTGTTATGTCACTGCTGTAGCTCGCCAGGTCCCCCTCTGGCACCAAATACGCCAAAACGTACTCAAATATCTATCAGTAA
Organism: Rhinopomastus cyanomelas; assembly: GCA_013400115.1. Taxonomy (NCBI): domain Eukaryota; kingdom Metazoa; phylum Chordata; class Aves; order Bucerotiformes; family Rhinopomastidae; genus Rhinopomastus; species Rhinopomastus cyanomelas. Next base: position 126,060 of record VXBP01001806.1, on the reverse strand, counting down.
TGGCACCATCATTGTCTTGGAAGTTACCAGTTACCTGTCATCACAGGTCTTCCTGGTATTTAAGACTGGCAAAGAGAAAATGGAAATCTAGTTCTTAAGTCACCTCTTTGTTTATTTTAAAAATTGCTGAATTACTTCCGGTGTTTGTAACACCGGTTCATCTATCAGTGGGTCATTCAGTACCAGTGGTTTTCATGGAAGAAAAAGATCCAATTGTTTTTCCCAGACGGGATGTGGGTTGAAACTTGCTGCGTTACTAGTGGGGAGCTGAAACAGCTGTTTGCTGTATGTGGTAGAAAGAAGACCTGAGCATCTAGGCTTGTAATCATAGGTCTAGTACCAGCATTTCATAGGAAAAGGGAGGCTAAACCTGAAATGGAGTGACTTCAAGTCATAGATCCTAATTGAGTAACGTAATTTCACCCATGTGAAGTCCTAGGGAATTAAAAACTTCACGTATTTTCTAGAAATCAGTCGCTTCCTTTGGGAAAAGAAAAAATGGAGGAAGAACCTCAGCACACTGTTCTATCTTGTGGATAGATGACACAGTGATATATGAGAGCAGCCCTGCTTTTGCTATTATAAATTCCCAGCAGTCACAGGGAACTGGAATGTGCTCTTTGCAGGCAGGCAGTCTGCCCACACTTGAGGCTGTGAAGGATTGGGCCCAGAGTAGTGTTTTTGCTGCAGAGCTTCAATAGTTCTCTTTTTTCTCAAAATATTTTTTTATGCACCAAAAAACCCCCTTGTAAATAAAATCTGAACTGGGACCCAGTAAAATCTGTGGCTCTCAAGGTGATCTGATGACCCCCTTGCTTTAAATTTAGAAGATGAGAAGGCTTTAGATGGGAAGATTTTGATTGATTATCCAACTTATGTGTGAGTAGGGGTAAGTAATAAAGAAGGAAATTATGAGAAGGAAACCAAAGGAGATCTGGCAGATACGTTGGGAGGGACAGAAGAAACAGACCTTAGAGATAAAGAGGATGGAATGAAAGGGAAAATGGATTGTGAAGAAAGGAAAATAATAAAGGGGAAAAAAGTAGTGAAAAAGTTCATAGTCTTCTCTGGAAGAAGAACTGCAATGCAAAATTGAGATACTGTCCCTGCTTATAAACATCTAAATTCTGCAGCTTCTAGGTGCTTCCCAGTATTGTAGTCACTCCTGAAGGAGTAACTTGGAGTCCTTGATACAGACATGGGAGTTTCGCTGTACTACGAAGCATCCTCTATAAATGGTTTCATCCTTACAAAGAAATGTAGAAATATTTTTGGTCTATTCTGTTCTTACTGTTACTTAACTTTTGTCTGCCGTATATGACCCGGATGTTATTTTGCTCTGTAGCTGCCTCTGCTTATATTGTTTACAGTTGTCACTGAAGATGGTTATGTATAGCCTTATAATGCTGGTGGAGAGCCTAGGAAAATACAATTTGGTGCTAAAATAGCCATTTTTTTTTGTGAAATAAAGACTTAAGGAAGCGGTGAGTAATGTAATAAATCCTAAGCTATGAATGAGACTGTTTACTGTCAAAATACCTGTGAGACACACATACTGCTAATAGGACTGGTAAACTAGAGACTGTAAACTGAGATCCTGCTTTCAGTCACTGAACAGAAAGATACAGGCTGAAGCCAACTTGATGTTGGCAATGTTTAGTGTATCATGTAATAATTAATGTACTTAAAGCTCCTTTTAGGGAGGAAAAAACCATAATGTGTTTAGCCTGTCATGTGTTGTGACTGACTATACTTCAACATCTCATCCCATACCGTAAAAGGAAAGGATGTAGTAAGATGCTTTTCTGTTGTTTCAGGCTAATATTTCAGGGAGGGATGTGAGCTGATGCCAGACTAGATTTTGGTAAATCCACTTCATTAATAAAATGTAGGATAGAGGTTTTATCACTTCAGCAAGCTGTCCTCCAAGCATCTCTATGGCAGTACTCATCCATAGCACCCAAGAGCTGAAGTGCTTACCAGACTTCACAGAATCACAGAACATCAGGGTTTGGAAGGGACCTCAAAAGATCATCTAGTCCAAACCCCCTGCCACAGCAGGATCACCTAGATCCAGTTGCACAGGAACTTAGGCGGGTTTTAAATGTCTCCAGAGGAGGAGACTCCGCAAACCCCTGGGCAGCCTGTTCCAGTGCTCCATCACCCTCACTGTGAAGAAGTCTGATATTTATATGGAACCTGCTATGTGTCAGCTTACACTCATTGTCTCTTGTCCTATCACTCAATGACATTGAGAATAGTGTGGCTCTCCTACCAGGTGCTCAGCTTATTTTCAAGTGAGCTCTCTGGAGTTAGGGTGGTGCAAGTTGGGTTTCATGCATCACAAAGTGCAAGCCCAATTTGAAGTTACAGTGAACAATACTTTTTGACTTTCTATCATAGTTACTCTGTTCAAGTAATAGTTATTTTTTCCCTTCAAGGAGATGAAGTAGAGTCTGAAGAGTTTTCTGTTCATTAAAATGAAATGAATGACTTGATCCTGCTTCCCCTAAGCCAAGTAATATTTCCACTGGAGTTAATAAGAAGTTTTTCTGAGTAGCATGTGAGGATGAAGCTCTCTGCAAAAACATCATTCATCACTTTCTGCAATCTGAGTATCAGAAACTGCTGCTGTGTACCAGAGTGAAAATAAATGGATTAACACTTACTGAGCTGAAAGTCTTGACCCTAAGCCATTTAACCTTATTATGCTAAAATAGATGCAGTTCTTCCTAAAAAATTCAGTAATCCTTCTCTTGGTTTTCTGTTTGCTCATTGTGGGGATGCACCATCGTGTTACCCATGCTGTAACAGTAATTCAAATGACAGTGCTGCTTCTGCTTCATTTAGGTCACAAACATCTCTGCTGAAGACAGATGCAGGCTTTTATAATTGCAATACTGAGAAACACTTTCTGAAGTCATCAGAGCTAGTTGTAATTAACCAACCATCGAGGTGAACTTCTCTTGGCAAAACCGTGTGGAAAAGCAATCTGAGGAATATCCAGAGAATTAGTCGCCTCAGAGATGTTGCCCCAGGGATAAAAAGACAACTGTCAGGTGAATGTGTGTGTGCTCCCCATCTGCATCCCTGTGGGGAAAATACATCCCCAAGCTTTAAACTATTAACCTCTCCTCTGTTTGTAAAGACCTTGGGTGGCTGACTTTATAAGAGAAGAGGGAACAGTTAGGAAAACAAGCTAAGATTATTTTTCCAATGTAACAAAAAATTAGAACTGTTGTCTGCAGTTTTACCAAAGGCTCTCATATGTCTGTTTATGTGGGATTCTCCAAACTTGTGTGGTTTCAGTTGAATGAAAAAGGACCTGGGATTTTTTTTAAGGTTTCTTTTCAGCCAAAGAATACGTTAAACAACCACAGGGGCAGGGGGAGCAGGCCATGATAAATATGCTTCTGTGAGGTTTGGAAGCTTAACATAATTTTTCCCTGTCAGAACCTTTGGGTTAAATTCTGCCTTGACTTGCACCCATTAGAATCCTGTTGATTGTTGTTAGGATGTGTCCGGAATGAGCCACATCAGAGCGTGGTCATTTACTTTCAAGCTGGCAATAGGTTTGAAAATACTCGATACTGGAGAAACTGGAGATGCTATGGTTTTTGAATGTGTGTGTTACTGATACTGCAGGAACTGCTACATTTCATCAAGTCTGCTTAGGGGATAGGAAAATGAACTCGGTTATTTTTAGGAAAATGCCAGATGTTGTCATAATATGTCACACACTTCTGTCAGTGAAATGTTTTTTAACAATAGAACTAATCTGTGGTATTAGGCTGATGTTGTACAAATAACTAGATGTCAACCTTCATATCCTCAGCAAACTTTTTTTTAATATCTGTGTGTCTGCTTAGACACTGAAGTTTTAAAAAGTCGTGTTCTTTTAAAAAGGAAGTGGAAATAGGGACTGGAAGCACAGGTTCTCCCAGGTTGAATTAGCAGGGTGAAATACAGAAAACCAGTACAAGGAAGGAAATTGAAATCCTTTTTGTGAAGAATGAAAGAACATGAACGTGCCTATTCGTAATGCACTGCCGAGTGTGTTCATACCTGTGCACAGAAACACAGATCATCACCAAACACTTTTCCTTTACTCTCATACTGAGACAAAACTGCCATCATTGTGATTTCAAATTTGTACCAATGTAATCTGATAATTTGAAAGTCTGTAAAATTCACATGTAAGAGGCGTCCATGGTTTTTTCAGGAACAAGTTTTTGGTAACCTCATAAATGGAAATAGGACTAATTTAGAGCAATGTATGCAACTCTGGCACACAGAATGTATTTAAATGCTCTTGGACACAGATCATCGATAGATGATCCATTTTTGCAGAAGCGATTCCACCACCTTTTACCGTTGTCACTGCAGCTGTTGTGCTGAGGGTTGCTCTTACACAACTGACTTTTCTCCTCTTGATAATTAGTACTTGCAGTTTACCTGGTCTAGGTAAAGGAACTCCATTTGGAATTAAGTTTGGGAAGGTGGTGGGGGCTGCACTGGCTATTTCTGGTGGACAATATGGCATAACCATTGCAAATGGCAGCAGGCTGTTACTGCAGTGTAATCGCCCAAACGGAAGACTTAGAGCTGATTTCAAGAGCCAGATCTGCAAAAATATTTAGATCTAATGCTTGAAATGACAGGATATTGCATCTTTATTCCTTTGTGCATCTGATCCTGAAAGAACGGTAGAAAGTAAAGAGGCGTTCAGCAGGAGGCAGAACGAGAACAATGGGAGGTGAATGAGTGAAGGAACCCAGACTTCTGAACACTATGTTCTAGATGATCAGTAAGTAAAATGAATTGAGCCTTTTGCCCAGTACCAGCATTAGAGGAACAAGTTCATGTTTTTCAGATGAAAGGCAATTTTTTAGTACAAATTCCAGGGTATGTGGTCTACAGTTAAATAGCCAACCTTCTATTTAAGGCCTGTTTTTATTTTAAGTAGTTCAGTACTGAGGACATACTTTTTTTGATAGCTATCATGTTAATGGTTGCTTTCGTTAAGTATTTGTATCAAGAAAAACTCATATTGGAATTTTGTTTTTTAGAGGGTACATTGTAAACAAGTTATTCAGTCTTTTCCAGAATAAACTAGTTAATCTTATCTTAGCTAGGTTGTAGGAGAAATAATATTCACTTGGGGGAAAACAAAAAGGATCTCAGAAATGGAAATTGAAATTAAGGTAAACTTAAACCAAGATCACTTGACTCGTTGTTTTTGGCTTGAAAGTTGTAATTTAAGAAAGACAAAGGAGAGACAACCTCAGAGCTTTCCTAGATAATTGACAAATCTCAGCAAGCGACATTGTGACTTAATTGAATCCATATAATTTGAGAAACTCTTGCTTTGCACTTATCTCCCAGGAGATGATCTCTTTACACTGGTTCCCCTTTAAATTGAATGTAAGGAAACCCCCCAGATTCAAGCTAAACAGACACAGTCGGGCTACATGGGCTGCTTACGTGTTGTAGTTATTTACAGTGTCACGCAACTTAGGTGCTCAGGTAGGATTTTCCTTGTGGTGAGGCCAAGCTTCCTGAATAATGCCCAGAAAGAATTGCGGTTTCTTATTTGCTTTCTTTGTTCATTTTTTAACTTTCCAGAATGCACATTTTAATCCCTTTGGTATACTTTGAGAGAGCTGCTAGAACATTTGAACTTCAGCTCTTCTTGGTTTGCCAGGCCTCACTTAAAAATTAATGTGGTGAGCTCATTTGTGTTGCTGATTTCTAGTCAACCCTTTCTGTTTCTTCATGACTAAATGGATTGTTCTGTTGCCTTTTCTTCACCGAGGGATTGTATTTGTTTCTATGGTGGGATTTTTTCCCCCCTTGCTCTTGTTGTTGTAGCATAGTTCATTTTGAATTGTGGTTTCCTTGTTTCTACTGCAAAGTCTGCGAGAAGTTTTTAATGAAAAAGTAGTGACTGAGACTCTTTTATGGAGGGCTTGTGGTAACTCCATGCATTGTCCTTATCTGTTCTTGCTTCTGTCACATTTTATTACCTTGGGTAGGAAAGGACTCCCTTTGTTTGCTTGAGGGGAGATTTCTAAGGAGTCCTGGCTTCCAAACAGTTACTCAGGTTCTGCCTTTCTCACAGTGACCACTGACACATAAGGGCAGGAAAACTCCAGCTTTCAGACTTGCTTCAGACAGCTGCTCTTTGGTCAGAGCCCTGGATCCCTGTGCAGATGTCTGTGTCTGCCCACTGAATGCATAGCAGGAGATCCCACAATACAAATGTTGTTTAGGTCTGGGTACATCCAGCACACTTAGAGATGGCTGCTTCTGGCTCTTCCTCAATTTGGCCACCAGCGGTTTTTAGACTGGAAGATGCTGAGGGAAAGTGGGTAGGGAACATGATCCCGCCCCTCAAAACAGAGTTGTCTGCCAGTTTTATCTCTGAGAATTCTAGTGGACACTGACCCAAGCGAGGCAGCTCATTTTATCTTGGGAAAATTGTCAAGTTTGTGTATGATGTTGGCAGAGGTTCCTGAGCTGGGTGTGAGTGTCCAGGCCTATACACTGGAGGGAAGTACCATTGGGTGAAATGAAAAATAACCCAAACCCTTCATATTTTGGGACACTGGAGAAGAACCATCACATCAGATTGTGTTATAAAATGTTACTGCTGCCACTGGAAACATAACACTTCCACTGTGCAAAGATGTTTTCTCTAGTGAGGAGGACATCAGTTTAAACTGAGCTTCAGAAATTTTGCTGGCTTGGCACAGCTCCACTCTTGGGCTGCCTTTCATTTTATGATTTGCTTGTAGCTCAGCATGATTTGGAAAATGCTGTTACCATCACGTTTGGTTTCTGTAATCTCTTATATTATTGAAATGATGTTGCATTTAGGGCTGGACAGACCGCACATTGGAGTAAACTTGAGCTGACTGCATAATGATGGAAGGCTGCGGTGTGATGTCACTTGTAATTGCTACAGTAGACTGTACTTTGAGAGAAATACCTTCTTCACTCCCACCAAATCAAACCCATTCCTCCTGCGATGAAGACGTGTAGTAACGTAACATTACATCTATTATAAGGTCTTTGTTCCCGTCTTGCACCACTGTGCTGCCACTGTACACCTGGTGCTGCACACAGGCTGAAACGTGTTCAGCTGTAACTTCCCACTGCAGTGTAAGCGGTGGCACTGGAGTGTCCTGATCTTGGGTTTGTTCTTGAGTGCAGGCCGACAGAGTTGGGCAGCTTGAAGCAGTAATGATTGTTAGTTGCTGGCAGACTCACCCTCAAGCATAGGTAATACTGACATTTCATGCCTCCATTGTTACTCCTCTGACAAATACTTCCCATGTTCTTTCCGTGTGTTGCTCTGTATACTGTGGATTTTCCTCTGATCCTCGATGCCATTTTATTTTCCTGATTTGTCTTTCTTCCTTAAAACCTCAAATTATGCATTCTTTGGTGCATAAGTATCAAGTTATGGTGATGAAACAGGCTTAATTTGTTTCCAAAAAAATAATCTGGAAAGCTAGAGATTTTCCATTTAGAAGTTGGTCCCCTCCCCCCACTTTGACTTGAAAAACAAGTATTTTATTTTAAACTCAAACTTAAGTACTTAGTTTGAACCAATAAAAGGGTGTTGGTTTGGTTTGATTTGATACAAATTCAGTGCCTAGAGGAACTGTAGTATGCAAGTTGCCCCATCATCTTTCTGAGAGTTTAGAGACCACAGAGTCCGTGGGCATGGAGTCTTTCAATTACTCTGCACCCACAGAGGTCAAAGTAGAATTCATCTGAAATGAGAGTTCAAACTGTAGCTGTGCTCCTTTCACAGGGACAAAGTGAGGATTTGGCAGCACGTTATTGGTGTTTCTGTTCCCAGCTGGTGAACAGAAACTTGCTTTTGTCTTCCAGAATTCACCAGTAGCTTGTGAACACTGAAGGTTTCTGAGTTTTAGTCAAGAGGCAGTTAACTTACCCAGTATTTCCTCCATGCGTCTGTAGTTTTTGAAAGACCTTCAGCTTCTCTGTCATCACTGTGAAGACAAATGGGTTTTGTGGCATATTTAAACAATGCTGGATCTTCCAGAAAGAGTAGCTATATTTGCTAGGAAGTCTTGCGTGTAGGACACAGCTGTAGGCCCATTTTTCGGGGTCAGCACTTCAAACCACAAAATCAGCAGTCAGATTCTGCAGCATGAATCTCGAAGTAATGTTTCTCTTGACGGAAGGGAGTGGTATCTAGCTCTGTATTGCTTTCAACTCAAGTAATGAAGAGTCCCTGTCAGGACACATGTTTAAGTTGAGGGGGAAGTATGTAGTCACTGTTGCTACCTCTGCTGTTAGTGGCTCTTCTGACAAGATAACGTACGGAGGCCAAACCACAATGTGGGCAGAAGTGAAAAATTATATATAACCTCCCCCTGTGCCTTCCTCCCTACCCAGATGCTTTGGTAGGAATCTCTGTGCTAATTGCGTTAGATGTGCATGTAACTACTGGAGGAGAGGGCTAATTTATTTAATGAGGTGTTTCTGCAAACATTCCCACACTAGCGTGTAAAGATTTTTATCCCATTTAAAAAAATTCTTTGTGTATTTTTCTTAGTTTTTAGCCCGTATCTCACTGAGGTTCAAATTTGAAAGTTTATTTTCTCTTGTCCAGCTTTAAACGAGCAAAACCTTGAACCGCTTTAAAACGTCAGTAACAACTGGTGAGCAGTAGATGGCGCAGGAGAGGCAAGAATGACCCAGAGCAGCCGCTTCACGCACGTTTCTGCCTGTATCTTTAAGCAGCCTCAGACTACAAATAACCACATTTAGGAGGGTTTGGATCTGCCCCGTGAGTGGCTATTATGCCTGTTAACTTGATCTTTTATCCCGGATTAACTGAAGTCTTTGAATTGCGAGTATAATACCTTCTCGCGGTGGGACATTTAGAAAATGAGTTTTCTCTTCGCCTTGTACTGTCTGGAGAGTGAAAAAAATAGACACTGGATAGGCATGTAATAAAAGTTATAAGAATCATATGCTTATGCACTTTGCACCTCTCATGATTTTCCCAGTGAATAGATGCTGAATTCTTGTAGCTGTTGTGGCAGGAAACAAATCTCATGAGCATAAGCTTTACGCTACCTTGTGCTTTGTAGCTCCCCAGAGAACGATCAAAAGCTTTTCTCAGATCATTTGCTGTGTAACGTATGTCCCAGGAAGTTATTAGCTAAAGACATAAAAACTTATTTTGCTTTCCTTTGATTGAAAAGTAAAACGTTGAAGTGTAAACAAGGCTCCAGGTATTGGGCTGATGACCACAAAATTATATCTGTCTGTTTCTTACAGCAGATTTCTTTATCTTGTGCCTTTTCATTTGTATAGGGGAAGAGCTTGAGATGGAAGGTCCTTCAAGGCAGATACTGCAAGGGAGCTTGGTCTGTCAGGTTGTGTAGGGTCAGGAGCAGGGAGCTCATCTCATTGGTGCTCTTGACTTGACGCGTGACCTTGGGCAAACCATGTTTCCTCCGTGGACATTACTGCTTCTTTCCTTTCACTGTGTCATTCAAAATAGTGTAAAATGCTGCTGGTCTCATTTTAATACCTTTTTTGTTTACTCACTGTTGCCTAGGTGAAATCAGGTCCTATTTGATTTATATCTTGTGGAGATGATTTGTTGCTACTGTTGGCACGGTCCCACTAGATTAAAAAAAACAACTTGCCTTTTTGTCTGACTTTCCTGCTTACCCTATCTTCAAACAAGTGTTCTCACGATAAATGATAAACATGTTAGACTTGCATTCTGACCTGTTTCCATGGGTACAGTACAGCTCTGCTCAGAACTAAAATGAAGAGGCAGGAGTTTTTCAGCCCAAGGCACAAAGGTGCATGTTCACCTTGATTTTGCAACGGTAATTGTACTCTACAGGGAACTATCCCCGAGCTTTGGCAGTGTGGTACTAGTTAAAGTGAAGAAAAACACTTTTAAAATGAAACTTCACATTCAGTTCTCTTGTATGAGTGATGGTGCCGTTGCTTATTGCAGAGATTATTTATCTTAACAGAGGCCCCTGCGGGGTGGTGAGCCAGCCCTGAGCCCAGAGAAGTCTGAGAGGTGCCACGACAATACCTGTAGGTGATGCCTTTTGCCCACTGCTGCCAAAGATGATGCTCAAAGCCGTTACCAATGCTTTGTAATGGAATGCTTTTCAAACCAGGAGATGTTCTAGCTCTGATGTAGAGTAGGAAAAGGGTGTCCAGTGAAAACCTTTGTGTTGCTACAAAAAAGCAGCTAGAGTGGTGGGATTGTTGGCTTCTTTCATCTTCTGAGGAGGTGACTGAGTACCTAAGAAAGCAATAGTCTTCTGAATTTTTGTGTTCCACTGGGGTCTGGTTTCACCATAGACTGCGATTCTCTTGGATTTTACACAGAATCTTGCTAATTGAGGAACTAGGTAAAACACTAGTAGGTGGTTTGTTGTTCCTGGTTTGTTTCAGTCGTGTGCCTGAGGAAAACCCCATAGCATTTGATCCTGCTCTGTCAGGGGAGGCTGAACTAGATCAACTTTAGAGTTCCCTTTCAACCCCTGCCATTCTGTGATCATATCCCTGTACTTAAATGATCTCTACCTTTTATGCTTTGCCTTTACTAAGGCACAGTATATACTCACCCAGATTTATTCTCTTGGTTTTGTTAGTCTGGGTTCACACTAGTACCAAAGTTCTAAACATACACATCAACTTGCAGTATCTTTTCTCTTAATTAAACATTACTTATACAATTAAATATGATGTTGAAGTAGGATGTGCTCTTACTTTTATTTGTCTTATCATGTTTGATGGTTGGTTTTATCTAGCGTAGGTAGCAAGTTAAAGATTTTCCCAGTGCACAAATTAACGTGATTAGAGCAGAGGTGGTTTTCTTACCATTGCTGTGCTGTTAAAGTGAATCAGCTATCAATTCTTTTATGCTACATGAGGAACAAAGGGTCTTAAATTCCTTGGATGTTTACAGAAAGAAAGTGCTTTGTGAGTAAGAGGAAATGAGGGAATACAGGAGCAAGGCACAGCATTTCAAATTTCTTGTGTACCAAAAGAACCTTAAAGGCCAAGCCCCAAACTATACAAAGTAAAACCTCACCCACGCCCCCCAAATGGTAGCGGGAAGAATGTGGAGGAGATGGAAATATATTTCCAGGTTTTACAGAGGTTTAGGATGTGCAGTGTTTTCTTCTGTCAGTGGGATAATCAGACGAATATGTAAATAACGTCTGTTTCTCATTAATTGCAATGGCTCTGTGACTCCTACCTCCCACTAGGACTTCCATGACAAGTAAGATGCTCTTGGCCAAACAAAATTCCAGGGGGGAGGAGAGGGAAAGTAAACAATTAGCAATGGGGTAGAGCACAAGTATTTTAAAAAATGTAAACAATAATGGAAGAACATGTCCTGACACACTATATAAGAGAAAATAATTTGTGGCAGCAGAAGCTAGTTACTAGTGACTGCATTATTGGTGATAATTACCAGAATGCTATGTAAAATGGCAACACTGGTGATATTATGGGGGAACTCCTCCTGGTGGCAGACAGAAAGAGCTCTGCTGTCTGAGGGAGCCTGTCTGTCTTGTAGTAGAAGCAGTCACCTACCCTGGGTTTCCAGGCTTCCTTGTGTTGTTGTTCTCTATGGCTCATGCTTTTCCATGGCCAGCCTTAGCCATATTGCTGAATTTGGTTGAAAGCCAGTTGAGCTCGAGCATGGCAGTTGTTTTGATTATGTCAAAGCAATAATAATGGCTGATATGCCATGACACTGGTTTCTGTGTGTCTGCATTTGTAGCATCAAGTGATCAAGGTATTTTAATGTCAAAAACCTTTCAGAATGAACTCTGCACCTTTGCTAACACTTTTTCCCGTGTCTTTGTAACAATAGATTAGGAAAAAAGAAGCTGTATGAGAATAATCTTCAGACTCCTATATTAGTGATGTTTAGGAAAAAAAAAGTGAAACTCCTGAAAGAGACTGATATGTGCTTTTTTGGTTTACCTTACATCTTATTTCACCAAGGCTGAGGGGAGATACTTGGCCAAGGTCAGTCGTTTAAAACAGTCCCACGGAAGTGCAGCGCAGTTTAAGACACAACATGTCTTAAACATTTCCAGTCGGAGTGCTGTGCCTGTAACCTCTTCTGGAATGGCTGTAGGCTATTATAAGTTGATTTTTCTCTTGTGTAGTAGCTTTAATGCTGAGCTGGTGTCCTAAACTAAATCTAGTAGAAGGGAGGTGTAAGAGTCAGTCCACATTCCAGTCATGTGAGCTGTCCCACCTTGCATTTGCCACCAGATCATAATCACCTGACTGGACACAGATTTCTGACAACTCCTGCTTATTCCCCATGCTGCGTGCATTGATGTACAGGCATTTCGGGGAGGTGATTTCACCCTAGGACAGTGAGAGGCCACCTGTTTTTCATTAAGACCAGAGCTCTGTCCCACTGGTGCACACCCATCAACTATCCCACTCCCCTTTGAATCTATTTTAAAGCCCTCTGAATGAGCCCTGCCAATTCCTGCCCCAGAACCTTTTTCCCCCTCTGAGATAAGGTAGTAGTGCCTCCATATAACAACCTGGGATCTGAAAAAATCAGAATGACCCAGGCTATCAGCTCTAGACAGAAACAGTGTGCAAATGAAGGCTGCATTTCTACTCTTTTTCTTTTTTGTCACTTTTCAACAGCAAACTTAAAGCTGCAGATTTCTAGGTAACTTTAGCTGGTGTGTTCATAGTGGCAAAGCAGTAGCGTCAGGCTGGTGCCATCGTCTCTGACGGTGGTGGACACAGACCACACTTCTCTGGGCTTGGCTGTCTAATTCAGTGATTGTGGCTCTCTGCACGGGACTGGAGTTGCTGGGTCAGACTAGGAGTTCACCCACATACTCTGTTTTCCTTGACTGGCATTTCTGTGCACTTAAGGAATAAAAAAGTCTCCATTTGCTCAGCTTCCAAGAATTTGCTGTTTGAAGACACAGCAATCTCATTCAGGTCTTCTGTACTTCATAACTACCAAAAGATCAATTCTTTTCTCCTTTTGAAACCATTTAATGCATTTGGCATTTTCACTGTTCTGTGGTGGTCAGGTCTGCAGTTTGTTTTAAACCAAGTATGTGATGATTGCATGAAGTACACCCTAGTCCTCGCTTTATCAGGAGAAAGCGAATAATTGGACCCTGTGACTTCTCTACACTATTTTACGGTCCAGGTCCAGCAAGGAACTGTCTGTGTTCCGAACTGATGACTCCCTATCCTCTCTAGCTTCTCCTCTAAAGAGGAAGGCATTTATTTTTTACCTCTGATTCACAGAGCCACAGTCTTCTGTGCTTTTTATACTAGATGGAGTAACCAAGGGGACTCCTTCATTAGGAATGGCTAATTTAGAACCCATTACTGGGGGAATACAGTTACTTTTTTTAATTCATTTGCATTAATTTGCACTCAATTGCCATGTACTTCAGGACTGTGAGTTCTTTTACTGTCACTGTTCTTGGTTAAATTTAGTTATGGGTAATAATTATTTCCTTTGTTTTGTTATGCTTATCTGTAATGTGCAACCTCAGTGTTTCCCTCCTCACTGACGCCATGTTGAACCATGGAAGTCCCAATTACTGTGTCAAAAAAGTCCCACAGTTGATCTCTACCTCTGCCTCTTGGGAAAGATGAGCACTTATACCTATTTTTTAACCATAGTGTTTTATCAGGAACGCATTCTGGCATTTTCTGTTGCTCTTGTTATAAGGTTAGAAACACTCTCCCAAAAAACCCTCTAAACACCCCTCCCAGAAACCAAACAGAAAATTAAACCAAACAAACCGACGTTGCTGTGGATTACAAATTGTAACTACTGAGTGGCCATCGCAAACATACTCGCATATCCATGAAAAATCTTTAGATTTTATCTTGCATATTCCACATAACACTGCATCTGTGAATTATTCTTTATTCTGTATTACAGGGTTCATAATACAGTCTGGAGGTCAGACTGACTCAGTCATAAATTCTCTGACACTGCAAGTTGATGGTCAGGTACTGAAGATCGGTGTCCTCCTTGACTGAGCTCGTAGGACACATGCCTTGCACAGCAGACCTCCCACTCTACCTCGTCCATGTACTTCAGCTTTCAAATGATAGATAAGTGGGTATTGTCACAAAGCTCCATCTTGCTTTCTCAATCTTCCTGTCTTGCTGTTATAAATAAACTCCGTGTTGACTTTGGGAAAAAGCAGCAGGATTAGAACTATCAAGCTATTTACCAAAGCCACCAATGTTACTGCTTGAAAACTGTTGTGTTACAGAGGGACTAGTGTATTTGTTTTGTAGAGAGCCCAAACAATAAGGTGGTTCTTGGAATAATTCTAGATAAAAGCAACGTGCTTTTTGCTGCAATGATTTTTCAGTAAAGGCAGGTGAGCTAGAAAAGTACAATATTGTGTCTGCTCACATGGTCATGAGAATGAAAATACCAGGGATGATAATAGAACAGAAACACATGAAAGTAAATGATGGATTTATTACTTTTTAACTGAGGAAGCAATTTGCTTTTTCTTTTCCTCCATTTGGCTGTAGATGAGAGGCATTGCTGAAAACCCTTCATTATCCATTAGCTAGTAAAGTTTTTCTTTCATCAAATAACACTCACTTGATGGTGGAAAACTTATTTTCCTACTTTGAAGAAGACAGCAGCATACTGTCCAGTGGCTTCACAAAGTGACGCTCTCGACAAACTGAATTTTTTCTTTGCATAACTGACTTTCTCTAGCATTTGGCAGCATTCAAAACAAATAATTCCATTTCTGTATGTATAGACAAAGTAAGTTTGGATGCCGAGTCAAAGGCAGCAATTAGGTGTGTTATCCAGAGGTGCTACAAATATGCGGAGTACGTGGGTTTGGCGTGGGTTTGGAGGCTAGAGAAAGAAATGATTCTGGCAAGGGTGAGAGGAGGCATGGAGGAACAAGAAGTTCTGCAGTGTGCAGCTTGCAGTACTGCTGTTTATGACAATGGTTGTAGCCAAGACACTTGATTCAATCGCATGCTAGTCAACCCTTGGCCATCCTCACTCTTCTCTTTGTCCTTGTATTCACATATAATGAGAAAGTTGTATTCCAGCTTTGTAATGAGTTCATCAAGTTCCTCTTCTGGAACGTTATCCCTGTCAGCACATAAGAGAAGTTGCACAATTAAAAATATTTACGGGTGGGTGTGGAAGCATAGAAGGATCTAAACACACCAGGCTTGTTTCTCAAGAAGCAGCTGTCTAAGAAAGAGAGAAGAACTATTTCTTTATTAAAACACCCTGATCAGCTAACCAAAAAAACTCACTCAAGCTGTTACAACGATGACAAAAGTGCTTTTGGGGTTTGCTCTATATGCAGTGCACAAGATGACAGTCACTTTAGGTTCCTCTCGTGTTTTCTATCTGAAGTGTAGAGACTGGAGATGAAATGCAAGACAGGCCTGACTATCTAACATACTATGGAATGCATCTTTTTTGGTAACTATAGTATTGCAGAAAAATTAAAACTGTTAAAATACCTAAATATCTCCAAAGAAAATGTCTGAGGTTTTTGTTTCTTGTTTTCCTCAGGTCTGGAATGATTTAATTTGGCGCATATCTACTCCAGCGGGGGCGGTTGGACGTAAATGATCTTTCGAGGTCCCTTCCGACCGTAACAGTCTGTGATATATAGCAATCTTGTCAAGTCCAAGCTTATTTTCAAGTGCTACTTTGACCTCTGTACCTTGAGACTATTTTGTTCAATTCACTGGAAATTGTGTAGAAATGAAAGAATTGTAATAATTTATCTGCTTTTGTTATGTAAGAAAACTGCCAGGCTTCTGTCCCATGTAGTTCTAAGTATGTCTGTGGTTCCACCTGGGTCTTGAAGGTAGTGAGATTTTGTTCAGAGGGCACAACTTGTGACGTTTGTGTGTGTACTGCAGGAAGGATGGAAATTCTAAATTCCATCTGCAGCCAAGTCTTGATTTCCCAGACTGGGCAAACAAAGAATTGCCATTAGGGAGTTGGGGAGTGTAGTTTGAACAAACAAAAGGAAAACAAAGCAGTTCAATTAGAAAAAAAAATGTCGCTAACGTTTAAATTAAAAGTGAGTAAGTCTCATTATTATGTACCCCTCAAGGAATTGCCTTCCTGGG
Organism: Rhinopomastus cyanomelas; assembly: GCA_013400115.1. NCBI lineage: Eukaryota > Metazoa > Chordata > Aves > Bucerotiformes > Rhinopomastidae > Rhinopomastus > Rhinopomastus cyanomelas. The sequence continues at coordinate 109,875 of VXBP01001806.1, read as the reverse complement.
GCGTCCTGCTCTGCTTCCCTTGTTAGTCTAGCCAGCTTCCTACAGAGGAACAACCTTCTCTCCTTCCTCTTGGCTGGGTCCCCGTTGAAGGCTTTCAGCTGGAAATCCTGGGGTGGTTCAAATTAATATACTCAACATGGCTAGTCATAGGACCTAATGACTTTCTGCCGAAACTCAGCATGGCCTTGCTTTTGGATCACATCTATTTAGGCAGGAGAGCACTGCTCAGATCTCTGGAGGGGGCTTGCCTAGCCAAGATGAACACTTTTGCAGCTGACTGGAAAGATAAGCACATATGTACGTCAGAACGTGTGTATGTACATATGGATGTGATACGTATGTTAGCTGCCAGTGCAGAAAGTGAAACGTCGAGAGCAGTGTTCTCTATTTGTCTTTCATGGAACAGATTTTCAGGAGAAAAATGTAGAAAATAACTCCATTCTCACCAACTAGTTTGCTGAGTTAGCAGCAGTGGACTTGCTTAATTACTGTCACTTTGGAATCATCCCCGTCCTGTGTTTTTGAGCATAAAAATTTCTGAGTTCCATCTTGATGCTTCAATCAAATGAAAATTTCATGGCTTAGTTTGAAAAGGAGAGGTTATGGTTTGCTGTTGTTTGTTTGTGTATAGTAATAATCTTTGCCCTTTTCATCTAGGTTATGTTTGCTTTCACTGCTGACTGAGGGAGAGTGTTTGAGCAGTTGGGTTCAAACTGGCTATGTAAAAGTTGCAGGAAAAAGAATTCACGCGGGCAGATTATGCCACTCTTTAGCAACAGTTCCATCAATGTGAAAACTTTGTGTGTTGAGGTAGCTAAGCTGGTTGTGTAAATTTTGAGTCTTGTGTTGTTGAGTCTTTTTAGGTTTTTTTTTTTCTCTTCAGGCTTGTGCTCAAAGGGAGGGCAACCAAGTAAAGTATGCCCAGCTTCTCCACTCCCGATTAAGAGAGGATGCAAACTTCCCCCTCCCTTGTCCTGAACAATCAGCGCTTGTCTACTCCTCCTTTCTTTTTGATTGTGATGATGGAGTCTTTCCTCCTGCATTTAATTTAGCTAATGGCAGAATGCATCCTGATAAGTGGTGAAGACTGTTATTGACTGTTGGTTTAGATTCATTTCCTGAGAGGATGAGCCTACATCTTGGGTACTTGGGTTTTTTTAAAACCAGCCAATTAACATGGAAGCTTTGTGGGAACTGGAACATCCATACTGTGGAAATTTTCATGCTTCCAACCAGTTTTTCTTTGCAGATCGGAGCCCAGGATGTCTGCCAAGAGGACTGCCCCCTCGGGAGCTTGCCTGTGGGTGGGCTGGCTAGTCTTCTGTATCTGGTTTTCATTGAAAGGTTTTTGACAGTGTCAGTTCCTGTAGAAATTTGTTTCTACAAATCAGCATTTTTCCATTGGGGGAACGAAAAAAGTTTCTTTCTAGGTTTTTTTAACATCTTAAATGAAAAACAAACATAGAAGGGAAACTGAGGAATTGTATGACCTCATCTGGCAGTGTCCTCTAAATGTACGGTAGGAGAACAGCCTATATCTGAATGGTCCCACTGGGCAGCCTGTAAGCCTGGTGCTGCCTGCAGTCTGGTTTGTTTTGACTTGACAAAGTAGATGCCATTGTAGAGAAAATGCTTTCCTAGTCTTCCTTCAGAGTTTTAGAGCATAAAAAAAGGTGAAGGAGTGGAGAGGGGTGGTTGAGTTCCCTTGTGCTCACCCGCATCACCAGCTGCTGTATGTAGTACTAGTCTTGGCAAGGTTTCTCACATGAACTGGACAAATAGTAGTCTCTGCTAGTTTGTTTTTTAAACCGATCATCCTATGGCAAGTAAGCAAAAATTGAGTGCCACAGCAAAAGGAATCACACTGCCTTTAGGAGGAGGTGTCAGGCCTCAGGGCAGAGGTGGTTCTTCAGCATTCAAAAATTATGGAAGCTGTCAGTTCAGGCCTGACCACTCCTGTGTGCTGGGGCCAGGAAATGTTTCTGCCATCACCTTGTGGACGTGCCTTGGGACTGGCGTTTGGCTGCACTGCCACAAAGACTGGGCTACTACATCCTGTACTTCCCATTCCTAGTAGGAGTGTTGCAAGGCACTATTGGTCTCCTGCTGGAAGGTAAAAGCTACTAAGACAGCAAAGAGCTTTTATTTGTAAGGTTAGAAGTAACGGAGGTGGGAAGAAGTGGTGAGTTTTAAAATGAGTAGAAAGAAGCTTTTGAATCTTCCATAGATAGAAGTACAAAGAAAAGTAATAGAAATAGTTTGATTAATATTAAATCTGTCAGAAAAACATGTTTGTTTATTTTTAGTTAATCTTTGTTTTTTCTGTTTCAGTCCATATGTATTTAAAACACCACAAAAACAGTAACTGGACATCCTCTTTCCTATAGTTAAATAAATGTAAACTCATACCACTTTGACTGCCATAGCCCTGTAATAAATTGCTAGCTTGTGAAAGATCTGATCCAATGTATTCTTCATCAATGAAATCTCCACAAGTGCCCCAAAACACGATATATTTTAATGCTGTTGAGCTTGGACCACGTCAAGCTGTGCTGGTAAAGCAGTCCTTGGCTGAGCATGAGCCTTGTAATCCGCAGGCTCTGGCTCTGCCAAGTCTAATGGGACTGGGCACAGCATGAAGAAGAACTGTTCCAGCATATGCCTGGCTGTAAGCAGAGCGCCTAGCTCCACAGGTCCCACCCAAGGAAACATTTGGAGCAAATTGCAGCACCCTTTATCACTGCGCTAGCGAGAATCATCAGGAGCTCTCAAGAACTCATTAATTATGTTTTTCTGAGTGTTGTGTTTTGGCGTTTAGAGTACAGCTAATTACATGCAGATCTTAATCTTATAGGTTTCTTCTTGTAATTAATTATTTCTTCATTATCTTTAAACTATTTGACTAAGCAGTTTACATCTTGCTCCCCTCTCTTCTTTAACAGATGTCTTCAGAGAACAGATGTTTCTGTTTTCAAGGAGGCTCATTCTTTTCTAGACGGAGGAAAGCTCAGCAGTTCAGTTGGTAGCACTGAAACTGCGAGGGAATAAGCGTATTGTTCCTCTGTGCTAATCTGAAAATCTAACACTATCTGATACTGTGAGTGAAAGACTTATAAATACATATATATAAAATACATATCCCAGTCGTATAGATGTATTTTTAGATGTATAAATATTTATACATAATACATGAAAATATACCTTGAGCCTTTTTCGCCTGCTCGGAGTTCTTAAATATTTTGACTGGGTCTTAGAAAAGATATGTAAACGTTTGTTAATCTAGTCTCACTGAAACTGGTGGCCAGCTTGAGAGTTTGGAAACATTTCTGAAATGAGTGATTTGGAATCTTCAAGTGTTGTTCAGATAGTCCTAGACCATGTGCCTGGTGAATGGTATTTTAGATTTGATTTGCTTGATACTGAAGGTGAAAGAGTTAACTTTTGAAGATGATTTTCTTTAAAAATCTGTTCCTTGCGAATTATTTCTGATCTTGTTATTTAAAACTGCTTTTACTGACAAATTAGCTTCTGTGGCCAAAGGATAATTTAAATTAGTCTTTAATAGATATTTGGAGATAATCTGTTAATTAGGATTTATTAGCCTTTATTCAGCCAGACTCCAGTGTTTGATTAATCTGAAGTAATTAAGCTCTTTTAAATCTGTCTGACTAATCAAGAAGAGCAGTCCTATCTGAAGCTGCTGTTCTTTGGGACTGCAATCAATGGGATATTAGCCTGCTTGTGGGTTTCTGGATTTAATCCAATGAATTGCAGTTCACTTGTGTAGATGCTGTGTGTTTGGATAGTGAAGGCATCAGGTGTGCTGTGCTGAATTCTGTTTCCATTTTCCCTGCTTGATGTGCTAGTGACTGTACTCTAGATCAGTCCGGTTGCTGACCCGACACGCAGTGAGAATCTGTTTTCATTAAAACCTTCCTGTTGTACTATGGAGCAAAGACTTCTGACAACACACCAGCAGTTGAGTTCAGCGCATTGGGCCCCAATCAGTCAGAAGGATGGGTATTTTTTTGCTTTCCTCAGTGGAGAAAAAACCCCACACTTTGCTGTCTTGAAAGGTTTATCAGGCCTTGAAACAGCCTGCCCAGAGAGAAGGCTGAATTGCCATCCCTGGACATATTTAAAAGTGGTGTGACTATGGAGCTTAAGGACAGGATTCAGTGGTGGACTTAAGACAGTTAGGTTAATGGTTGTACTCGGTGATCGTGAAGGTCTCACCCAATGTCTGCTGTCTGGCAGACAACGCTTGGCTGGTTCTGCAGATGACCCTCCCAACATTCAATGCATACTCCAGTGGGGCCAGTCAGGGGTTAGTGCTGTTCAACTCTTTTTTCTGTCTCTTCTCTTCTCTTCTCTTCTGCAGGCCTTTCAGTAGGATTAAAGACTTGCTTGTGTATGTTTCTTATACTGACTATAACTAGGTAAATAGTATCAGAGGAGGACTTAGTTGGTGGGACAGTAGAATTGGATACTCCAGTTTCATGCATTGTTTTGTTCTTATCTGCTGTACTATGATATGTTTTCCAGACTTTCAATTTAAGACAAGCTTGTGTAGAGATGGAACATGGAGTTTGCATTCATGAAGTGCAAAATTAGTTTCTGTTTATAGCATAGTGCAAGAAATTAATAACTTAGAGACTTGCTACTATGTGATAGCCAGGCCTCGACATAAGTTTTTCAGGCGCTTCCTTCTCATTCCCTCATTGAGATGTGAAGGTATGTGTCTGCAGTCCTGTCAGACCACTGATACCACTTGGGTGCTTTGCTGGCTTGGGACTGATGCCCGCAGCTCTCAGAGTGCTCTGAGAAGTATCTGTCTAAAGGGTTAGAGAGAAGGACTGTTTCCAGTGCAGGGAGAGAGTGCTCCTCAGAAGGAATGTGTACACACAGATGTTTGGCTCTCTCTGAAAGTTCACTTGATTTAGCATTAAAATGTGGTGTTAATATAACTGCGATGAGAGTTGTAACTGACATGTTGGCCAAATGGTGGCCTGGTATGATCTTAATTAGCGAGGTCCATCACCAAATAAAAGTGACTAGGTTTACTCTGATGTATCAGTTTGATCATCTAAGACCAGCAAGATCTTTTCCTGACACTGTGGCTGTGCAAACCTTGTCCGAATTTGCCTCAAATTACATTGTTTTATGTGGGTCTGCAGTGGTTGGTGCTCTCCCTAAGTACAGTGGAAAAATACATGGCATGCTTTTATGAGGATCATGTGTTTGTTTTTACTATTACCCTTCTCTAAAGCAATTTGAGAAGATTCTTCCTTCTTTCCAGACTTTCAGCTGGAAATGTTACCAGGTCATTTCATTTGTTGTTATTACAATTATCTAAAAATGAATGAAGAGGAATGAAAGAGTTGTGAAGAACTTACTGGCATCACGAAGTTGTGGCTTGCATTTACAAGTCATTTAGGTAAATCTTACAAAGAGAAGAGGAGAGCATTTGGAAAGTATTCTTTATTCTTAATGACTAACTAATTAAAAAAAAAAAGTCTTGTTTTTTGTTCCACATTGTGACTGAAGATATTTAACTGGGTAAATAAGGAAAGGCCACTTGTTCTCTAATGGTATCAAGTTCTATTGCTGCAACTTTTTCCTTATGTGCTACAGAAATGCTTTTGTTTTCAGCTGACCATTAAATTAGTAGTTTTTTTGAAAATATACATAAATTAATGCTTTTCACTAGTCTTTTATGGACTCAGCTGTGTTCCTTTATTGGCTCTTGAGCCTGGTAATTCATTGCAGACTCACCTTAGAGTACAAGGGACCATACCTGTTTTGTTTTTTTTTGACTTAACCATTGCAAAAGTCAGGAGACTAGATTAGGAAGAAAGCAAACGTGATATTTGCTCGGCACTGCAAGTCATCATCTCATTGTTGCAGACTGGTAGATCGTAGCCGATGCTGTATTCATTACTTTTGTCCTCTCCTTCCCTTTTTATTGACGCCTGCGCTTTGATACCTGTTAACATGTAGGATATGTTTTGCATAAGCTCGGCTTCAAAGCTCAAGAAATTCCACATTTTTTGTGCCTTCTTTATTCTTGAAAAAAAAAAAAAAGCATGAGAAATTCAGAGGGGCCTGGGCTCAGGTTCAGGAGGCGGAGCAGAAGTTCTCAATCCTGGAGTTTACTTTCCGGTTTGGGGCAGAGCTTCTACAGCTGAGGTCAGTTTTTTCCAGTTAAACTCTACTGCCATAGACCTCTTGCCTTGTGTTATGGTTTTCAGGTGAACTCCATTACTGTGGCATGTCTCCCTTACATTAATGACTGAAAGAAATGGAATACCTTCATGTATGACACTTATGTGTCATAGCTTTAAAAAAGTGTATTGTTTTCACCTGAAGGCCATGGTGATACAAGAAGTCAAATGAATAAGGTTCAAAGGAAAGTTTGATGCTCTGGTGCATCATGTTTTTGTAGACAAGTAACCCTCACTTGGTATTTATCTTTTATCTGTTCAAATGGAATTCAAACTGTTCTTAGGATTCTACGTACGAAGAGCTCTCCTCAGGTGGAAGTGTACAAGTGTACAAACATTATTCCCATACTGGAAACCAGTTCTAGGACTGTGATTTTTTTTCTTCCAGACAGGCCATGCATTCTTTTTTTTCCCCGAGGAAATAGACAGTTCACCCAAATGATATTTCATTAAATTAGAAAATACACTTTTGAGTTCCCTTTACAATGTAGTACGCAGCACAAACCTGTCAAAGGTAACATCTCCTGTGTTAGTTGCTTTTGGAAATGTGCCTCGCTTTCCATCAGAAGATCTAAGCAAACACGACTTCACTTGTTTGATTTAGTTTCCCTCCTAATAGTTTTATTTCTGTTGAAGATAACATTTGTTGTTTTTTGAACTAGGGGAAACCTTTTCTCATGATCACCTTGGAAACGGTAAGCTTTAAACTTCTGTGCTCAGAGATGTGTTGGAAGGTTGTGTTACTTATCCACGTGCTTTGTATTATCGAGGGTTAACGTGATTGGGGTCATTCTAGTTGCAGTGTGAACACCGTTTGGCACAGCTAGCACTAGATGGTGCAGAGGTTGTATCTATAAGTTCATGACAGAGCTTTTCACTTTTTCTTTGTGTTGTTTTTTCAGGGTGTGTGTGTGTGTTGTTGGTGTTTTGCTTTTTGGTTCTGGGTTCTTTTTGTGTTCCTGGCTTGGTTCATGGTAACTCTGAGACCCACAGAATTGCTTAAGGAAATGAGTAGAAAAAGAACCCACAGTACGTGGCTTGAACTGATTTATTCAAGACTGTTTTCATTACATTGAGAGACATAGTAACAAATTATAAACCAAGATTATCCTTTAGAAAAGCATTTTCAAAATAGGGAGGTTATCTCTCAGGTTTTGTTATTTTTATGTATAGTAGCTCATTAAGAATAAACAGCCGTATTCCCTCCGGTGAAATTGTGGTGACGTTCCACTTAAAGTGCTCCAGTTGCATTGGCCTACCATCTGATGGACAGCAGGCTGAGTAAAAGGTCTGATCTTAAAGTAGCGTGAAACAGAGCTATCTGAAGGTGCATGCGTGTCTCTAATGTAGATCATAGGCTGAAGATGAAGACACTTCAGTGAAGCTGCGTTTCTGATTGAGGGTTTGTCCATAAGATGTTCCAGTATTTATCCAGAGTGCCATGAAATGTAGCCCAAAGGGTACATGGGGGCAGTGTTGGTGTTGCTCTGGGTAGGAAATGATTTTTTTTTTGGCTGGCTGCTATTGCTCAGGCCATGTGGCCTAACTGAAATGAATGTTCCTCAGTCCACTACTTAAGATGTAAGTAACTAGCTGAAAGAATGCAGTAAACTCCACAGCTAGCTGAAAAAAGCAACAAGCAAGAAATGGAATAAATACAGCACCGCTTCAAATTAGTTTGGTTATCAAGGCATAAGAACCTGTAAGTCTGTTGTGACAGATGCTCTGGGATTACACAAGTAAGATAAGATTTATCTCTAGTAAATTCTTGATTTCCCACTTAAACCCTGTTTAAAGATATTTTTGAGGATTTATAAAGATTGAGGAAAGAAAACCCCACAGCAAATACTGTCTCAAAAACCTGAAATCCTAACTCTCAGACATTTTATTATGGGCCTGGCAGATGTAATGAGGTATAGCTGCAGCTCTAACCCCTGAGACAGCCTTGGAGGATCTGCAGCCTCAGCCTGAGGAGCTTTAGCTGCTGGCTAAAGAGAAAGCTGATACTGCTGTGTCCCTCTTCTGGAGGTTCTGCTCAATCTGTTTACTTTTGCTGAAACAGCAAACAGACAGCTCATCCACAAAGAGACTTGTTACAGAATGCATGTATGCACCTATTAGAGCGTGCTTAAACTTTAGATGTCTTAGTTTAAATCCATCTGAATCTGTATTTAGATCAAGTCTCTCTTATTAGAGAGACATAATGAGGAAGATGTCTTGGGTAGGGTAAAGTAGCACTTACTGTGTTCACTGATGGCTTTCATCATCAGTAACTGTACACCAGAGTGTTTTTCTTGCTGTTGACTACTCTGTCAATAAGTAATTCCATAATACTTTCACTGCCTTTCTGTGAGTTGAATACTATCTACACAGCACTTCAAGTTCTCATGAGAAGAGAATTTCAGTGTCTGATTCTGGTCTGGACCTCACGACTGTGAAAGGCGTCTGAGTCTGGATATATCAGTTTGTGCTGCTAGCCACAAGCACTTCAATAGAAGTTCCAGTCACTGCTCAACATCTGTGTTGCACAAGCAGAAGGTGCATGAAGGACAACATTCAGAGTCAGAGTTGTGGGTTTATCTCACCTTCCACAGTGTTACGCTCTGTGAAGTTCACACAAGGCTCAGTACTATCTGTTGCCCTCAAACGTGATGTCTGCCCAAGAACAGCTGACTGGTTAACTTAGAGCATAAGTACTGTAACATCAAGAGTATGATTTAACAGCAGAATGATTACTGCCTGTCTAGTGGATATAAAGAGAGATTAGAAAGACAGATGCAGCGGAAGACTAAAAATCCACAAGATTAATTACTAGAAAGGGCTTTGAGCAGACTGAACCGGCTAAAAATGCTTATACCCTTACTGAAATTACTTATATCCTTCTAGATACACTCACTGTAGGCTAAGAAGTCATGAAGGTAAGGATAGGACTGGACAGGGTGGCACTGAATGAAGAATACACTCCATCTCCAAAACAGCCACTCGCTGAGCTGTGTGCATGTGCATCTCTGTAAGGTTCTCTACAAACGGGCTCCGTTAACCCCCTCTCTGAGAAGAGCACTGTTCATTGAGCATGCTGGTGGTGTGTTGCCAAGTTCTACTACGAAGCGTCTAATAACTTTTTCTGCAAAATGCTTTTAAGATCCAGTGTACAGTGATTTTGGAATTACATTTTTCTTCCTTTATTAGACTGTAAACTCTTTGCAGCACTGCATAGTTTTGGACCAGACTTTGAATGCGAACAGATCAGACCAAAATGGTTCTATGAATCTTAAAATTTTTCTTGTATTAAAATTGCAGTTTAGTCGAACTGTTTCATGGATGTAAATTGTCCCTGTTCACCTAAGTGGAGCATTCCCTTTTCCCTTGCTTGCCTTTGCTTGTCCAAAATCTATGTGTAAAGCCCTGTATCCCATGAGCATGAAGTTGCTTGAAGTTCTCTTGGTGACTGTTTTCTGTATAAAGTGTTGAGCCAGTAGAAGGAAAAATGATCTCTCTTATGATGAACCAAATCTTTTTGACAGTTTATGTTGAGCAAGGACACCTCTGATAGTTACTGACACTCCAAGTCCAAAATGTCACAATTTTGGAATAAACAACAGAAATTTGAGCAGATGGTCTGCAGCAGTGGCGATTGCTACAGGAAGGTTGTTCCTGCCCTGATTGATTTCCATGTGGTTCTGCACCTAAAGTGGCCATTTATTTAATAGTCACTGACTTTGTTGTCCTACTGCTATAAAGAACAGGAGGTGTAGCTGGCAAGTGCCCCCTTTTTGTAGCTTTGGGGTGCATCTCACCATGTCTGTAACTTTGGTTTACATAGCAAACAGGCAGACTGGAGAAGGTCAGGCTGATAAGGATTTCGAGCCATGTGACAGCTCCCTTTCTATGTACCTTTGTATTTCTCCCATGACAACAGAACTGTCTGCTCTCGCTGTCCAGAAACACTAACAAATAGCAAACAGATTTATTGTGTTGTCTCAGTTGCCTTCACTTGTAAACTTCCTTAGAAACCATGCCATGACTTCAGAAGGAAAAATACTCCAAATAAACAGACTGCTCTAGAGAAAAAGACCAGACTTCTTAAACTGTGATTTAGGTCTTATAAAATTAATTCAGTTCATCCACTTCAGATAGCGTTGAAGTGTATGTGTGTATGATGCAATACACCACAGGCTTGTCTTCTGCTCCACCCCTTTGAACTAAACCAGACATTTTGGACATCAGAATCATAAAAATTACAAAAGTTATTTAAATCATTGTTTCAGTCTGCCATTCAAGGCAGGTTCATTCCCAAGTGGAGATTAACTGTGGGGTTTGGGTCGTTTTTTTGTTGGATTTTGGAACAAACAGGCCAATGTGCATTCCATTTTTAATAGGGGATTTTCATAGGGACTTTAATAGACATCTGCAATTGAGCAAACGTTTGGCTGAATGTTGAGTGTTACCTGTTTGGGATGTTTGATGTTTCTGAACTTGTCATCTGAGTTGTTCGCCTGCAGCTTTCTGTTCTAGGAGTTAAGAACACAAGCTCAGTTTACCTCATCTTCATTCACCTTTACTGTGGGGGTGGCAGAGTGCTGGAACAGGCTGCCCAGGGATGTTGAGGAGTCTGTCTTTCAAAACCCTCTTGGATGCATTCCTATGTGACCTACCCATGGTCATCCTGCTTTGGCAAGGGTTTGTACTAGATGATCTCAAGAGGTCTCTTTCAACCCCCTACTATTCTATGATTCTGTTGTTATCTTCCATCCTCTTGGAAGTTCTTTTTCTCTTGTCTATCTTCATTTTCCCTGCTCAAGAGGATCTCACAGTTGGTAGTTTTCAGATGTCTTCTGGGCTCTGTGGGGCACCTCTGTGTAATTTTGCACCTCTTCAAGAAGACAACGAAGATTTCAACTTCATCATTATGCCAACGAGCATTGCAAATAACCCTTTCACTCCTTTCGGTACTGGCTTCTGTGATAAGAGTAACTCTTAGGATTGAAAGTGTTAAATCGATGAAGTTATTAACTGGCAAAGCTTCTGAGACTACAGAGATGTAGTAGAGCCACAGTCCTTCGCTCTAAAATATCATTTCAAAATGTGAGGGATGAGAAATAAGGTGGAGGAAAGCTGAGCACGCTGCGTGTTGGAAGGGCAAGTTCAAGAATGTCCCAACCTGAATCTGTTTTTCTAAGGCTTTCCCTGTGCGGTTCCTTTAAAGTTGAGTTTTAATGCAAGTAGGTGATGTTCAAACTGCGTGGAGATACGACTTGTACAGAGTTACAGCGAGTGAAGGGTACGTGCCATAGCTGTAACTCCTCCTGCTCATTTCAGGTCATTGTTGAAGTTCATGACTACAGAAAGCATTAACTATGCTCTCTCTAGGTTGCTTTAGGAGGCTGTTTTCTTGACTAGGATTTGAATTGTGTTTCTGCACTCGTCCTATAAAAGTCCTGAGAAATGCAAGAGGATTAAAGAATACGATTAGTAGGGCAGAATAACTACACTTAATTTGTTTTACTGTCAGTATATTAGTAAACTGCGGTACAGATTGCCCAGCTGGAAATGAAGCTGATAGCTGTTTTGTCACAACATCTAAATGATGGGGCCCAAGAATAATTTAATCTTTAAAGCAGTACCAAAAATGACTCATAACATAACGATGATCCAAGAACTGTAGAGCATTGAATCATTTACTTGTACTGAAAAATATATACCACACATGGATTGGTGGCATGATGATTGTTCACTCGGTAGATTTGCTGAGATGGAACTTCATGAAGTCTTGTTGACTGTGTAGTGATCTGCACCATATAAACTAAATTAGATTGACGGTGTTTTGTAATGCAGAGGGACTTCTGGCACTGGTTTCAATCCTTGCTGTGACAGTATTGACAGAAGGAGGGCATGGTTGAAGCTGGTAACCACTGCTTCCTGCAGTGCCTAAAGAAGGCAGCTGCTGTGTAAAAAGGCCAAACAGAAGGATTCAGACACCAAGTATACAAAACAAAAGGCATGAAAGAATGCTAAATTAGATTAAACTGAAATTGTATTAGACTGAAAATAAAATCCTTATGACTTTCTTTCTCTTGGGCATAGATTTTTGACTGGATGTACTGGCATGGCAGTTCTGTAGAACTTTGGGTTATGCTGATCACGCCTCAGCTTCCAAGGGGAACAAGGGCCTTCATCCTTCTCCTCCTCCGTTTCTGTTTCTGCTTCTCCATACCCAGGTTGCTATGGAAAGGGATGGTGATTTGAGGCACTGCAGTCAGGTGTCTGCCCTTGCCTTCGAGCCGTGGGCTCAGGTTGACAGGATTTAGGAGGCTAGTACTTGGCAGTACTAAACTAAAGAGTTACCAAGTCTCAGACCACTGGATTCTGATAAATCTTTTACATTTCAAGTACTGTAATGTAGCTCATTATGATTTTGAGAGGAATCAAGCAGACTTTTTAACAAAGTTTTTGCAAATAGTAAAGTATTTTTGTGTTTAGGGGCTTCTGTGGCTACAAAGAAAAACATGCTAATTTCAACCAGATCTTTGTCTTCTCAGCTGGAGTGGTAGCTACTATGTTATAGGCACATGCAAAGCTTTTCCCCTCCTGAGACATATTATAGCTGTGAATGGCTCTTGGAAAACAGCATTAATTTGCTGCCACAACTGAGTGAACCATAAAAATGAGTATAGATAATACTGTGTTAGTTCTCTTGCATCTGCAGCAGCCAGCTTGCATTCTTCCTCCTAATTTCGTAGAAAGAAAATAGCTTTTAGTGCTTTGTTTGCAGAAGTTGTGGTAGAATTGCTTTTATGATCTCTTCCATTTTTGTGCCGTTATACATCTGGCGGTCAGGCTCAGGGACTCACTGTGGGCTGCGCTGAAGTGTTTGGCTGGTTCAGGTACCTTCTGTGATGACTGCAGTTAACCATAATGTTCCTAGTAAAACACTGTTTGGGCTTTTTTTTCCTCTGGAAAGCAAAACTATTCCTCTTAAATTAGTGTTTGTCTTTATTATGCAATGTTGTTGTTTCTGTTATAGTTATGGTCAAGTTTTAGTTGTAAATACTGTGAGCATGTACAGGATTTGCACTTAAAACCAGTATGAACGTGTGATCCGCTTTAAACAAAGGATTCAGAGCGATCCACTCTGGAGACATAAAACCTGTAGTCCATCAAACAGCTTCGATTTCAAATCTAGTATTGACGGAATTCCGGTTCACTTTTCATTTGGTTTGAGGAAGCCTTCAGGTTCTGTTTAGGTGGAATGGAGAAGTGGGGATGTAGTGGAAGAACAGATTTGCCAAGTGACTGTTTTATTTCAGTTAGGTTTGGTTGGTGCTTCCAGCTGTACTGCTGTTGGTCACTGTTTGTGGCTGCACCTTGGGTAGACTGACAGCTGGGAGGTTCTCAAGCAGTGGTCTCCAAGGGAGTTTCCTTCCCACCTATTAAGAACAAGCAAGTAACTCTGAAAGCCGCTGCCCAGTGCCAAGAAGACACCCAGTTTTGTTTGCAGTTTACCTACATGTGTTACACCCTGTGTTAGCAACCAGAGTCTGAAATAGTGAATGTGTTTCAGGTGGGCAGTGCAAAAGGAGAAGTTTTTCTTTTCACTTGGATTTTTCTTTTTCTTTCTATTAAGACCAGATTTCCCAGGATGACCTACACAAGGGCTTATTTTTGTGGCTGAATGTTCCCTTTACTTTTGTCAGTAAGGCAAGACTCTTAAAAGATGCTTAACGTAGTTGACAGGGTGATCACCCTCTCTGGTCAGTAGGAGCTTGATGTCAGGCAGATTGAGAGCGCTCTGAATTGCATCTCTGCCACTGCCCTTGCTGTGGCCTTTGTGACAAGCAGCTGGGAAGCTTCAGCCCACAGTCAGAAACACAGTCCAGTATTTGCAGACTCCCTGGTGATAAAAGGAGTTGTGACTAGCAAGTGGGACCTGAGCTGAGGCTGGTGAGCAGCTTACTGGGTGCTCTCATGGCAGGGAACCAGAAATGGAGCATCACTACTCCTTTCTTGCTAGCACTTTGAGAAGGCTGGGCTGTTTTGTGTTCTTGGGCACAGTAGCAAAATGTAAAATTGTTGGACACTATAATGTAGTTCTTGTACCTTTGGGATGAAATCAGGAGTTAATCATTTATCTTTGATTAGGAACGGAAGTGTAGGAAATCTAACAGACCTGATTGCATATTGTGCTCTACCCAAGTGAGACAGAGGGACACAGCAGCCAAACTGCCTCTTTCTCTGTTCTGTGGCAAGTATTCCTCTCACTCCTCTTGCTCTCACAGAAGGCAGCCTCCGAGGTTTTTTTCCAATTCAGTGTGTAGTGCTTTTTGGAAGGAAAATGAACAGTGATGAGGAAGAAGGAAGAAAAATAACATTAAGTATGTTTCTTTATTTTTCTTTGATGGCTGTCATGTAAGCTTTCAACACCTTTTCAAATCTTGAAACTTCTTAGGGAGAAATCTCTAGGTACAGCATAGATTTGAATGGGATTTAAAAATTGTTCGTTTGAACCCTTGAACTTTGAGAAATGACATTCAAGTTTGGCAGAAAGGCTTTTTTTCTTAAGAATAAAGCTTTGGTTTAGTTCTTTTTTTTAAGACATCACATTAGAACTTTTATAGCTCAGGTTTGTCTTTCCTCAAAGCAGTGCTGAAAATATGGCAGAGGCTGCAAGGTTACGTTCCAGGGAATAGAGTGCGCAGTCCCTGGAGCCCCACTTCCAGCATCCCTCCTTCCTGCATCAGCTGTGTATTTTCTGTAGTGTGTTCCACAGCCTCTGTCCCAAAAGCACGCTAGGGTTACTTGTACAGGGACAGTGAAATCAGTGGAACCTGGGATAGCTGTCGAGATGTTCCTGGCAAGGAAAACCATTCATTTAATGGAAATGAGCTAGTTCCACTTTCTAGGTGCTGTTAGGGAAGGAAAGGAATGTCTATCCATCGAACATTGTTTTACTCACCCTTTACAAAATGATGCCATTCCATTCAAGGGAGTAATGGGTTTTGGCTTTCTCCTTTCTTTTTGCTGTGTTAGGAAAGGGTCTTCTGACAATTCATTTTGTTTTATTCAGTCCGATTCACATGCGAGGACTTAGCTGGGAGGTGAGTTATGTACTGGAGTTGAGTAATGGAAACCTGTTGGAATACCTTCTGTGACGTCTGCAGGTCGAACGGTTTCACTGTTATTGCACTGATCAGTGGCAGCTGCTTTGCTTAAATAATGACAGGAAGTTCAAAGTACCAGAGCTTCACTTAAACTGAGGGACGACTAATGTGACAGTGTTAATGCAACTTGTGAAGTTTTCACCTGTCGGAAGAGTTGTGTTAACTGCTTATATATACCAGTCATTGACCGATTAGGTCTAAAAGGATGCCTGGCAGTGCTGTAGTCCAACTGCCTGCTCAGACTGAAGTCAGATTCAGTCCAATTCAGTTTTGAAAGACCCTAAGGAGAGAGCACACACAGCCTTTCTAGGCAGCTTGCCCCAGTTTTTGATCACCGTTGTTACAAGGAGGGAGTTTTTACCTTCTGCAGCTTGTGTCTGTTGCCACTCTTCCTTTCACTTTACACCTCCAGTAAGAATCTGGCTCCATCTCCTTTGCAGGAATTGACTAAGTAGCTGAAAACAGCAGTAAGATTGTTACTGAGATAGATGATTGAATTAATGAAGTTCCCAGCCTGTGGAGTTCATATAATGAAAATAAACAGTCCTCAGTTACCTGCTTCCTGCTCTGAAAAAGTACATTTGCTGCAGGTTTCAATGTCCCCTGAATGTAGACAGTAAGATCTTCTCTTCATCATCACTTTGAGTACACTTAAAGTCTCCTACCACAAAGTTAACGGTCCTTGGTTCCTGTTTGTTGATCACAGTGGATATTCATACTTTTTTCTGTTTGTTGTAGAGATTCACCACGATCCATGTGCAGAATTCTGGATTTCTGCTCCTTCTGCTCTGACTCTCTACCAGTAAGAAATTTGGACCGCTACCTCCGTTTGACTGAGTGGCTGCTGCTGTGTTGAAGCTGATGCTTGCTACCCTGGTAAGGATGCTGTTACATGTATTTATACATAATCTTTTGAGAGGAACTCATCATCGTAAACAATAGCTAGTTCCTTCAGAAGGTGTCAACTGTGCCTTTCACAACCTCTCAGAAGGAAAGGAAACACTTACTAGCAGAACACTGGATGGAGTTGGACAGTGCAGGTGGTCAGACTCCTGAAATTTGATTGCCTCTTAAAGACCACTCTAAGAAAACTCCAGGGGAATTGGTTGGGTGGATGAATACAGAAGGTAGTGGTCAATGTCTCAAAGTCCAGATGGAGAGCAGTGACAAGTGGATTTTGTAACTGGCTACAGCATTTTAGCTGTTTCCCTGGGCTCCAAACTTACGAAGCTCACAAAATAGATGAAATTTGGATGTAGCACCTTCAGTATCTTTTGAAGACAGTATGTGCTGTGCCATATTTTCTTTCTTTCTTGTGGCACATCTTGCTTTACATCGCATAATCTTTTTCTCATTTCACACACAAGTGTGAAGTCTGTCTCTGGGTGATCCACTGAACTCTCTGTCAGGGCTTGTGTTTCTAATAATTTCTCTATCTGAAATTTGCTCAAGGCTTCAGGCTTCCCCAAGTTCTGTCAGAGATCAGGCTTTCCATGGAGACAAATCCTTTGTGGCTGCAGCAAATGAAAGCTTATAAATACAAAGAAAGCAAATTCTTCTCGGGAACTCTTAGTGAAAGAGGGAGAATAAGATTCTTTACAACATCTGTATCTGCTGGAAAGCTTCTTTATAGTCTTAGAGCTGTTGTCTTCTAAACATGTTTTTCTTACTGGCATGCTTTTGAATCATCTGTAGCATGCTTTAATAAATCATGAGCACCTTCTCAAACAGGTGTACGCTGCTCAGTGCGGTGACTTGACGGCACAATTGGATCCTGTGTTGCGGCTCTCTGACCTGAGTTCAGGCCTGAAGTGTGCAGACCTTAAAGCTCAAAACTGCAGGGGCTACTTGTGCTGCTAAGAACTGCTCCGATGCCTCAGAAAAGTTTAGAAGGCCTCTTATGTAGATGTTATGAGTGTATATATATCTTTTCTTCCATAAACCTTTAAAGGTTATGATGACTGTTATTTTGAGGGAGATTATTCCTGGCACTTTGGTGTAGAAGCTAAGGGCAATGAACATTAGTGACAAATGTGGTAGTTAGCAAGATTAATGTCTGCTACTTCATTTGAAATATTGGTGTGTACACGTATAGATGGAATAAATAGATGGATACCTTCACCTCTGAAAAGAAGTTGGTGTGGACATGAGACCAGGTCCCTTCTGTTGAGGTGATACTTTCTATCTTACCTCTTGCTGCTTTTCTTCCTGAATGTCTGACTACTCCATCAGAAACACAAGTGCAATACAATAGTACATCTCATTCTGAGTAAAAGGGAATTACTTTGCCATTTTGGAGGAAAAACTGAGCCGTGGAAATGCTTGCACACAGATTTTTTTTCTGATTCAAATGAGCAGTACTAAGTATTATTTTCCCTGACCTAACCTTTTTGTGTATGTTTTTCCCCTCTATTCATTGATTATTTTAGATTGTCCAAATTCCAAATGTAAGCATTGTCTGAATAAGAACTGCAATGCATTTTCCAATGTACTTCCTCCTTCTGTTACCCAACAGCTTTGAGCGGTATACGGCAGTGGTCGGCTATAGCACATAATACACAGAGAAAAAACTTATTCACACTATATTTTCAAACTTAACAGTTTTTCATCTCTCATCACTGTTCTTGGCATTGAATTCAAACCTCTCTTTCATAGGCTGCTGTGGCTCTGAAAGATTTCATGCTTTTGATTAGGACAAAAGCACAGCCCAGTATTATTTTAGCTCTTTGGATTTCCCAAGACTTGTGGCTTTTGGAAGCGGCAGTGATAGTGCTTTGGTCCGCTCTAAATATGAGCAATTTCCATTCCCAAGCACAGCATAAAACAAAAGAGCACTGAAATCTTCATCAGTGACTCTTTCCCCTGTGACAACAGCTGTATTCCTTCAACTCCTCTCCTTCCGTAGGAATCTCCCTGGGATGCCAGGATGCCCTGCCGGTCGTGCAGAAACTGCAGACACACTGTCTATTGCATTAAGAGGCAAAGAATATCTCACTGGTGGCTTTGATTGGCAGGTGGAAATAGGCAGCTATTTTCAAACTTGCAGTTAAATGAACCCAGTAGCCATTTCTTCTTTAAGTGTATGAGAAAGCCTATGTTTCTCTTACTGTGTTCATAAAGAAAGACTTGTCTGTTTAAATATAAATGGGTATTTTGTGTTTACTTCATGCTGACATCTACCTTATTTTTATGCATGTGAGAACTAACCGAGACTTCACTGCAGTTCAAGGGCAGAGTATGGCCTTCAGAGAAGGCTTAAAAAACTCAACCAAACCCCAGACCTAAGCTGTATCTGCTTTATCCTGCAGAAATGTAAACCCAGGCTGGCTGGCTGAATGCAGCTGTATGCTGGTGGCTCTGTTTGCCATGCTGGATTTGGCAGGCTGGCTTTTCAGAATTGTCCCTTCAGAAGATTCATCAGCAAGGAGGTTTTAGCAATGTACTTCAGCACTGAAATCTGGATAGGGTTTTGGATCTCTCTTCTGTATGTGAAATCACGTATGTGTGAGAAAAACATCCTGGTGCTGAGGGAAGGAAGGTGTGACTAGCAGTAACATTTCACATATGCTGTACAGTGCTAACTGATTTGCAAATAACTTGATTTTGTATTGAGTGTAAGTTAGCTGTGAGTTAGATGTGGTGAAGGTGGCTTACAGGATGAGCTTAGAGATGTATATTGTCTCAGGGACTCATACAGTCATCTTGTAAGTCTTGCTTTTCTGCAGAAAACAGTCAGTATGGTGTTCAGTGTGACGTGAGGGTGATAATCCTGTAGACCTCTCAGTGCATCTGCAGAGCATGTGTTTGGGCTTTCATGAATTTGAGCCCAGCATCAGAGATGGGCAAAAGTCAGGATGTGCACGCCATGGAAACAGAAACATTTCTGTGAGGGAGGTTCTGAATTAGGAGTCAGCCCTGTGAGACAGCTAGTTTGGGAATGCAATAGCTGCATCCCGTAGTGACTCCAGCTCTGTGATGGTCATGGTCGCTCCTAGATGTTAGATGTGAGGTTCCCTCAGGAAAGTACTTAAAGCCTGGAAATCTACAATTACTTAGCCAGTTTTTCTCTATTGATATTTCTTCAAATGCAAACATGCAAAAAACCCCCACCTCTGTGAGGTTCCATCTCATACAAGATGAAGATGTTTAAGTCAGTGTTCAGAAGGAGATCAGATGTTGCTGGGTCTGTACCAGAAAATTATGACTCATTCCACCTGAGTTCAGGATATTAAAATGGACTGAAACTTTTTACTAATGGTGTCACCTCCCAATGAATGAGTTCTAACTAGTGTTCAATAACTGTTTATCCTTTTCTAAGAACACTTAGTTGCATGTTGTAAGTCGAATTTAAGAAAACATTTCTTGTTGTTATTATTTGTGCTGAGAAAACAACCTGACGCTGCCTGGTGGAGGAAGGGTTTTGCTTCTGAAGGAAACATGTAGGGGTGAGGCAGAGATTAGTATAGAAGAAGGGAAAAAAAAATGTGTGCAGACAAATACAGGGTGAAACTAAAACCACCTGGTATTAGAGATTGAGAAGTACAGCAGCGGGTCATTGACAAGAAAGCCCTAATCTAGACATGCAGGTAATTGAAGACAGACAAGAGGATGGTTTAAGGCACAATTTTATTAGGTTAATAGAGCAAGCATACTTCTGACAGGTCGAGCATGGTGTTACAGTATTCTTACCACATAATTCATAACTCAGGATAGGCTTTCTTTAGCTTACCCACAGGATTTAGCTTGTAACCTGAGCAAAAGCCGGAACGTAGAGATTATGGCCTAAAATAGCACAAAACCTAATTTTGTTGCTTGACCAAGGTTATACTTAAGCTGTGCTTTAAACTGCAGACACAGTGGAAAGTACAGGTAGTGGAAAAACAGAGTAACAAGTGAGGAAACCTCAGGTAATGGTATTTTTGTTTCACCTCTGTATGTGTGCGCTTCAAACAATCTGATGCTAGTTAAAAACAGAAGGTCAGATCACTGAATAATAAACCAAGTCCTGCCTAAGTGGTGGTAGGCTGCTTGGGCAAAATGTTTGTGAGTGTTTGATTAAAAACGTGGCTCGTGAATTCCAGTGCTTTATTAATAACATAGAAAGGCTAACAAGGATATAAATCAGGGTATTTTATAAACAGGGATGTCTGAAGTCTGATTTTTGCCATTTCAAAGGTTACTTGCTGAACTTTGTATTTGTTTTAGTTTCTGTTCATTAGGGAAGTGGATAATAAACCACATTACTTGCTTTTTAAGTCCTATCAATTGATGTGCAGTCCTGAAAATATTGTATGCAGGCTCTTCAGAACCAGAACTCATCATTTGGAGAGTTTGAACTTGTTGCTCTCACATTTTATTAGTCTTTATGGGTTCTTCCACCTGTGGTATGGGTAAGGAAAGAGCGAAACTCAAGCTTTCCAAACCCTTTACTCATTTGTTTTGTAGAGTCAAATCTTGTGTCTCCCTTACTTCTGCGAGAAGGTGTCTTGGGTTTGGTTTGTTTGTTTTTTTAGCATGCTGGATGCTGTCTGAAGTTAAAATAGAAAAATTTGCATCATTTGAGTAGATAATTTAAATTAGTGGAGTGAATAGTTCTTAAAGCACTGAGTATCATATTTTTAGGTCCCCACATATGTGAAACTCCGTGCTAGTGTTTGACTGATATAATGAAGTTCATGATTTTTTTAGGTTTTTAAAAAAACTATCCCAGTGGAAGAAATTCCACCTGATCTCTAATGCAGGGGTTTGATTTAGAGTGATGTTAAAAAGTTGTGTTGGTTTAGATGAAGCAAGAAAACCCAAACAGACAAGGAGTAATCACAATAAAAACATTAACTCTTTAGGACTGTGCAATTTCTTTCAGGCAAATGTTGGTCATTTCACCAACTGATGAGAGAAGTTCCCACCATTTTTCATCACTGTCCTGACTGGCCTGATACTGTGCTGTGCAAGTGACAGCAGATGTTCTGTGAACCTTAGGTGGGACCCCTTCCAGTGGCAGCTCCAGAGACTCTGAGATGCCAAACATACACCATAGGCTTCTGCAAGCAACACTGGCAACCGTGAAGGTCATAAATGTTCTTGGAATTGTTCTTGGTCTGAAAACACTGGATATTATTACAGTGTTAACCAAAATTTTCAGCATGGATCAGAGTGGCAGGAAATAATTCTGTTTCCTCCAGTGATTAAGTTTTTATCCTGGCAGATCCAGAAGAGAAATAGTACCAAGAAAATGAGAATAATTTATACTTGATGCAGTGTAGGTAGTACTGACAGAGCACTGGAACGGGCTGCCCAGGGAGGTTATGGAGTCTCCTTCTCTGGAGGCATTTAAAACCCACCTGGATGTGTCCCTGTGTGACTTGGTCTAGGTGATCCTGCTCTGGCAGGTGGATTGGACTGGATGATCTTTCCAGGACCCTTCCAATCCCTAATGTTCTGTGATTGTTGAACAGACCTCTTTCAGTGTTGTTTACCATAGATGCATTTAAAGCTTCATGGGAAACAGTGTAATAATTGAGCTGTATAATGTTGAGATGAATGTTCTATTTTATTATTAAGCTGCAGTAAGACAAAACCATGGTATTTGCCACACTGGGTCAGACCAAATGTCTGTGTATGTCTGATGGTGGCTGTAAGCAGCAGCCTGAAGAGTGGTGTAAACACGTGTAGTAGTACACTAGCACTCTTCCTGGCTCCAGCTGTGACTTCATGACAGAGGTCTTCTTTTGCCAGTTGCATTGCTGGTGACATAATCCATTGGCATGTGTGGTTTCTCTTTGAGCCCTTGTATATTTCTGATCTGCTTTAGCAAGAAATGCAAGGGAGTCTAGTATGTCCCAAATGAAAACATTCTGCCAAATGAAACCAACAAAACCCCAAACAAACCCCTCCCCAATCCCCTTTTGCTCATTTTGAATTTGTGTGAATTCTTTGAAGCCTCCTCGCAGTTCTTGTATCAGAAGAGACTGTGCACGTGGAATTATTGTTTACCATGGCCCTGCCACTTATGATTTTTGTTGTCCCAGGCTGTGATCACCCCATGTTTAGGCTGGAAGAGACTTTTAAGATCATTGAATCCATCCATTGACCCAGCACTGCCAAGAGGTTAAGCTCCACATCTACACAACGTTTAAACGTAACTAGGGATGGCAATTCAACTCCCTCCATGGGCAGTCTGTTCCAGTGCTCTTTCCATCAAGAATTTTTCCTCATGTCTAACCTAAACTTCTGCTGGAAGTTTAAACTAAACTTGGACCTATACGATGGTGAGGTGGATTGGGCTTACAAATGTTCCATGCTTCCTTAGGTTGAGTGGAATTAAAAGGGACAGATCTGGAAGAGCAGGGTGCCTCAAAGTACGACTAAATTATTGGTAGATAAAGTGGCGTGAAAACTTGTGTCTCAGTTTGAAAGATACATGGGCATGTTAAATGCAGAGATCCAAGTCTAGCAAATGCTAAATGTTTCTTTGCTAATCAGTAGTTTGAGAACTTCTGTTTCCTAGAGGATTTACGTCTTTTAAAAAGCATTTCTCAGTGCCTGCCTGCCTGCCTGCCTCTGTGATACGCTTATTATTTTTATTCTATGGAGTGAACAAGTAACATTTAGTGAGTTCCAGTTTCATTCTGGTTTCTCTGCAAGCTCTAAAGGAACTGCTGCAGATGAACCTGGTTAAATGTCAGTGAGCAAATGGGTTTAGGTATTCCATTGCCAGTCTTTACAAGCTCTAAAATCCTAGTTCATTACTCACAAACTCAGAATCATAGTATTTAAAATTCAAAAAATTCAAATGTTATGGTTTCACCCCAGTTGGCCGTGCAGCCTCTTACCCGTTCTCAGTGGCATGGGGGGGGGAGAGAACTGAACAACAAAAGGCATCGTAGATGCCCCCTCCCTGGAGATGTTCAAGGCCAGGTTGGATGAGGCTTTGAGTCATGTGGTCTGGTCAAGAGGCATCCTTGCTCGTGACAGGGAAGTTGGATTAGAAGATCTCTGAGGTCCCATTCTGTGTTTCTGTGAAAACTCAGGGATTGAGACAAAGACAGTTTAATAGGACAGAAAAGGAAGACTAATCATAGTGTGACCTTAAGAAATAATGTTAGAATAACTAGACTAACAAAACAGGTGATGCACATTGCAGTTGTTCCCCACATGCTGACTGATGCCCAGTCAGCTCCTGAGCAGCAGTGTCTCCAATTAACTCCCCTCAGTTTATATACTGGCCATGACACAACATGGTCTGGAATACTCCTTTGACTGGTCTGGGTCAGCACTCCTGGCTGTGTCCTCTCCTACCAGCTTGTGCACCCCCAGCATCAATTGGCAGGGCACTGTGAGAAGCTGAAAAATCCTTGACTTCATAACAAACGTGTCTTAACCACAGCTAAAACTTCCGGGTGTTATCAACGTTCTTCGTGTCCTAAATCCACAGCACAGCTCTGTACCAGCTGCTAGGAAGAAACTAGCTTCACCCAGCCCAAAGCAGGACACTCAGAAAATGGTGTCTGGGGAGAATGGCAGAGTTCTCATGGAAAAAAAGATGAGCTGAAGATATTCTGGGTGACTTTCAGTTGTGATTTAATTGTTGGAAATTCTTTCAATTATAAACATATGAAAGATTAATTTTTCGAGAGCGCTTGAGAGTTCCTTGTTAATTTTGTGCATTGTGTGCAAAAAGAAACCTTCCTAGAAACTTTGAAGCTAATGTTACATGTGGCAATTCTGTGAAAAACTCTTGCCACTCAGTCCAATCTTCTGCAGCCTTGCTTTGAAGTGATTGATTGGACCACATTTGTCCCCACTAAAAAAACTTGCTGAGGCCATTAAATGAAAAATACAGCCCCTAGTCCTTGTGTAGCTTTGCTGAGGAGCTATGCCATAAGGGGGACTGTGCTACCAGCACAGCTTTAAAAAGCATCTGAGCCAGAGCATGGAAAATAAAACCTCGTACCTTTGGCAGCTGTGACCATCAGTGCTGTCAGTGTGCACCACTCTGCAGGATGTGAATTTGAAAAGAGCTCACTGTGTTCCCTCTTCCTTATTGGTACTCTGAAACTTTAAAATCCTTTCATAGCCCTCTGATCTAAGCTAGAATACATCTCACCTAAGTGGCAGCTGTTTGTCTCTAGAATAAAAAAAACCCCATTTTTGCTGTAGAAAGAAAATGATTCCTCATTCTCTCTTGTAGGAGCTTCTGTTTGGCTGCCTGGGCTTACCTGCTTCTTATGGGTGTGTGTACAGTTAGGATGGCACGTTGGGAAAGAGGGAAGATGGATGTATATCACTTCTGCTAAATCAGTGGTGCAGGGTACCTTCTAGTTTAAACTGCAGATATGGTCCTGGGACTGTGGAAATATATCCACAACCATTCATAACAAAGGACTTGAAAGGTCCTAGGTATGAGAGTCAGTGCAGCGAATGCTAAAATACACTGTACTGCTGCACTGAATGTAGCTACAGTAGCTGTCAGTTAGTCTTTGATGATTTGGCCTCACTCCACCCCAGTGTGCTATTTGATTGTTTGTGAATGGGTCCAGTGTTTGTACCTGCACAAATCTGCTGCTTTGGCTTTTGAAAGTATTCATGATTTTTTTTTATTGAACAGGGCTTCCTGACATCTGCTTCAAATCAAATGTTTTTTCTTATAATATTCACGTATACCCTCTTGTCCTGTCATGTGTATTAGACTGAAAAGAATTCTCCAATAGACATCCGTATCATGTAGGATTTTGTGTACTTTTATAAGCGCCATCTGGATTTGATACCGCTGTAGAGAGGCAGGATGCTTTGTCTCTTGACATAGTTCTGTATCCGAAGGGCCGTCGAGGAAGGAGTCCGTGGGCCTTTCTTCCTTTCAAACCTGAGATAGCGCTGTCTCTGCCTGCAGCTTTGCTTTGCAGGCTTTTTAAAAGTCACCCCCCAAAAAAATCCACAACCACAAAAGGTTTCAATAGTCTTAACTAGTTCAGGAAGGGGTTTCAGTCATGGTGCTGCAGACTCATTTATAGAGTCTGCAGAGCTGTAACGGGACGTTTGCCAGCGCAACGAATTAACATTATTTAACATTTCTGAAACTTTTAATTAAGCTTGTTTTAGGCTTGCAGGCAAACTGGAGCACATATTCCCATCCCCTGTTGAAGAATGTTCTTGGCCTCTAGATGAGTTTTCCTAAATGGTCCCAGCTCTAATAATGTCATCCTAACAAGCTGTGCAAAACGTGGTGGGTTTTGTTCTCAAGGCTTTCAGTCCACGTGGGTCTGCACCCCATGATTTTTATTTGGAGTTTCAGGTTCAGTGGGGAAACAAAAAAAACAGAAAAAGCAGCATTTCACAGGGTTTTATATCAATTCTATAAACTGGCCCATATTCTTGCTAAAGATGTGTGAATCTTAGTTAACCTTTTATGAAAAGTTTTGTATTTGTAAAGAAATTCAAAAGGGGCACGTTGTGTCGTTTATGACTTCATTGTGAACAATTTTTACAGCTGTAATCCTTCCTTCTGGATGTTATGTTATGGCTGTTGCTCTTGCTATTCTGCTAAGGTAACAAAATGGTTCCTCTTATAAAGCCCTGTTTGCAGATGGCTTGTGAAACGTTCAGCTTCGCAGATGAATTGTTCTGTATGTCGGGTATTTTGGATTGTGGCCGAATGTACTTTTTTTTTTGGTTGGAAGGCTTGAGCAAAGTCAGTTCAATCACTTGCATTTTCCTCACTCTCGTAGGAGTCCAATGTTTAAAGCAACTGAGGTTGGAAAGGTGGGTGTACAGGGAAGTATTTTACTCTAAAAAGAGGTGCCCGAGTATGATTTAGAGGGGGCCATTTCTGCTTAAGTTATAAGCCAAATCAGGCAAACCTGGAAAAAGCACCTGTGGAGAGACACTGAACAGAATGGCTCCAAGTCTTCCTGCATATTTTCCTAATCTCTAACAAGACTGTGATTCGGTGAAGGAGGTGCTCATTGTGTTACATCCTTCAGCAAAGCAATCTGTTAGTTAAGCAAGTGCGGGGAGCAGTAAGCATAGGAGATTTGGAGGGGTTTTTTTTCTTGGTTGGAACATGCAAGTTTGTCAAAGCTGAGGCTTCTCAAATGGTTTTGAGTCAAAGTATATTCCAGTTGGAAGTGTTTCAGTCAAAGTAAGAATTACATACGGAGTAAAACAGATGAGATCCCTCCTCCTCCTGCTCCGTTCTGGGCATTGATTTGTAACGTATAGAGGCCCAGTCCCAACTGGTTTTCTAAAGAGCAGATTGTCGTCGTTATAAGAAGTAGAGATGCTCCAACAGAAGCAACTGATAATTTGGTTTCAGTGTAGTGAGTTGCTTGAAGATGATCAGCTTGCTTGTGGAAAAGAGGTGGTGGTCTGCATCACAAGCCATTTTGGGGAGTGGCTTGAGCAGCAGGCCATGTGTGAACGTGCCTGGAAAGCTCAGAAAGCTTTTCTCATTCACTGTATAGTGAAGGAGTACACACATTCTTGAAGTTTGGTTTGCTGGTGTTTTCAGCAGCTGTAGCTCTGGTCTTACTTCATTCATTGTGTAATCTTTGGCAGTTCTCTGCCATCCACAGCTTGCACCCTATCAACATGAGGGACAGCAGGTACGGGTAATTCACAAGGAGGAAGCTGTTTTTTCAGAGGATGAGAGGTCCTTAGTCTGAGTCTATTAGCTGTACATTATCATAGAATTGTCAAGGTTGGAGAAGACCTTCAAGTATCTTTCCTGTACTTCATCAGTATCCCTAAAGAATGTAAGTATGCCACGAAGGGCTACAATCATTTGAGAGAAATTCCCTATCCTTGGTGACTGACTTGCCTTCCTTCATGAGTGTCAGCATTTTTGTACAGCTGGTTTTGTTTTGTCTGTGCCCATCCCATTGAGATGATGCTCTCAACAGCCCTTGTAGTTAAGGGACAAATCACTGTGCATAGCACTGCATTAATGGGACATCAGACATGTCCATGGAGCACCTCCTGGTTTCAAGTGAATCACGCTGAGGTTTGGTTTCTTTTTTCCCCATTAGTGTTTGTCCTGCCAGCTGAGGCACCTTCTGCACAAGTCATGACACTCCCAAGTACTTTACTCTGTTTTTCTACAGACATCTGCAGAAAGGCTCTACATAAAACTGACGTCCAGGCAGTCATGGCAAAACCAATGAGTTGCTACTTCTGGAAAGTAGAACTTAGCATTGTAGGGATTTTGGGCCCCAAACACAGCTTTTGTGGTGGGGAGTATATTTTATACTTCCAAACTATGGTTTCCCTTGTTTTGTTGTGTCCTCTGGACTATATCCTTGAAGAACTAAAGAGTATATCATCAGTTAGTTTGCCAAATAGCTTAGCAGCAGTTCTTCTAAAAAAATTAAATTTGAACCAATTTGATACCGTAAAAATTGCATAGGAACTATTCTAGTACTCTTTGGCCAGGTAAAACTCAGCTAGATGTTGTGTTGGAGCTTTTTAATTCTAGGTTGTAATTTCTGGTCTGAAAAGGGCTTCCAGGTAGCAAAGGGAAGAAGTGTTTTCATAGGGAGGACGGTATGTTGATGAATGCTTTTGGTATAATTTTTAGAAGCAACTCTACTGTTAAAAAGGTCATTAAAGTTTTGCTGTCCTGATTTATGTGAAAGTACATTGAGGAGCTGGTGAAGTGTGCAGGGTTTTTGATGCCAGTCTGATCAATGTTTTGGATGCTGCCTATGAAATAGTTGTTGCTCCAGGTTGGCCGATTTGCATGTGTGCAAGCTCTGAACCAAGGTATGCTCTTCGTTGTGTACTTTCCAGTCTGTAATTAGTGCAAGGAGAAGAGTGTGAGGACACCACACGCTTACTTTTTAGACAGCTCTTCAGCAGTCATGATGAGCTGAAGATTTGTCAGGAAATTTTGCAAGAATGTCTCTTAAGAAGACATGAGGAAGCAGCTTCTTGGGCTGTAAAATCCTGACCCATTAATATTTACAGCTTTCTGTAATGTACTTACTAGCAATAGAAGGGTTTTGTATTAATTCAGCTTCACTGGAGCAGTCACTCTGTTGTGCTGATGGTAGAACATACTATACGTGTCGCCGTTTACTGGACAGGATAAATGGCTTTGGCTTGGCCCACAAATATAAACCATCCTAATCCAAGAGCAGCCCCGTGAAGCAGAAATGCACACCTCATTCTAGGTCACAGCGTTTGTGAGGAGTGTGGCCAAGACACCTGTAGAAAATTAAAGCCTCTGCTCCCCTTGTACACAAAATTTTCAAGAGGTAATTACACCCAGTGTGAAACACAATACAGCTCCCATTAGGTGGAACACATGGAGTGAAAATTGAATGGGCGTCGTGTTGGGAGTGCTCTTGAGGATTAATAGGGCTGTCGAAAGCCCTACAGGAGTGTTTGCTTCACCTTTGTGTTCAGCTATTCCTCTCATCTCTTGCAGTTTATGATGAGGCTGTTGCCATTCGACTCAGCAGACACAAACCTCTTCCACGTTACTGTCTTCTGCCAGCTGCTTTGTCTCTGCTGAGCTGGCTGCTGCCTTTAAAGGCTCCCACTTTTGTCCTCAGCCTGCCTGACTCCTTTGCACTCGGTTCCTGGTCACTGTGCCAAGGGCTGGCACGGAAGTCCCCTACTTTTCTGTGGGCTGCAAGGATGAGAGTGACAAAGTGGAGCTGCTGGGTTCAGCATCTCACTTTGTTAAGCTTTCTTTTATCCTTCTGGGGACTTCCTCTGTAGAGATGGAGCTGAAAGTTAAGCTTTCATGCTTTCTTCTTGCAGACGAGCCACAAATATCCAGTTTCCTCTCTTATTGTTTGACGTTTTGTTTATGTCTCTGCTACAGAAATAGAGCAAATGGTCTTTGTGTTCAGGTTTTCTGCTCCCTTTACCTACTGAATGATGATAAGGTTCTGGTTCGAGCTTACTCTGGCATCCCCTCCGTTCACGGAGAGCTTTGGAGATCTCTGCCAGTTGGTTAAATTATGCACGTGCGTATCTGCCGTACCTGCCTGCTACTGGTTTTGTTTCAGTTACATCTGCTGGTTGTCTGGTAAACAAGGTGTGGGGTGTGCTGGCAGCCTTTGGTGCTTGCGGCACCTTTACTCTACTAGGGAGGCAGATGGTGCCTTGGCTAGTGTCACCCTGTAGTGTTGCACTTGCACTGCAGCCTTTTGGGCCACTGGCTCTTGTCCAGAGCAGTCCAGTGCGATTACTTAGACTTCTGCTTGGTTTGAATGTTGAACCTGTTTAAACACGGACCGAAATCTCTAGCTTGCATTAGTGACCATAAGTTTGACCAAAATGCTTCATGTTGCAGCGAACTTGTGTAGAAGGCTTTATCCAGTAATTCATGGACGTTTCAGCAGCTCTTCTGCAGAGTTAACCAGCAGTTTGCAGCCTTGCCAAACGTAGTTTGAATTATCCCCGAGCCTCTCCAGGATTTTCAGATGTCCCACGAGTACCTCAGGTTCTGTCCCTCAAGCTTAGTGATAAGTTTCTGTGGTTTGGTATGTAGTGGCACGTGTTGACTGTGGAACGTGGGTGAAATTAAAGATCTCTCCAAGTTGTTGGCTACCTCAGTAGGAGAACCACCCTGTGATGCTGCTTCTTTCTGTTTTTTCATTTCCTCTCTTCCCTGCAACACATGTAGTGATTCCTCTCAAGGGAGTAGTGAGGAGATGAGGTCCTTGTGTACACAGTGACGGCAGCTTTTTTGGGCTGGTGTTGTGGCAAGCTGAGACTTGTCCTTTTGGCAGCATGGACCAGAGGGAGGGTCAGTACATTGACTTCAGCCGGTTCAGAAAGAAGTCAGTAAAGTAGCTGCAGTGCTTTGCGCTGTCGCAGAAGAAATTTTGCCTTCCACTACTAGCAGTGACTGACTGACTTGCTTTTTAGGGTTGTTGAATGATTTCTAGATAAAACCTAGTTAATTTGTAAGCGTAAAGTTGAGTTTGCCAAATCAGCCCTGTAAGCTAAGCGTGGCATTGGAAGGGTAGATGTGGGCATTTTTTTGTGTGCTGTTCTCACTGGTAACCCCCATTTTCTGCCTGTTGTAAAAGTACAGACAGAGTGTGTGTGTTCTGACAGGCACAAAAGCCCTGGTACGAATCCATTCCCAGCGAGAACAAAGAGGGTTTTGACGTGTAAATGCAATGAATGATGCAATTGCACTTACATGTCTCTGTAGTTCTTCCTTCAAAACTTCTGAGCTGCTTTGATACACATCTTGATTTTTCTTGTGGACTGGTTCCATGTGGCATTAGAGAGACTCGGACACTTAATACACTTGTAATTCAGCATTTCCTTTTGAATGGTATTTAAAGATCAGAAGAGCTGTGAGCCTCTGTCTATATTATCCGGAACAGGAAACATTCCTTACACTGCCTTAATTGTCAGCTTTTCCTGTTGTTTTCTTGCCCTTACTTTACTTCAATATAACTGTGCTCATATTTAATTTAGATGGTCAAATTGCTTGTGTAGTTGCCGGTGTTCTTGCCAAGCACTTGGAGTGCTACAGCAATGTGATAGGTATCAATTAATGTCAGAGTGCAGCTTAATTCTCTAGTATAGATTTGGGCTCAAATGTTCTCCAGGGTCCAGGAGGTTTTTGGAAGGATCAAGTCACGGAGTTCTGAGCTTCTGTTGCTTTTCTATCCAACTATACATTCTCTTGTTAATGGCTTTTTGTCCAAATGTGGCCAGATAGCAATTGAGCTGCCCTTCTAGTCTATGGTCTGATCCTGAAGAAGATTAGTAGTGGTGTGTTTTTGCCTCCTAGACTTTATTCAATGGTCTTAAAAAGAGTTAAGTTTTAGCATGGTACTTAATTCAGTTGTGAGATAGTCCAGGAGACAAAAAGCTGAAGAGTGAGAGTTGCTGAAAAGTTAGTTTAAAATAAAGAAAAATAGTGTTTGGACTGTGTTGCACGCTCTTACTGTTGTAGTCCTTTGTAAATGTCGTAGAGGAACGGATGTCCTCTAGGTACAGTCAGAGTTCCCTGTGCTGTGGTTGGATTTTTATAGCAACTTAAAATAAAGACCTGAATCCACAAAAATTTTTGGAAGCATGGAATTTTTCCTTGCATTGAGTATGATTTTTTTTCACATTGCACAGTGTGACTCTGTTTTTCCCTCATAACATTGGCAATACATTGATCTCTACCTACACAATCAAGGTAAAAAGAAAGCTGCCCTCCAGGATGGGTTCTTCTGACTCTGTTGACCTTCAGCAGCCCAGCAGCATCTTATTCTCACAGACCGTTGAGAAGACTGAGACTCTGCACTGCTTACATTATCATTTATATATCTGGTAAACAGTGCTCAGAGATTTTTGAATGTAGCTGAACTACTCTTATCCCAGCTACTCCAGAAGAATAAAATAACTTCTTCCCAGTTGTGGTTTTGGGGCAATCTTCACTATTTGAATGATGACATGCTGCATGACAGAGTAGCTCAAATAGTGTTGCGGTGTCTGCACTTCCCTCCTTGGAAGCAGCCTTCTAATAGCTTCCTATGAGCATCCAGCTTACAGCAAAACATGAGACTCGCTGGAGGTGATAGGTTGGGCATTGCTGGAGGTGGCTGCCCTCCCTGCAATACCTCCAGAACTACTTCTTCTCCTTTGATTATTTCTGCTTCATAAAAAGATACTGATGTAGTGTCCAGCAGAATGAGACTCTTACCAGGGTTTTAGAAAGATGGTCATACAAACAGTAATGAGCTAGAAACCATAACAGCCTTGACAAGAAGGCAGTGTTGGCTAGGACAGCTTTTCCTCTCTGGATCACACACAGGTGCTATCCTAATGGAAACTCCAAAAGTGAGGACAGACTGAAGAATCATTTCAGAAGAATCTGATGTAAGAACCAAATGTCTCCAGCTCAGTGTTACTTCAGGAGCTGGAAAGTTAAAAGTAATCCCAGTAGCCCAGTTAGTGGGCAAACAAAATGCTGGTCAAAGGTGCATAATAAACTGGATGGTTTTGTATAGTTCTGCAATTTTCCATGTGTACTTGCAAGAATTCTGTGAATGTGTTTTCTTTTTCTGCATACAGACAGATAAATTAGCTTTTCAGTGAGGTGCCTTTCCAGCAGAGGAGCAAAAAGCAGCTTGGATAAATAGAATTTTCAGGGATACAGCACGTAAACCATTACCGTGTAAGAGGTCTTAATTACTTTTACAGCGTGGATGACAACCAAAGTTTTTAGACAAGGGCTGGTTTGCATTTTATGACCGAGTTCCATCCAGAGCTGTCTTGGTCATTTGTCCTAGCATTGAGAAATGTGACTCCAAATAATGTGAAAATTTCAAAATCAGTGACCACTTTTGGAATACATGGTAGGAGCTGAAGATGGTGCCTTCTGAGCTGTGTGTTATTTGTGGTGTGGTAGCCTTTTGGTTCTTGTTCCCTTGCTCTCCTATTTGAGGCTGTTTGAAGAGTTTTCAGAGAATGCTCTGTGTGTTTGTGTGTGTATAGGTATGGTGTTTATACGTATGTATGTGCATCAGTTGGAAAACAAAGATGTCTCACAGGAAAATCCATTAGATTTTCCTTCTCTGTTCTATCTCTTGTTACTGTTTGTTTTGAATGGCCCTGTTGTTTTTACCCAAGTGGTGTCCTACTTGCTCTCATGGTGCATTCTTTCAAGTAAAGGGGTAGGGAGAGACCTTCTAGACATCTGTTTTAAATCCGAGTTGCTTTAATTTCCATGTATGCCATCTTCTATCCATCATCTATGCTAATCCTCAAATAGTCAACATGTGCAGGGTTTCATATGCTGTCTCGTAGGCACATCTTTAGCTTGTATTTTCAAATAGTTCATAAACATGTTTGCTTTAACATACTCTGAACTTGCTCTTCTTGGGTTTTAAATGCAGAATCAAGAGCACAATGTCCTTCAAGTGTCATTTCAATGTGTTCAACATCTTTTAATAAAAAACAAGTTAAACAAGACCAGCTGGCAGTTCACAGGATATGTTTGGACATTCTTTCTACTTAGATTAGCAGGACTAAATCGTAGATGCATTTGTAATTATGTAAATCCACATGAACTCCAAGCTGTCATTCACATGGTTTCAGAAGAAAAGCGGTTCCATCTCAAAGTATCAGTGTCACTGTCTGATCTTGATGTTCCTGTAGCCATGCGGAATAGTTGATAGCAGCTGGGGAGGTGAAAGGTTGCGCAGTGTTCTGCAGTCAGCCACGCGCTGAACGTTGGCTTGTTTAGAGCGTCTCTGAACTGGTTGGCTGCCTAATTCTGGTTAAAGGACATTTTTGTACTTTAAAATGGCAAAAAGAGCTGACACACGGTTCTATGCTCTTCTGTAGGAAGAAGAACCTTTTAAAATAAATAGCTTGGGGTTTTTTTTAACTTGCCGGGGATAGAGGGAGAGATGGTACTGGAGAGAGAGGTGATACCAAGGTGTGGGGCACAGGTGATGATGCATAGGTATAAAATAAAGACAGAGTTGGAGCACAGCACTCTGTTTAGCCCGGAGAAGACACATTCACCCGTCCACAGCCCCTGGCAGGTAGGTGCAATTGCATTAGATGAGTTCATGTGATTTAAGCACCTGCCATTTGCTTGGTCTGACTGTGTGCTGCTGGCTGAGGAAGGGTCTGTGTGGGGTGGAAGGTTGCATTTAGCATAAAAATCATGAGCAGCCCTAGTTTTGTTACACCAAGCCAAACAACTTCACAATCTTTGAAATATTATACTCGATGTAAAATAAGCAGTTTTGTCATCTTTTGGACCTGGCACTAGTCTGTTGCCGCTGAAATGGTCACAAACAAAATCACTTCTTCGAGGCTCATTGGGGTCAATCAAGAGAAAGGCAAGACTTCAGAAGAGCTTTACTTGCCCCAACAGAGTGCTAAACTGATCTGTAAAGGCTATTCTCTTGACTCCTAAAATGCAAAGATAAGCCTCTTACCTGCATGGCTTCTGGTACTGGTGAGTGAAATGTTGAGAGTGTCTAATCTGAAAGGTGAGAGTATACCCTGGGAGCAGAGCAGACTTGCTAGCCCAGCAGGCTGAACTCCTGGGGGTTTATAGAAATGCAAATTACATGCTATAGAACAAAATGAGAAGAAAAAGAAGTGCTAAGCTGCTGAAGAGGCTCAGCATGCTAATGACAGGCTTCATTAGGGTATCCTCATATGGACAATTGCCGTGACTATGAGCAGAATAGATATAATGACTCTTCATTCACAACAGCAGTGCTTAGCGTTTGACAGTTATTTAGTGCTGTTTACTTCAGAGTCCGTGTTAGTTAGACAGACTCGATAGAAGGAAACCTTTCTCAAGGGTGTGATTTTGAACGATATGGGCAAACAAATGTCTATTTTTGTTTTGCTCCATTTTGTTAACTCTACATCTGCAATGATATTTAATGTGCAGATTTTTTGTGGAGCAAAAAACTAAGAAAGAAAAGACGTAAGAACCCTACTTAGAGTAAATGTGAAACTCTCCATATATGATACCTCAAACAGTACCTCGTACCTGGAGGGCTGTTTTATTTACTCTGCGGGTTGCTGCAGCTTTCTGTCTCCTTCGGAATGCTCAGATGAAAGGAAATGCTGGATTTAGTGACTTACAAATAACATCAGAAGAAAACTCCAGTAGCCATGACCCCTTCCTTCAGCCCCACAAGTTTGATTTCACTGTATCTTTGTTACTACACACAAATATTGAACTCGTTAAGTAGTTCATTATTGAAATTATAGCTCACACTTCGGGTAGGTTTTGCGTGTGGGTGTGTGCAGATTTCATACCCATCTCTGGACACTTCTGTTAATGAAGACAGCAGTATTCCAAGCACGGGAGGTCACAAAACACGTTCCAGGTGCAGTCTTGTCTAACAGAAGAGCATCAGCACAAATGTGTTTATGCCTCTGAACCAGGTGTGATCTTTCAGCTGTGCAAGATAAAACTAAGTGTTAAACTACTCGCAAGCAATAGTAATTTTATCCCACTTCTGTTGAACAATGAAGGTGCTTTGGGCTTTCTACTGTGCACTAGAGAGGCACACAAATCTATTGTACAGAAATCTGGAATCAAAAGATCTGTAACTCCTCCTAGAAACACAATGAGTAGTAGGAACAGTGCAGTATTGAAGGGCTAACTGGAGAATTGTTCTCTTGGGAGAGCTCTGTGTGTACCGCCTGCTAACAGTCACTGTACACAGACCTGAATCACACTGCCTCCCTTGTTTTTGGGGAAAAAAAACCACCACACCCAACCAATGTAGCTAGAATAAAGAAATCTCTGCACTAGGTACTGCAGCATCGCATTAAACATGTTTCGGTCTTTTGTAATGGCTGCATAATTTGCCTGTTTGGTTTTGGGCCTTCAGTCCTGTAAGTACTGAGTGCATAGCCCAGGTGTGCCTGGCTAATGCTCTCACCTTGCTGTTTGCCTTTGAATGCTTCTTTAAAAGCTCCTATTTGAGCACAGCCTGTGCGGATACCCCTCCATGCCCTAGCAGTCTGGGTTCCAGTATGCTTGCCTTCACCTCCTGTGCTTCAGGAACATCTTTGGGTGTTTTTCAGCATATCGATAATGGGCATCAAAAATTTGAAGTCACTTGGATTGGTTGTGAGAGAAGCTTTTAAAGGTGTCTATTTCTTTTGTTGCCTTTGACAGTTGCTCACCTGCCTTTTCTTTGCCTTGTTCTGCAGCTTTGGGATGACTAATTCTAAAGGTATGAAATAATTTGTATTCTGATATTACATAGTAGCTTGAGTACAGGGACTTTGGAGGAGAAAGTGGTGTCACAGTCGGTATTAAAGAGCGCAAAGAACTGAGGAAAGCTGTTTGATGGTATCAGATCTATTATCACATGACAAGAACTGCCAGAGTTATTGCAGCAGGTGTAAAATACTGGTCCTGGAAGTGTTGTCCCTTGTGTTGAAAAGCAACAGCAGATGCAGTGTGAACAATCATAGGGAAAGGAAGTCAAGAGAAATGTCTTTACTATCTTTTCTTCCACTTCTGATTTATAAGAATTATTTCTACTATTGTATGTCTTCCCTCAAAAATAATTTCAAAAATAGTATCTGCAGTTCATAAGTTATTTCTACAGTACTGTACTTGAACGAGGAAGATGGGGTAAAGAAAGAGATTACCCATGAATCTGGGTAAAATAACTTCTTGAATCTCAGATAAAGCTATATTTTCATATTTATGAATTACATCCTCATATGATGTGATGGCCATTGGTGAATTGGTACGAGTCACACGATGATAGTCTGTTCAACTTGCATACGAGGGGATTGACCTGGATGTACTTGGGAGAAGCAAAGCAAATCTACTCCTAAATGTTTGTTGTGTCACCTGAACCATTTGACATTATTATTATACAAGCTGAAAAGTTTCATTGGTGTAAGGGAGTCATTTTGCTGATTAAGGGTACTGTGACTGAATACTCTGAGAAGACATGGAACCCATCTACTTTAATGGATTCATTAAAGACCAGCAGCTTATGAAGAGCTGAACGTGTCTGTCAGTCCATATAATATCTCCTTATAAAAGTGTGAGACTCACTGGCAGGGAATTGACGTACCGTTTCCAGTCTCCAAGCCCTTTCTGCAGCCCATTTGGGAGAGTTCAATATTGTGGGAGTAATTATAATAAAGACATTGAAAACACTTAGTTTGCACTGCTGCTTTCTCACTGTTTTTGTCCAGATGATAAAGCTGTGCAGTGGATTGAACTACAATAAAGGTGGCAAGGGACGTGGTACCTAGAGCCTCTGCGTGCCTGACTGCTAGTTATTCCTCTTTATGACTCCTGCTTTGACAAGTGAAATGTAGCTGCCTTTCCTTTCCAGATAGTATCCCAAATGTTCCAGAGGAGAAGCAGCCAACTCATGGAAAAGCATGTAGGCAGAGACAGCCAGTTTTTGTGTTGATCCCCACCCTGCATAATCCCCTGTGGTTGCCAGGCCAGTTGAAGGTGTAGGTCAGCACTGATCTTGGACAACAAGCTGTTGGGTTACGCTTTATCTTGGCCAGCTCAGGTAATGATGTGATGTGATTCACTGTGATGAATTAGGCTGGTACTTTATTGCTGCTTGTTTGACAAAGACTGATGGCTGTTCAAACTTCACTTTACAGAAACCATTGTCTTGTGCTTTCTTCAGAAAGGTTGTTTCAGAAACTCTGGTGCCCTCTGGAGAACAGGTTTTTGCTTGCAAAAAAGGGCAGAGAAAATATGACAGATGTCACAGCAGGGCTAAAACCTCCTTGTAGCGCGGTTGATATTGCTTCTTTGGGAACAACTCCTGGCTGTTTGCAATAAGATGGTGTGAACCTCCTTTCTAAAGCAATACCTACAGGAAGATTTTGTTGGGCTTCTGGACCATTGTCATCTGACTTTTATTTCTCTCAAATTTTCATAGTTCTAGTACAGAAGGTGCATTGGGGGTTCACTTAGTGCTGTGTTTAACCTTCATGTGCTCTTCCCCCATGCTGCAGCTATGTGTCAACAGCTGAGGTCAGAATACCGTTATGTTAAAGGATGCACGCTCGTTATTTAATAATGAGAATACGTTAAATTTCATATTTTAGAGCTGAGTTTGTTCCACTTTTAGGTGCAAGTCAGTATGGGAAACCTCAGAGGGAGTGTAAAACTGCTGGAAAATGTGAATGATGCTCACTGAGTGCCTTTCAGGTGTTATCAGCTGAGCTCCTTCAAACTGATTCTCAGAGTTGCCGATTTAGTTTCCAGTTACCCCTTAGCGCTTTCCCCAGACACCTATGAAGGATGCTCGCACCCCTTCCCTTTAAATAGGATCCTTGTCTGTGTTTTCCAGAGTTCTGACTCATGCTGAGATTCTCCTTTGTGAGAAATATGCCAGTAAGGAAGACTGTTCACCATTCCACTGAAGTTCATATCCCAAGCAAAAATTCTGCAGAGATTAAGAGTTTGGAAAATTCTTCTGTTTAAAAAGAAAAACTTTTAATTTCAGTCTGATGGTCAGGCAAAAGTTTTTGCTTATTTTCAATTAAATTGCATCTTGAGATGACTTTTGAATTGTGTCTTAAGACTGTCATAGTTACACAAAAGCACAACACTTTGATACTTTAAAAGATTACAGGGTGTTAAAGTGTTGATGGCGTAGATGTCTTCCTTCTGTATGTACACAGTGTGTGCTTTGTGTGGCTAGGAGGGAGAGCTGGGCACAAGGTGTAGAGGAGTACAGGGAGTCAACGGCAGCCCTGTACTGACACTGCAGGCTCCAGAGCACAGAGTCATTTTGCTTGGGAAAGACCTTTAGGATCATCAGGTCTAACCTTCGACTAAGTGCTGCCAGGTCACCACTAAATCATGTCTCTCAGCACTAGATTTCAGAGACAGCAACTCCAACACCCCCTTGGGCAGACTATTCCAATGTCTGATAACCCTTTTGAAGAAGAAATGCTTCGTAATATGTGAGAGCTTTTCTATGAAAATGTTTACCCTACACTTGACGTATTCCCATGAACGTGCAGTTTTTTTCCAAAAATACTCTGCATTTTTGAAGTGTTTGGTGGTTGGTTGCTGCACTGTAACGTTCATGTTTTCATAACCTTGTGATCAGTCTCTGCCCCTGCATTACACCATATGGTACCATTTCCTTTCTTGTTTGTTTTATATCAGATTCTTTTTTTTTAATGTCAGCTGGGAAAAGAGGGCTGTGCTGCCAGCAGCTTTGATTCTGCCAGTGATGGAGAATGAAACATTCTTCTTCTGCTTCCCTAGTGGTTGGAGAAAACAGGTTGTCCAAAAGGTGTAAGAGAGTATAATCTGCTTGCTTAGGGATGGTCTGAATAACTGATACTGCATGTCATCAGTGTGAAGAAAAACCCTATTTTTTAACTTACTGAAAACTTTCAACTTTCATCACCTGTCCCCACTTGAAATATTTTGAACTTGGACTGTAGATCACTCTGAGCCAGACTTTAAAATGATTCTCCCTCCCATCATTGGTGAAGTGCTGGTAGGAATGACTGAACGTGTTGCTGGCAATGCACATCTCACAGTGACTACTAGGCTAATGGTTGCCTGCTCTTATTTGATGTTGTAGTTAAAGAGTGCGTCACCGTGTCGGTGTTTTTGTTAGAGGGATCTGTGTGGTTATAGGGATCTCAGCCGTGCATGCAGCTTGGTGGAGAACTCACTGGATCGTGAGCAATGAATGAACATGGGAACCTCTCTGAAAAGAGAGAAGCAGCTGGATGGTTTCCTTGCCCAGGTGCCATCCTTAAGGAGCTTTATTGTCAATCCAGATTATTTTTTTTAATGTAGTACCTGCAATATCTACAGTTTAGCAAATAAAAACATACCTGTAGGCAGATCAGTCTGATTATGTTTGGATGTGGGGTGTTTTAAGTGAGGTGGTGGTGTTTGTGGTGCTATTCACCTCGTTTGCTGCATCTCCAACTCTCTGGCATAAGCAGTTTTCAGAAGTTAACACTTTATGGTGTGTGGCATTCCTCTGGCTGACTACTGAGAGGAGCAGTTTGCCTCAGGCAAAACGTGGGAGGGAAAAGTGAGAATTGATGTGAGTTTGTTGTCTTAAAACTTGTTCCAGATGATCACACATCAAGCTTAACACACCTTTAAGCACATCGTGCTGTACAAGTTGTTGTAATGGGCACCAGCTCTCTGATAACGATCAGTTGGTTGGCAATTACGCAGCGTAAGAGCGAGTATAAATGGAGTAGCCTATTTCTGCGCGTGAATTCCAAAGACCTGGAGCAGGGGGGAAAAAATAAGCCTAAACCAGAAATAAGAAAGAATCAAAATCTGCAGAGGGGTATCTAACATCCTATCAAACTTACATAGCTTAAACTTGGCAAAAATTCTCCGCCAGTCCCTCAGCGTAACGGAGCGTAACGGTTACACAGTCGTTTAGACCACGCGGTGCTCCTCTAAGCCATGACCACCGGGTCAGGTGAAACACATTCTTGTGGCCAGCTGATGGACGGTTGCTATCTTGATGGACTGAACACTTGCCAAAATAATTCATAGTATGTTAAACGAAAGAGAAAGGTTGCTGGTAGGCAAAACACATCTGTCAAATACTGTATGTCTGATGATAAATGTTCTGAAAAAACCAACGTGCAGCCTGTTATCCAGCAGCCTGAGCTGGGTTCTCCTGGTGCCACATGGAGAGGGCAGTGTGGGAGAGCTGGAGCTGGGGCTTTTTCAGCGAGTGGCTTATATCTGCAAAGCTTTCTCACTTAACAGAATTAAGGGCAAAGTGCTGTTTTGATTTAGCTTTTCACACAGCAGTGAGTGATGAGAAATAAAAGCTGCTTTCTTTTTTTCCCAAAGAAGGAATGAGGGGGGGAAAAAAAGCTTTTTACATTTTGCTCACTATTTGATGCACTAGATATCCGTAGGTTTCATGTCACTTGTATGTGTTCATTGTTCATTAGCTGTTATCCCTTGATTGTGTGAAGCAATTACTGATGATTGAGCTAGGAAAGAAAAAAGAGCACCTGTGCTGGAACAAAGAATATACAGTAACACTGAGTTTAAAGTGCAGAGCTCACGGGGAAATCTTTGGGTGTTGATACCTGCCTTGTGATTTGCGTTGAATGTTCCGCGAAAACTCAAAGATTGGAGGCTGTGAACATGCTGGAAAAGAAGAGATGCAAAGCATGAAGGACACTTAAAACTAGAGTAGAATATTGCACAATGTTTACAGAAAATGTGTGGGAAGCTGCGTATTTGTCCGTGTGGTATGTTGATGTGTTTTTACACCACCGCATAGAAACTGTGGGAATGTCACTGAAACTGTGCAGACGCAGGCCAGCTGAGCAGTGTGCTGGTGCTTTCCTGTCTTTTCTACAGTTTCTAGCAAATAGCAGCTGTTACTGAACTCACCTGGCTTGTCATCTCTTCTAGTTTCGTGGGAGCTTTAGACAGGAAACATAGGATCAGTCTGATTGACAAAATGAAAAGGCAGAATGATGCTCTTAGCAAATGGCTCATGGTGGCAGAAGTGGGTCTCAACGGTGTACGTGGTAACTACTTCTGTGGTATAAAATAATCCAGGAAAGAAACCCTGCAGTCCTCCTTCATGTACACCTCGGAGGCCTTCTGATGGACGTGTTCCCAAAGAGTGTTTTAGATAAACTCTGTCAATAAGGGTTTAGGAATTAGTGTTGTGGTTTGAGGGATTTGTGAGAGGGAGGGATAGGAAAAAACTAGTCAGTCAGACAAAAGTAAGTATTTAATACTGTATGAAAACAAAAGGTTGGCTTAGTGGGTGTATCGTGGACTTTAGAGAGAATGGCTACCATCTGTGAGAATGAATCTACTCTCCCCGCTGCACCTCCTTCTCCCAGTCCTGAGCTGATAAATCATTCTGAGTTCAAGTGCCAGGTACATGACATAGGTTTTGGGAAGAATTAAACATTGCACTTAACAGCACGGACGACTGAAAGCCTTTCGTGACTGTCTGACAAGTGCCATCTCTAACAGTGATGTCTCAACTAGTAACGCTTTGTACCTTCCCCAACTCGTGTGAAACAATTCCAGGCTCTGCTGCGGTGCCGCAAGCGATGGCAGGTCACGTTGTGTTCTGACAAACGCTCACGGCAGACACGAGACAGAGCGGCGTAAGTTTTGGCTTCCTAAGTTGAGATTGTCTCAGCTTTGGACTAATGCTTTGCAAACGAGCAGTGTTGATGCTTTTCTTTCTTTCTTTCTTTTAATTTTTTTGCTGTGGTCTTGTGGTCTAATATTAATACACTTTCAAAATGGAAACTCAGAGAGTTAGATCATTTTTCCTCTATCTTTGTCCCTTGGGATATCTAACCTATGTTGCTTGTTTTAATTAAATTACCACATTTTCCATATGATTAAATGCTTGAATAACGAAGACTTATGGGACTCGGTTTTAATGCACCATGCACGAATATGAGCAATGAGAGGAAACATATGATTTTACTCTAAGTGAAATCTTTTGGTAGCAGACGTTTCACCTCATCTCTTTTCAGATCAAATGAAAGTTGCAGAGCACTAAAACAGTAAATTCGGTATCAGATGGAGGTGTTCAGTGGGTGGGAGCAAGTATGCTCTGAAGGAAGTAGGCTGATGAGAGAAAACCAGAAAACGGCGTGGAGTATTCTGGGGATGTGCCAGGCAAACACTTTCACAGTTATGGTAGAGTGCACTTTGGGTTTTGGGGCAAGGGCCACTAGCCATATAGCAAGGTATGTCTTGGAGCCATTTTAAAGGGACGCGGTGTATTTTTTTCATTTAGAGTTGCCTGGGGTTTAAATCAGGACAGGAATTGGCTTAGCCTGGATAGGTACTGGGTATCTAATCTAAAAACCACACCAGTCTTCTTTAAACACTGAGCAGTAAATGCAGGCAAGAAGTCAGGGAAAAGTGCACTTAAAAGTCTAACTAATTTCAGTTGCAAGGAGAGGGAGCTCTGCAGTTTGTTACCTAGGTAAGCACATTCTGATTTCTTAACGTGAGGCTTAGGAGGGAGAAAGTGCTGTGCTGGGTGATGGAAGTGGCAGAGACACCCATCCTTGTGACTCGAGACTCGGTAGTGTTGCAGAGATGTTGAGTATGATGCATTATACCTGTCAGCTTCCTGTCCTGATCTTCAAGCTTTTAATTGTCTGACTTCTTTACATTTTAAGGGCTGAAAACAAACCATAAGCTGCTTATGAGGAGAAGAGATGGTAAAGGTGCCCGTCAGATTAACTGCGGGGACAGTGGCAGTCTCTCCTCTCTGGTAAAGCATCATTAGCCATTTCGTTTTTTGTTAGTTTTGTCCCTGCTTTTAGTCATCCCAGAGCACTGTGGTGGCTTATTTAGACCAGATGTTTTGTGTGAAGACATTTTCCAGTACAATTT
Source organism: Rhinopomastus cyanomelas (assembly GCA_013400115.1). Lineage (NCBI taxonomy): Eukaryota > Metazoa > Chordata > Aves > Bucerotiformes > Rhinopomastidae > Rhinopomastus > Rhinopomastus cyanomelas. The sequence goes on along the minus strand of VXBP01001806.1, from coordinate 66,643 downwards.
GAGAGCCACTCTCTTGATTACCATGCAGCCATCTTAATTTGGGCTTTCTTATTCCAGCAAAACTTCAGAAACTCAAAGCATCCTTTTACCATATCTGTGTCCTACCCTGACTGCATCCTGCTGATGGATGGCTGACCCCCAGCATACTGAATTTTATATTTTCCTTGAAGGACTGATCTCCCAGTTGGCACCAGTTGCTTTCATCCCATTTCCAGCATCTCAGTCTCAGGGTGTTGGACTGGTCGTTTCTCCTCTTTTGTACTGACGTACCAAATGATGACTCTTCCTTGTCTTCAGTCAAGAGCAAGTTTTGCTAAATATCAATAAATCTGAAACAGATAATCAGACTTTGAGAAATTTCATTGTAAACTTCTGTTCAAACCAAGATTATGTAGCAGGACAGCCAAGGGACATCTGCACTTAGCCATTTCTTGAGGTACCTTTCAGTTTCTGCAGTTGTCCTTATTTTTCGGCTGCAAACTCATCCTCTGATGTGCCTTTATTATCTGGAGTCTTTATTAGCTCACAGAGAAAGGTCTGTCTTATACAGGTTATTTTTATGAAATCCATATTGTATTCGTGTGTTTTCAACTACTTTTTTATTGTGTTCTTCCCTTGATATTTTCTTTCCTAAAAAATCGTCCCTACTGAGACAAAGATGATGTGTTTGGAGGTTTATTCTTTGGCTGTCTTTCTCAGTTGTAGTCACAGCACAGCACTGGTTGTACAGGTGTAATTCCACTGCTGCTCTGTAATTTTACTGGCGTGCCAGAACTAACAAATTTCACTTTCTCCAGCCCTTGAAGGCAGTGGGGTCGTTACAGGATTAAATACAAGAGAAAGGGATAAAGAGATGCTGCATTGTTTTTGAAATCTGAGAGGAATTTTTCATAATCTGGCATTTAAAATCCTCTTTGGTAAGAAATGAAGGATAAAAAATCAGTGATGAACAGACTCAGCCTTAAGCTGTTCAAATAATTTTCCTCAAAGAATGCTCCGCATTTTAGTTCTTACTTCAGCGTGGTGGTTCTTTGAATAAAAATACAGAGCAAGGGCTGTGTTGCTCCCTCTTCAGTGCCCTGATAAAAGGGCCAGGCAGATGACTTTGCGTTTGGGTATGGCATGTCCTGGGCATTGCTTTGATTCCTGCAGAATTTTAACACCTGGCTTCAGGAAAGGCAGCTTAGTTTCTCCTTCTAGATGAATCTTTAATGGTTCACTCATGTTGTGTGAAATGTTATAAATTGTTATAACAAGTTATTATTAATTCACTACTTGTGCTGCAGTGGGGAGAGTCACTGCTCCTCTATCACTGCCTCTGAATGAAGTGCTACATAGGACCTCACTGCTGTGACGTGGTGGGGTGGGCTAGGAGAGGGCATTTTTCATCTTCTGCCATCCACTTGCTGCTAACAGGTTTGTTGGGTTAGTCACCCTCCTCTTCTTGCTCTCGTTCTCTTTCCATATAGCTCACACTTTCCTTCCCGTAATCTGTCATCCTGCTTTCCTACCAAACAGAAAGGACGCGTTTGTTACAACTCTGAAAATAAATGTTAAACAACCAGGAGTAAAGACAGTTAACAGAAGCCAAATAGTTTTTGCTGATGATCTTTCCTGATCTTTGTCCCACGGCGTAAATAAGAGAAGAACTGAACTACCACCGCATTCAGAGATGAGCAGAACGCATATGTGAATGTTTATTAGCTTTCCACTCCAGAGATTTATTTCCCTACTTGTTTAAATATTTTGAGAAACATACTCTAGCATTTAAACATGAAAAACATACATACCATATAGCTTTCCAGTTTCTGCTCTTCTATGGATGAAACCAGAAGCACTCTGGCCTCGAAGCATCAGCATTTCCAGCCTGACCTCTGGATGCCTACTAAGCAGGAGTGAAAGAATGTTGAGGAGAAAAAAGTGTGTTTCATAGTTGTGTTTAATCAAGAAACAGTATTGTCCTCCAGGTTTCTGCATCTCCACAAAGCTTCACGGTACGGATGTCAAAGCCAAATTTCCAGCATTCCTTCACCAGATAGTCACTGTGTCAGAAGGTACAGTTAAGTAGAGAGGACAGCATGAAAGAGCTGATCATGGCAGATAACCCGGGTCTAAGTCATTTATAGGGGATTCAGTTTGATTTTGGTGTAAGGATTTGCTGAAACAGGCGAGTAGAGTCAGTGAAAGGAACTTCTAAAAGTCTTCTCAACAGGTTGAAGAGCTTAGGGACACAAAAAGTACTAGCAGGTACTTTGGGGGATACCACCACTGTCTCAAGATCTAAAAAATCTTACTATAAATCACATCTAAATCTCACTGATTGAAAGGGTTCCTGTACCTTGTCAGTTACAAGGTCAGTGTCAGCCTAAAGTAAACATTAGAGTAAAATTTGAGTATTGTGGCAGAATGGAACACCAAAGGAATGGTTGGTAAGGAACTCAAGGTCATGTTAGGCCTAATAAAACATAAGCCATGGGAGATTTGAAGTGAAGGAGTGCGCTGCTCTGGAGACAAGAGTAGAAGAATATTAGAAGAAGGTGGCACAGGTGAAGATTCAGACATGGGAATCACTGGCACCTGGGAGTAGGTGGGTGGAAAAGGGTTGCAAAATATGTAAACTCTGCTTGCTTGCTTGCTAATTAATCTCGCAGATGCAGAGTAGAACAAAGCAGCTTCACACAAAGCAATGCAGGTTTTTTCTTTTACCTCGAAGGAGGAGTCCGCATCATCTGCTGTCGCAGAGTATTACTCTGCTTTCCATAGCAGGCACTGCTGTACTGTTAGAGCTCTTCCTCCACTTGGTTTAGGGGCATTTTGCACTTAAAATGTGGAGAAAGTACAAAATACCATGTAGGAAGACCTGGGTGGTCTTACTAGTGGGTCTCTAGAGAGTCTAGACGTTAATACAGCATGCGTGTCGTGGATGCAGACTCTGTTTCTCTTTCTGAAAGCTTTAAGTAATTTATATAACAAGGTTACCAAAAGTGTAAACATGAAAGCAAACATGAGTTCTTGTTACTGAAACTGAACGTGTTTCTTTTCTAACAGAAAACAAGTTGTTTTGTCAGTAAATAAATTAAAACTAGAGATTAGAACATGTACAGCCATCACAGAAAGATTTTTTCCTGTCAAAAAGGTTGAATTTTGGAGTGGGCCTTGTGTGCTTAGTTTGAGTTGCGTGAGATTGTCTCGACTCGGTGACCCAAGTCATAGGATATTGAGGTTCCTCAGTGTTTGTGGATGTTTTAAAATGTGTCTCTAGCCTGATGTTACCAGCATGTCTGTTCCTCCTTGTGATTAATCTCTCTCTTCTTTGTTTATTTTTGCATCATCACTGACTCATTGAGGTTTTCTTTATTGAACAGGATATTTTTCAATATATTGGGTGGAGGAGATACAGGGATTACTCAGTGTGATGTTTGCAGGGGATTACCTCCCAAGATATGAATGGACTGCCAGAAATGTAGGTACTTGAGGGACACAGCCATCATTAGTGTGCCTTTTTCTCCAAACACAAGTTCGGTCCTGACCTTGTAGTGTAAATAACCAGAAGAATTGTAATCTGTTACTTCTGAAAAACCTCCGTCCTACAAACATTTATCCTCAATAGTAAACCATCTCGGAGACGAAAGAGTAGTGTAAACATGTAAGGTAAATTGGCATTGGGCTTCTGAAATTCCCAGCAGCAAAACATTGCAATGGAAATAAATGTCTGGTATTCCTAACAGTAGTTTTCTTCTCGTCAGCACTTGGGACTGCCAGCACTGTGGCACTGAGATAGGGAGGGTTTTGTAGGTGCTTATAATGACAACCTCAGTCAAATGGCTTTTTCCTAGAAGAGGGGAACCTTCACTGTGTCTTCTCTCCAAAGTGACACTGATGCAAGTTGAGAAGAATTCTGCTGATTCCAGCGGAGTGCTCAATAGAAGAGGGATGGCTAATTGGTTGTTTATAGATATGCAAATGTGATACCTGTAAGGCTGGAGTGTTTCCAACAGTTTCTATTGCCTTCTCTGATTCTGAAGCCTGGAAGAACTAGAATAATGCATTCGAAGAAGGCTTTCGAATCAAAGAAAATAAAGCAATTGAACAAGAAACAAACTTTACACAAACTGTCCAAACACATCAAAATCAAACCAAAAAAGGTCTCCTGAGCTCTCTATTAAGTTTCTTGTACATCACCAGTGTTATTTCTAGAGCTGCTGTAATATGGGGAGAAGGACATGAGCGTGAGTTATTTGGCCTCGGGCAGTTCCACTTAAATTCAACCCTGTGTCACTCTACTCCCACGTTCAGACGTGCCGCAAGATGACCGACGCCTTGCTTTTCTTGCTCAGGTTCTGTGTAGCTGGAGCAGAGAGCTCACAGTCTGTACAAGCATGAAAAATTACTACTGCAGCGTTTTAAAATGTGAAAAATGCCCATGGTGGGGAAAACCATAGACAGCTCTTGCAGGGTGTTGGTGTTCTTTCTGATGTGGAAAGGATGGAACTCACAGGCATCTGCTTCCAAAGGAGTAACTTAGCAACTTTTCCAGGGAGAGGAAAGAGGGAGATCTGAGCTTACTTGGAATAAAGTCTACACTTAGAAGGGGTCTGATTCTTGATTTTGGTCTGCGTAGGTGCTAATAGGGGGAAAGTAATGTGGTTTGTTATTAGCTTGAGATACTGGCCAGTTTTGAGCAAATAACTTGGCTAATATGAAAAGTTCCCCAGTCCCACTTCATGTGACTAACTCATTTTGGTCTTAGCTGTCTGTGTCTCCATTGACTTTGGTCTTACCAGTTGAGATTTGCATTTCTTCAGCCCTTGCTGAAATGTGACCTCATTAGGCCTGGCAATTATTTAACTTTCCTTGTCTCTTTTAATTTTGGTAAGCCTGTGTTTCATGTTGTTTTTGTGATGATAGGATGGGGAGTGAAGCCTAGTGATGGCACTTAACGTTGCCATTCCAGGGAGCTCTGCAGAGCCAATCCAGGAGCAGTAAACTGGAGCAGTTCTCTTTTAACGAGTCAGGTTTGACAGTTGACAGCCTTTTTTAAACTTATTTTTCCTGGTGCTTTAGCACCAACCGTCACCTTAAACCAAAGTACATGAGCGTCACCCTGTAAAGTCAGGTTCGGCTTTCATGTAAATGAGGAGTCTCCTCTGTCTTGACATTAAAAGTATACACCTGCTTTTAGATATTCAAGGCAAAAACAGTGTCACTATTTTTAATTTAACTAAATAGGTTAGAAGGCCTGAAACTCTTTAGGGGACAGAAGTTAGATTAGTGCTGCGGAGCTCAGGCAAATAAAAGCCATAAATTGTGATTCTTCAGTATGCAGTTTAGTGCCTGGGAATAAATATTTTCAGGTATCCTCTTCTTGCTGTACCAAACATCTGGATCAATCCATTTAGTAAGGAATAAGAGCTGGAGATAAATGTGGTGTTTGGGACATAACCAATTATTCTGAGAGCCTTCTTCTGGTAGTTAGTCTCTTGGTATGTTAGAGGTGTTGAAAGTCTTCACTTGCATTCAATTTCTCTGGTGTATTTTTCCCAAGCCTTTCCGTACACTGTAGTAGAAAGGGCAGTGTGCTGGCTGGGTTTTCCAAGTGTAGGAAATTTGTGGTTCAGGGATGTTTCTCTGACTGCAGTCTCTGAGAAGGAAACACTTCAGTGGGATGCTAAAGTGTGGTTTGATATGTACGTTGTTCTGAGACTCCCTGTCTTCTAATGTGACTAGTTTATATCCTTCTCCAAGCTTTCAGGGGATGAGGGTTGTGGGATGAGGGTAGGGGAAACCTGGCTCCTGGTTTAATTGGTGTAAATTTATTAAAGTAACTTCTTCAGAGCAGTAGTACTGAGATCTTAGTGCTTTTGGCATCAAAGTCCTTTTTAAAAATCTTACCCTTTATGCCCATGGTTGCTGGTGTTGACCACAAGGATGCTCACAGTATAAGTGACTCCAGAATAAATGAAGCGCTGAGGCACAGACAGAACAGTGGTGCTGCTTCCCTCTAGAAGCACTGCCTGAAAGCTCCTTTTCACTGTGAAGAAGAGCCAGAGAGTAAAGTGTCACTAAGTGAGTATGATGCACTCTCTCTCTCATTCTGTGTATCCACACGCTAGATTTTGGTTTGAACTTGGACAAGAAGAAAACAACTGAAGTCAAGGACAGATATCAAAGCAGGAAAGGTGTGATGATGTGAGACAGTGGTTGAAAACATCGTGGACCTCTCTCTGCCTTCCCATTGCCAGCCCTTAGCAGAGAGGGTCTTTGAAGCTATTGAGAGCATGAAAAGCAAAATAAGGGCTTTGTGCAAGAGAGAGATAGACCTGCAGGTTGTTCTGCTGTTTAAACAACAAAGCAGGGACAGGATTCTTCTATTCTTTTAAGTGAGGCTGCAAGGAACTAGCATGTCAAGAGTAGTTTGAGTCTAGGGTGATGGGAAAGGATTGTTGCTGTTCCTCACCTAGCATGTCGAGTGTACTTTGAGTCTAGGATGATAAGAAAGGGTTGTTGCTCTTCCTCACCTCTATGTCTTGGGAAATACAGGGTGGTGGTAACATCAGAAGGAACCACAGCAGCCAGAACTCCCTACAATTGCTATTAATGCACTGTGCTGAAGAACCCCATTCTGGGTGAATTGGTTTACCATTGAAACAAACTGGGAGTAACAGTGGGAATCTATTCTGGAAAGCACCATTGGAAAGCTCTGCCACAGAGCAAGTTGTATCTTAGGAAGGAAGAGAAGGAAGGAAAACAAAATGAAGGCCAAAGCACTTCAAAAGATCAGTCAAGTCTTTTAATGATCCGGGGTGGGGGAGCACAGAAACAGCTATGATGTGGTGCACTCCTCTAATTCCTGAGGTGATTGTTGTTGTTGCTGGCAAGTGGATCAGTAGTAGTTAAAGGGCTTTTTTAATAACCCCATAATGTTAATGGGGTTATTAATTTAAAATGCATTCTTGAATTGTGTAGATTTAATGGATTTTAGGAACTGGGGCTGTAAGCCTGGTCCCATGCCGAGATGGAGAATGCCAGATTTGAATTGCACCAGTGAAATGTGCAGTGTTCAAGGGAGGGAATTCCTGAAAATCTAGACATGGCTACCATTATTTTTGAGAGGTTTATTAGGTTTGTTTCAGTATTTGTGAGTAGTTATTTTCCTCTTGAGAGTCCTTCCTGAGGCTTGGACATCTCATCACCTTCAGGGATGATTCCTTGTAAATCACAGAATCACAGAACATTAGGGATCAGAAGGGACCTTGAGAGATCATCCAGTCCAATCCCCCTGCAACAGCAGGATCACCTAGACCAAGTCACACAGGAACATGTCCAGGAAGGTTTTAAGCATCTCCAGGGATGGAGACTCTGCAACCCCCCTGGGGGCAGCCTGTTCCAGTGCTCTGTCACCTTCACTGTGACAAAGTTCCTCCTGATATTTATATGGAACCTCCTGTGTTCTAGCTGACACCCATTGCAAATGGTAATATGAAATCAGATGAGCAGCTGGCAGCAATGCTGAGTCAATCAAACTTGTGGCTCAGGTCATGCCCTCTGCTTGGAAAGGCTTTGGAATGTCACCTGGAGATTTTTGTTGACCCAAAGCCTGGGCTTTTTGATTCAAGTAGCAAAACATGTATTTTTTTTCCTCCCTGTGGTCTTCTCCCAGCAGTTTTCATTAGCTACATGTGTAAGGAATTGACTGTTTGTGAAGGTGGGATTAATTATGGATTTATTTCCTTTATTTAGATCTTAGCTCACTCTTTACTGGCAACTTCAGAGAGCACTGTTATTGAGAATAGTTTTAGGGCTTTAATTACAGAATGTCTGTGGTGCTGTACCTTGTCACCTGTCAGGCAGAGGCACAGTAACACGTTACTGGCAAATGCTGCGTTCACGTGCCCTCTTCTGTCACTTCTTTTGTGCTGCTGGGGGTGGCTCCAGTTAGAGTGCCCATTCCTGAGCACTGAAACCTCCACAGTGGAAAAATCCCAGGCCTGGCCTATCTGAGATTTCTGGGATGTCAAGCTTTCATCTTTTAGCAGATTGTGGCACATGAAATAGGGAACCATCTGTCTGCCACATGCAAAACAAAAGAATAGGAAAAGGAGTTGCGGAGATGGCTTTGTCATGGCTCCTCTCCTTCAGATCCTTAGGTTGCCACCTTTTCTGAGCAAGGCATGTAGAATTAAGAAGTCACTGCCGCTTTTTATGCGTTAGCTCTGCATCAGTGTACCATCTTGAAGATACAGTTTTAGTCACCTTTTTCTATGTTTTGTTAGGATTTGCATTTGCCTTGCCTAAAATTGCTTATTTTAAGGGAAAATGTGCAGACACAGTTTGCTTTCATTGTTGGAAGATCAAACATTGAACTTCTGGAAACAGGGAGGACTAAATTCTTCCAGAACCTCAGAGAATCTATTGAAGTAAAGCGTTCACCTTTCTATGTGTTTGGCTTGTCAGTTGGTATCTGAAACAAAGAGCAGCTCCCACGTGCTTCTTGCGGGCTGTGATCCTAATTACAGGCTGTTCTGTTGACGCTGACACTCACGATGCATTGGTTAAGTTTGTACCTCTTGCAGTTCCATCAGTAATGGAAATGGGTTAATGGTTACCACTGGCAGTTAGGAAAATCAGGAACCTTCCATGGCTTTTGATGATGTCGGTGGTGTTCTCCAACTGAAACTTGTTTGAAAATGATGTGTACAGTAAATAGATGGGGATGAGCACGGGACATTGCTGTGGAATTGTTCTAGGTGCTTCACAGAAGAAAACTAGATTGCACGCTAACTCAGCTGCTTGTTTGGTGTTTGCTCTGGTCTTTGGCCCTGTTCCTCTGTCCCACTCTGTGCACCTTCCTGCCCTGCAGCTGGAAGGAAGGCTGTGTTACTTCCTCCTTCCATGAAAAGCATCCCTTTCCCATGCTCCACAGAAATTTGGAAAGCCTTGGCTCTTTGCCTCATCTTGCGTTCCAGTAATGTGAAATTCAGATTGTGCAGTCTGATTTTTACCTGTGTACAGGAGCTGTGCATAAGGCACGTGGAGAAAAACAGGACTGTAGTATCTGCCAATGTCTCAGTTGCTTTTTCATGTCTCCTGCAGGGTGGCAGCTCAGCACATTACCTAGGAGAGCTTGAGACACTCTTAGTTTTCATTTTGCTTTACTCAAGAGGAATTTTTATGTCTAGCAGAAATCCCTGGGGCAGCTTTTTAAGTGAAGTTCTCGTCCAGCCACAGGAAAGATGTCAGAGGTAAGGTGCTGCAGTACAAGTACTCGTACATGTACTTGATAATCCTCCTCAACTGACTAGTAGGATTATCTATTGGCCACCGAATCTCTCTGCCAAGCAATTCACTACTAGAACTCTTACATACCTGGCTGTGTCTGCCTGTTGATCTAGTGCTGCTTCTGTAGCTGTAACATCTCAACTCCTGGTTACAAGGACCTCACCTGTCCTCTTTTGCTTGTGGCTTAGGTACTTAGCAGGCATCTTGGCTGAAGCACTGAACATGATGAGAAGAAGAACAGAAGCTTTAACGTATTAGTCGCGTCTACTTAGAAGCTTTGAGATGTGCTGCTTAAACTAGGTCTGTTTTCCCCTTAACTTTGGTGTCAAGGCGATGTCTCTCTGTGAGTGGCTCGATTTAACTAGGTTGATGTAATGCGAAGCTATGACGAGGCTTTTGGTGCAAGTGTCTGTTAGCTGCTGTTGCTAGTAGCAATGAGGAGTGTTTTTGCTTTGGGTGAAATGCAAGTCCAAGCCCATTCCTAAAAGCAGGCTCAGCTTTGTCTTCTTTAGTTGTGTGTTTGCAGCTCTGGGTTCAGGCACAGTTTAGAAGCTTTAAGCCAGAGCTACAACCAGGCTTTTGGTTGCCAGTGTGGGTAGGAAGCATGAAGTCAGAAGCACCGTGCCTGAGGGTGCTGTTCAGCAGACCATGGGGGCATAGCTATTAAGTCATTCTATGTGAGGAGCAGAGCTTTGAACAGGGCAAGGGGTCCCAAAGTATAGTCTGCTGGCCTCTTGGAGCGTCTGTTGTGGTCCAACAGGAATGTTTTTAACAGTGGTTTCACTTAGCAGACAGCTGATCTTTGGAGGAGCAAGGAGAATGTCTCTCTTAGGGTTGGAATCTGTGTGTGTGTAGGGAGTGAGAGCCATCAAGCCACTGGAGCTAGGACATCCATGCAGCCTTGTCACATGGACTGTGCTGCCAGCCCTCGCTCGTTAGTTACTTCAGAAAATGTCCTAAGGAGTGTGAAAGGACATGTCATCTCCTGTGCTCACAAGCTCTGGAGAGAAATGAAAAAGGGCTTGGAAATCTTCTTGCCTCAGCAGCACCGGTACGTGGGCTGGGTTGTGCTTGGTCAGAGGAGAACTGCAGAGCCTGTAGCTCAGCAGTGCCTGGGCCATGCAGGTGCAGTGGTGGAAAGGGCAAGGAGTGGCACGTTGCACATTGCCCCAGTGACTTTCCCAGCCATTGTAAGGCAGCTCATCGAACCTCTAGGCTGCTGAGTCTAAGAGATGATCTCCAAATAGTGCCTGGATACTGAACTAGAACGATGAGATAACAAAAAATGAAATGGATGATGGAAAACATTACTGGAAAATACTGGTTAGATCATCTAATTCATCAGCCTTTCAAAGCAGAATTGTTCTCAAATGTATTTTCTGGTGTGTTGTCCAGCTTTATTTTAAAGAAGCCTATTAAAATGTTTAAGCTGAATATTGCTCCTCAGTTTGGAGTGAGTGTATGCTGCATGATCTCTGTGACACTGCTGTAGGATTTAGATTTCTTGCCATGCTATTAATAAATGTAGACAAAGACCAGATGTGAGCAAGCTGTAGCTGAACTCCAGAATCTGTGAAAGCTGGGCTAACCTCGCTAGCAGTGCAACATATGGCGGCTGCATTAACACGGCCGCTTTAGGATTTTACTTCTCTTTTGCTGAAGCTAAGTAATTTATTGAAAGCACGAGGAAAAAAACCTCGGGAGCAGAAATAAAGCAGGACCTTTGATAGGAAGCCTTCCCCTTTGACACTTTAGCCATTTAGCATAAACTGATGGGACTATACATCCAACCTCCCGTTACTGTTTGAGGGGCTGCCCTTATCACTTGTTTCTCTTGGTGTCTCCTTTTTCATTCTTTTAACGTTTGAGTCACAGAAGAATTTCAAGACGAGCACGTATAACCTTACATGACTGTAGATTTGAAGTGTTAACAAGTCCAAGGTCCTTTGCAAATGGTTACCACCTGATTCAGGAAATGGTACGTCACACTCTAATTATTTGTGTTTAAAACATGGGGAAACTTGTGGTGGTGGTGGTCCGCAACCTTTTGCGTTTCATGCTGGAAAAGTGATCTGGCTGTGGTTTTCTTGGTGAAACAATCCCTGATGTGCTGTGATACTGTGAAATGCGTGACGACGCGAGCAGGGCAAGACACAGCGATGCAGAAGATGGCAATTAATGACTATTTAGTTTGTGTGAGTGACCAAGCAGAATGCAAACAAGTGCAAAATGCTGTTAGCCCTTTCCGAGAGGCTCCATTTGTCTTGAGAATACCCAATTGCCATCCGTCTCTGATGTTTTTCAACTAATTGCACTTCTCCTCCACAAAAGTGCTTGTGATGGATCTGTGGAGAGAAGTCAGAGATGAACAGTTTTCTAATATTTCCAGATTCTTCTGACCTGACTGTTTGTTTGCAGTGAGCTTACAGGTCCACGTTCCATAGCAAGCCCTGTTTCCCTAACTCTGTCAGTGCAAAGCAGTCAGAAGGTACCTTAATCAGGTAATTCAAGAGTGCAAAGAACCCCACAGGGAGAACAGTAAGATGTGGGTAATGCTAAAGCTGCCACGGGGCGGTCCAGGTGTAGTTGAAGCAGGGCCAGGCCATTGCCAAGGTACAGTGGCCTCAGAGGACTGTTGGGCAGCCAGCCCAATGTGGAGTTTTCATCAATTTGTGTTGGTCCAGCGGCTTAGAAAGACGAAAAGACAGGGCTGTTAACAAGGGCTGAAATTGCTGCAAATGAGGTTTTGGGGTTCTTTTTTTCCTCATCACATCTCTGTCCTGACACCACTATATCCACATGCATTTCAGCTCATAAACCTCAGATCTTCTTTCTTCATAAATGAAAGGGAGAGATTAGCATAGATATAAAACAAACAACAAAACCATAATTGTGGATGTTGGCTTCCTTTTGAGAAAAACTTGGGACAGTAAAGGTTTCCAATTAATCAACATAGTTTTGATGTAGAGCTGCACAAATCTCATTAGTTTGGACTAAATGACTTCTTGGATGGCTTTTGAAAGTTGTTGCTTGAAAGCCTCTTGAAATCCTCATTAGCAACGTTGTGGAATATTTATCCTGCGCTAATTCAGAGGCTGAAATATGTAACGACCTGTTTTCTGATTAGCTTAACAAATGATATCGTTTGTACCCAGGCGTGCGGTCCTGGGCTGTGCTTTCGTTCTCCACGAGGCCCAGGTCTGCAGTTTTGTGACACGAATAGAATTCACCCACAATGGGTTAGAAAATACAACATTGAAGTGTTTTAATGGCGACTACATTACTGAAGCAAAGTGGTTTCAACTGTTTTCATTTTAAAAAAGGTATTTCCAAAGGAAAACAAAATAACGCTGTATCTTTTCATCTTGTTTTCCCTTCTACTTTATTTTTGAATTTAGTATTAATGAGCCACTGTGTAATGTTCAGTGTCTAAGAAACTGAAGGTCAACATGAGAGTTGACACTTTCTTGAATTGGCTGTAGCTAATACATGAGCAATTCCATTTTCAAATGTAATATGTGTCATTTTAATCCTGAAATGCAGCGGTTTGGGTTCTCTGTTTGTTTTGGTGTATTGTTTTGTTTTCCAGTAGGTTCTTGCTTTACTAGTCGTCTTAATCTACTAACGGAGTAAAGAAGATACGTGACTTGGTTTTTTTCATGAAACCTAGTTTTAGGATATTTCATATAGCTTTTGCCTTCAGCTTAGAAGCTGTGACACTACTGCTGTACTACAAAACGTTGTAGAATCAGGTAATTTGTTGTATTTATGTAGATTTATAGACATCAGCCATTCTGGTTTTGTTCATTTAGGCCCCAGTTAGGCAGAGGGCTTCAGCTGTCTCTGAGAGCTTAAATAAGAGCATCTGCAGAGCAAGGACTTCTCTCAGCTCTCTGCAAAAAGTGCTTAATAAGTCATTTAATGTGGCCTGTTTTAAGGAGTTTGTGTTGGATCAATCAAATTACTTTCTCGAGTCTCAGAGCCATCTATCCAGTTAATTTTGTGTGTGGTGTTTGAAAGAAGTGTATACATGAATTTGGGCTTCCTCTGCATCACTTAACGAGTTAATCTCTTGTGTTAAGTAGAATGAAGATGGTACAAAACAGCAGTGATGTTATTTGGCATGTCAGCAAATAAAGAGGAATAGGGGAAAACTATTAAACTCAGTTGCTGTGATGATTAAGAAAACTGAGGGTTGGAGTTGGCTGTTGGTACGCTTACAGGAGCAGGAGAAGATACAGTAGGCTCAGTTACACTTAAGAGACAGTGCAGGATTAATCATAAGGCCCCCGTTGCTCAGCAGAGCAGTTTTGTGGTGCTGTTTCACAAGCCAGTCACTGCTCCACACAGGGGAACAACAGAGAGCAGAAGAGCAGCGACAGTGTCTTGCTAGTTGGTAGGTTTGCCACCTGCCAGACAATTTAGACGTGTGCGTGTCTGATGCTTTGGCAAATGATTTTTCCCCTCTCAATTGGATTAAAACAAAAGGGTGGGGGTAGAGCACAGCACTGAAGCACCTGGGAATCCACCATCTGATCAAAGCTCTTCTGTGGCACGTAAAATTAGTTTTTCTTGGCTGCAAGAGCAGAACGTTAAGCACGTTAAATGGTCTTTTTCAAGTCTCTTCCATTCCCTTCTGATGTCATCTTTAAATCTGGTAATTCATCCTTAACCAGTGAGGCAACATTATTCACGAGAGGAATTTGTTTGGAGAAGGTTTTCTTGTGGCATTTCCTTCCTGCTCACATTTCCCAGCACCCGGTGCGCTGTTCACACTCAGAGCCTGCAGACAGTTGATGGCTGGGATGTGCCAGCAGCCATGGAGATGAGAGCTGTGTCACAAGTGCCTGCTCCTGGAAGTACCTGGCTTCCTCGGGGCTTTTAATTCATGGGAGTACAGCCAGTTGAGCATGTTGGCGTTCCACAAAACGTCACAGTCTGTGTAGTAGTGGCTTGTGCACAGTAAAAATGAGAAGTGGATTAGTCCCTGGATGCTTGGGGGGACAAAACATTGTTCAGAACAGTGGAGGGCATTTTTCTTAGAAAGTGGAGAAGAATAATAGGTGGTTGAGTGTCATCCTTCATGGTTTTGGGACTTAGGGATTTACTGCACTCTGTGGTGTGCACCTCTGATAGTTGTAGCACGTTGTCCTTTCTCTGATGTGAATTTAATGAATCAGGATCTAATTCAGGCTTACTGATGTGGTTCCCCCATCCTAAATGTGAACGTTTATGGCGAGCACATTTCTTTAGATTTAATTTAATACTGGGATAGTGGGTAGCAGTGAACACACTAGCTACATCTGTGTGTTCTAGTGATATAGTATTTCAACAACACAGAGCTAACGCAACTGAATAGGTAACTTTGAAGACCTAATTACAGGATTGTTTGTGTGTGTGTGTGCCAGTTTCCAAAGTATTAGTGCAGGGATTGAATACAACATCATGTCGGATCTTGCCTGTAGCTGTCACAGCTGAGTTTCAGTAATCGTCACACACTTCAGCATTCAGTTGCTCTGAAATAGAAAATCTACTGGCCAGGAATTTCCAAATTGAAACTCTTCTGTCATTTAGCTTGACTTGAATTTGCTTTCCCATTTTCTGTCCCCTTACTCTATGCAAATTGTCTAAGAAATCCTTCTGATGTCATATTGTCTTTCAAGCTGAAGTCCATGAAGCATCATTCTGGATCCCTACACTTGCTTTATTGCCCATGTGCCTGCTTTGGGCTAGACTCTCAATCTTGTAGCACACGGCTACGAGGAGGGAAGAGCTGTTTCCGTGCATAAAGCACGTGCAGCAACAGAGATTTATGGCTGTCGTCTGCATTCATGTAACCCTGGGGAAATCCCATCAATTACTGGAATTCACCTTTATCCTAAGAAGAATTCTCGTCTCCTTCAACGTTCTTCTATCCACAGACACCCTCTTCTCTTTAACCTTGCGCTTTGTATCAGAGCATTTAATCTCCCTTTCTTCACCACCTTGTCCATCACTTGGCTCTTCCAGATCTGCAAACCACGTCTCCTACTCCAGCGGCGTTAACCTTTGGTATCTCACCAAGAGTTAAGAGTAAGCGGGACCGCTGAGGTGCTGACATGAGATTTTTCTGAGTAGCAATGTGATTTACCCAGGGAGTCTATGGTCTGTCCCAAGGCGCAGTGCTTCATCTTGGACTGGCTACCTGACATTTCATGATACATTGCAACGCCTCGAGTAGGAATTTGGAAAAAGCATCTTGGACTTCTTGTGTGGGGGGAGAGAGCAGCTGAGTGACAGGTCTCTGGCAGTGATAGCATCTTCTTTGCCAGAACACTTAAAAAAGAGTGGGTGGCTGGTATGGGCACTGAGGTTTGAAGTTTGTTTCTCATCTAGATATTACACTTTTATGGATTGCTGGGTAGCACATTCTGAGTGTGGAGCAGTTCCGAGTTTTATGAACTGGTAGGACATAAGGACAGCAGGCGTATATTAGTGTTAAATTATAGATTCTGTTTTTCTTTTTATGCTATGCACTTCCAGTTAGTTAGGAAAACACATTTTTATTTCATTTCCTGTAAAATTTCCTAATTAAAAAAAAGGCCTTTTTGAGATCCTACAAATGCCTAGATAACTTGCTCAGCCAGCTTTTTCCACATGTGCCTGGTGCTCAAGTATTCTAACATTTGCATAGTTTATGCACATCATTACATTAAAACATGTATTAGAAAAATGCAGGGGTCTTTCTCATCTTGGCCACCTGGCTGGCAGATGAGATTTTCTGTGTTTTCATCTGTTTTCATTAGTGCAACCAGCCTTCAGTGTGAGTGCTGTTCAAGATGTGTTTTATAAATAAATAAAAAGCCCCCAACCAATCCCTACGCTTGCAATAAGAATAGTAATAGCAGCACAAGGGAATTCTGTGTCCATTCCCTGACCTCTGCATAAATGACAAAGGGTAGAACATTTCCAGCCAGACCACCCAGACCTGCTGTTGGTAATAATGTGCTTGTTTGCTTTCCTGTTGACACGAGTTTGTAGTAATGTACCTTTGGGACAGCAGAGCGCTCCTAGGAAGAGACGGTGACCCGCCGTCCTAGGGAGCTGCTTTGAAAGAAGGTACCAGAGCTTTCCAGCCAAGGAGGTCATGCTAGCTGCTTTCAGCACTGCAGTAGTGACTCCACCAAGGCATTTATTTCGTGCGTGACGGTTGTGCTGCTTTTGATCAGAGGTGAGGATTTCAGGACTCTGATGTGAGGGTATCTAAGACTGGAAAAAAACTTTGCCACCAAAGTACTCTTCCACTTCAAAAACCATGATGTCTGTCATAAATGAGAGCTTTCCTGACCAAGGTTTCTGATAGTGGGAATAAAAAAAGGCAATCGTAGCATAGCATGTTTGAGAGACACAAGCTGTTTGGATGCTGTTGCCTGCCTCACCTTCCCAGGTGCCACTGAGAGAGAGATATGAGCCCCTCCTGGAAGACAGTCAGTTTGATAGGGGTAGGGATCCAGAATAGGCAACCTATTCCACAAGTCTTACCACATAAATCGGAGAGGTCTTCCAGTAACAGGACAGCCTCCTCCACAAAGAAGAAAAGGATAAATAGTTATTGAAGACTCGCTCCTGAAGGGAACTGAGGGCCCAGAATGCAGAGCTGATCCTCATCACAGGGAAGTCTGCAGTCTACCTGGAGCCTGGATTGGGGATATCACTAGGGATGCCCCCTAACCTGGTGAAAGCAACTGTTACCCACTGCTGATTCTGTGATTGTAATAATCCAGTCGTTTGGCTTCTAACGGTGTTTTCTAGATAGTTTTAGAAAGAAGTACGGTGCTTTATGGTTTTCGTGTGTGTTCTTTCTTGCTGCCCTTGCTGTAAGTAGCACAAGGAGTTTCACTGGTAGAGGTAAATACTCTGCCAGCTTTGGAACTCGAGTAGTACTGATGAGTTGTGGTGAGGAGCTGAGCTTCCTGAGCAGCCTGGAGCTGTAGGTGGTTGCCTGCGCTAAAGGACGACACGGTTGTCCAGAATTCTTGCCCCTATTTTCATACATGGGTGTACACTTACAAGTGAAAGCTTACACTGGTTAGTATCTGGAAGACAAAACTAGAAGGAATTGGCTTTGCTGAAGTGGGGTCCCCTGCAGCACCACGAGGCAGTTAGGTGTGCGTGTGCACATTACCTGCTCTACAGTGGGTTCTGTGCCAGCGGCTGGGGAAGTGTCTGTGGATGCTCAGAGTAGGTCACAGTGATTTAAATGCTGCTGCTTTCAGTTGCTTTCAGGTCTAGTTTGTAAGGAGGAACCTTGAGAAGGAATTAAGAACTTGAGCTATCTCAGGTCCCTGCAGGCATCTGCTTTCTTCCTAATACAATTGTAAGTGCTGGCCATGATGTGTGAGTTAGGACAAAGGTAGTTTCTAATGTGCATTCAGCTAATCTCCCTGTACTCTGTGGCTGTTGTACACAAGCCAAAGTATTTCACGTGCCTTTGTGTTCTGAACATACCTGTGAAATCCCTTCAGTAAACAAGGTCACTGTATGTATGGGCCACTCCAGTAGGAGAATTTTTGCTTCAATGGAACACTTCTGTTAACCACATTTTAAGCCATGTGTTTGGGGGGTTTTTGTGAGCTCTGCGCGGTGTTTTTGCCCTTTTTTTGACAATATAGTGTGCCAGGGCATTGACAGATGCTGCTCTGTTCAGCACTGTATCAGCTAATTGCTCAGAGCAGACCTAAAGTCAGAAAGTACTTCAAATACCAATAATTTTTCTCTGTGAATATTGCCAAAATTATAATTGCCTCGGATTTGAGCTACAGCAGTAGGGAGCATTGGAGAAGGGTTCTTTGTTCACTGCGCTCACAGAACTGCTTTTATTTCTTCCTTGGATAAGCTGCACAGCAAAGTGCAATTTGATAGTCACAGCTATTTATAATTAAACTTTCTTTTAGTTAATTTACAATAGCAACAAGTTGACATGGCTCATTATTTGTGGAAAACAAATATGAAAGCCTGGCCAACGTTAATGAAAATGCTTCATGTTCAAATATTTTCCACTGACGCTTTGTTCACCGAGGTTCTCTGTTTGATTCCTTTATAATTAGATTGCATCATGAGGTTTGTAGGCCAGTTGTAAATTCACTGGAATGACCTTTGTATGACTACCAGAAGATGCTGTGGATTTCTATCAGTGCTCAGACTGGGGTGAAGATGTAGTGGTTTTTGATTTCCTTTGCTGAAGCTTTGGGAGATCTCTGGTAATCAGAAGTGTAGTATCATGAAACAGCTTTCAGCCTGCAGACAAGATCTGTGTTCTTTTAAGCATCTGACTGCCCCAAGGCTTCCCTTGGTCTGTGTCTGAGAATGTCAGTCCATTTCTTCTTAAATTAATGGGACAACTAGACAGTAGAAGAACGGGCCATGTTGTATTGTGAGTCTGTGATTGCTCACGTGTACATCTGTGATGCCTTCATCTACGTGTACCAGACCAATGCAGTATGTACGTGTAGGTTTGGATTCCTACCGAGCTTTTCTTAAAACTCCTTTGTAATTGGTGCAAGTGGCCAATGTTGCAGGAGAGCTGTGGACTAACGAAGAACCAGCCAGCACATCAAGAACCTTAGAACATGAGTTTTGGTTTCTCATTTGAACTTGCACCACATTAGTTACAAGACCTAGTTCTGGAATAGTTTTCCCTTGGAGCCTGAAGGTACGTAATGGACAGGAGAACAGTCCTTGCCTGTAAAGGTGCTGCAGGAAGGATGTGGAGCATTTCAAAGGGGGGGGGAAATGCATAGGGTGGGAGAAATGGTACTCCCCCCCCCCAAATTACTGAAAACATTAGTTTTTTTTCTTTTGAAAATGTTCTGTCGGCAATTGGAATTTTTATACATTGTGCTAATCCTACCTTTATATAAAAGTCATAAATCTTATAAATTAACATGTCAGGCGGTTACCAGAACTCTTCAGTCTGTTTCTTTTTATGGAGTGATCTGACACGTTTTGCAAACAGCAGGCCTAGGTGCTCTGAATGAGTCCCAAACTGGATTTTTAGCAATCAGCTCACAGGAATGGACTCTGGCACTGCTTCCAACCAGGCGAGAAAATCTGGTTTAGCTTAAAGTCAATAATGCTGGAAAAAAAATGTAATTATTGACCTTTTGACATTGCATTTGAAAGTTCAGCATAATGGTACCGTGGCCTGTGAATGTTTTATTGGTACTTCCATTAGTGCTCTAATAATCTTGATATTTCCAATTACACTGCATCCTCCAGAGCACAGAAAGCTTTTCTTTACCTCCCTAGTTTCTCAAGCACCCAGCTACATTTAATGGCTAGTTAGTAGAATTAATTTGTTGCTTACATTGCTTATGGAATATAAGGAATATGATTCTAAACTTGTAGCTGATTTACTTGTGTAAATACACATAGAAGTATTTACCACACTACCCACAACTCCATTTATTCTGTGCAGAAAATACAATGGTGTAACTGCCAGCAATTAAAACCTGTTACAGAGGGGAAAAGACCTGCAGGGCAGTAAAAGAAAGGTCCAGTCAGGGTCTGTCCTAAAAGCAGCAGCATTCACGGACACTTCAGAATAACCAACATACATCATGGGATGTATTTTTATGATGAAGATGCTTTCATTATAGCAAGTTGCTTGGGTATTTTTAATACAGTCTTCTGTGTTCTACACATTTCTGATAACTACTACTGACATCCAGCAAGTTCTGAAGTCCTGAAATTCTCTTGAGGTTTTCTAGCGCAGAGACAAAAAAAATAATTGCTAAATGCTTCCAGTGTTCCAGCCCTGAAGTAACATTCTGCAACCAGATGATAGCAACTCCCTTCCCATAAGACAGCAGTCTAGTGCTGTAGGGAAAAAGAAAAGCTCTGGTTTTAATATCAGATGTTTTTAACCCAAGCATCTGTTTTGAAATTTTCTTAATTCAGAAAATGTCATGTTAAAGAAAGTGCAAAGTACTTTAAAATCATTAGGAATGAATAAGGCAATTTGGAGGAATGACAAACCACCAGTTGTTTTTTTTTCAACCCAAGGAACGCACTTACAAGACCCCTGGAAGAGCAGCAAGTGCTGGAAGAGGTCATCACTGCTGGTACCTGTGGTATCAGCAGTGTCAGGATGTGGTGTAGGTGTGAGATCTGCCCTTGGTTAACTGATTTGTACAACTCATGCTTTGAACTGTGATAGTAAGTGAAGGGACTGAAAAGCTAAAGTTTACTGATAGCACCTAAATTTGCAGGTTTGCTGAGATTTTGGCAGCTTGGCCACATCACTAGCACAAGGCTTTCCTGAAAAAGGGCTCCTGCTGACTGGTCTGCCAGTTCAGCCAGTGTGTGTGTCTGCCAGCGGAAAGGCAAGCAGCTCCATTCACTGGAACTTGCCTAGTCTGTACCAGGAGTTCAGTTCTACTTGACCACAGAGGTTATTCATCACACAGCCTGTTCTTGCTGTTCTCTGTAGTGGCTCTTTGAGAAAAGCAGTGTGCATCAGCAGGGCCTTGGAAAACGTCAGGCTCTGTCGGGTTCCTTGTTTCATGCACATTTGTCTCCTTTCAAGGGGCAACTCTTGATCAGTTGAATACCTCCTTGTAGCTCTCGTACCTTAGATTTGTGTGAAATGTAGGATTCCAAATAGAGACTTGATTTTAGGGCTGAGCTGCTTGTTTGCTAACTTCTTAAGGAAGATTATTCCAAGTGCTTGTCTTCCTTACAAAGGTAGTGTAGAATACAGGACAATCCATCTCCTTTAGCAGCCTCTTCAGACCTCACCGACTGGAGGTAAGTATTATCCCAGGTGTTCTCAATAGTGTCTTAGCTCTACCTCATTCTTCCTCCTTTTCCTCTGAACTTTCCTTGGGCTTAGCCATCTTTCCTAGGAAGCTGTGTTAATGGGGTTGGGCTGGGTTTGTTTGAGTAGTAATTTTCAGCTGGTTTATTTGTAGTCTGTCGATAAAGATGGAGGTTGAAGGCAGGAATTTCCTGTTGGTAGTGTAGACACCAGTGTTTGGGCAAGGTGAAAAAGCCCAGTTTTGACCTGGCACAGAGGTTACTGGGTGTGACTTTGTGAGTATCTCTGCACTTTCTCTGGTCTGTTAATACAAGCTCTTGCTGGACTGTTAAGGCACCTTGGAAGCAGTCAGGCACATGGTGTCTTCATGCCCAGCATGCAGGCAGAGCTGAGGTGACATGCTGGTTGTACCTGAGAGTCACACTGATGTGAGAAAGGGGAAGAGAGGAGTTACTTCAGTTAAGCAGGTACAGCGCTGACAAGTCTGTAGGGTTGCTCTGTGCAGGACAGTTCCTTCAGTCATCATGGTATTTTTCCACCCATTCTTGGAGGTCTCTAGGACTCTTCCTTGCCAGTTTATTGTCATTATTATTAATTTGAGACTGTGGTTTTGGAGTAGAAGCCCAGCCATGGGCTGTGTGTTAAGAGTGATCCAGTAGCGTGGAGGTTCCCAAACTGATACTCAAAAAGCTGCCTGTACATTGCTGGCTCTTGCTGTTTGTTTGCAGCTGCTAAATTGCATTAAAGGCTGCTAAAAATAGCCTAAACGTTTCCCCGTTTGCTTTCCAAGGCAGCAATTGCTATAATTGCCACTCGTATGTGTGTGCAAGTGTGTGAGCATCTGTGACTGAGGGAGAGTGGTGGTGGAACAGGGTCTCCAAGAGAAGATCCTCTTTCCTTATCTCCTGCTGCATTAAGAGTTTTAGGAAATACTATCCAGGAATGGGAGGAGATTTCCTGTCAAATTCCCCTTCATGCTTCCTGGGAATGAGATCAGATAGTGTTGACAGACAGTTCCAGCACTCATGAAGACATTAGCTTGAATAAAGAGATAGTCCAGGCTATGAAATAATTCAGTTCCCATACAGCAGCACAAAAGTGCAGTGGATTTTCACCGGCACCGTTGTTGCCAGACCTGATAATTGCTTTAACTGATGTCCCACAGGGGGAAAGGTAAGGTATCACCACTCTTTGATTAGTAGCTCCAGGCTGTCTGTAGACTCAATGGAAGGAATGTTGAGGGCTTGCTCTGAAACCATAAGTGAAGGATATTTTAGAACTGCAAGCTGAAAATATCAATAGATTGTTTGATCTCATTACCCCCTCCCAAATGTCCATTCAGCCTTTTTTGATCACGCAGTGAAGAAGTCAGATGACTTTGATCTGGAGCACATCGTGTGTCACGGCCTGTCAACCACCCAGTGTACCAGCTATTGCAGAGTTGGACTCACTTTTATTGAATGTCTTTTGTAATTGGAAAAACCTCGCTGTTTTCATGGCTTTTTTGATCCAGAAATGCAGAGACTGGTTGTGGAAATGCTCAGTACATTGAATTGTTTTCTTTTGTTTTGGGGGGGTGTTTGGTTTAGGGGTTTTTTTGTCGTTGCAACTGTAGAGAAGTTTCAGTGGAAATAATTTCAGTTGACCTCTGTATTTCTCCTTGCAAGTAAGATCCAGATGAGATGGGAGGAACTTGCAAAGCTGCTTCCAGAGGCTTTCCTGTGGAGAACTGGGTTGGTATGATGGGTTGCCAAGCTCATTTGTGCAGTGTGGGAAGAGACAGTTGAGCACGAAGAAGGAGCAGCTGTCTCCTTGTTGTTGGGTTTGTGCAGGCAGCTTGTGGCCTGTAATGGTGAAATTGTAGCTGTATGAGACAGGAGGGAGAAGGAAGCAAAAAGAAGAGGAGTAAGTGCAGTGTTTGAGCCAGACAGTCATGGGAATTGAGCTGGAGTTGTCAGAAGCAGAGGTGAGCGAATTCTTGAAGTCAGGGAGGCTGCTCTAATTCATGAGGAATGGTGCTGTGGAGCCAGTTAATGGATCTAAGAGGAGTACTTAGCAGGGAAGGTGAAGTTGATCTCAGGCTAGATTAATCCCTGATGTAATCTTGTTGGCATCACTGTGCTGGCTTCCCAGCTTCTCAAGCTTCAGTGGAATTCCTTCAAAGATATATTTGGCCCTTCCAGTTCTTGTTTTTACCAGATTCCACTGAATCATCATGTTTTACCAGATGCTACTCAGAGCCTGAGCCCTGGATTACATCACTGGTGTCAGGGCAGCGCGTTGGGTTACTAGGGAGAGTCGGTTTCCTTATAAAGAGATTGTCATGCTTGTGAAATATTTTGCTTAATGAAGTTATGGCTGGAGTTAGTAACTTTGCAAGTACTTTCAGTGCCAAATGACTGAGTAGTAGATCAAGGGCAAAACTCCCATTGATGCGTATGTGGGAGGCTGGCAAACTCTTTGCCTCAGCTCCTAGCTGAAATGGTTGGGAGTTCTTGTTATGTGCTGTGTGGTGCTGGACATTTCACACAGGTCGCGTGTCCCCGCTTCCCAGGCCACAGTGTGGCAATAATAGTATTTCCTGCACTTGGTGTGATGTGAAGCTTTACTCACAAATTATACTTGACTTTGAAACTCTTCGGTACCGCGTGCCACGAAGAAGTATGTGGTGTTACTGGATGTGGCTACACAGACAGCGCTCGGTGAACTGGAATATGTCTCATTCTACTATTTAAATGTTAAATAACATTTAAATAGAACAAGACTGTGTCGGTGCAGACGGCCTACGGTAAAGGGAAAAACCAGCTCCAGTACTGGGATCTAGCTGCCTATCAAGTGAGGAATGTGTATTTATTTCTTCAGGAAACCACAAATCCTTTGTCAACAGAACTGACAGGCCATCCTTGACTTTTTAATCTACAGAGTGGCCTTACTCATTTTAAATTTGCCTTGTACTACAGTGTGTGAGTTCAGAGTCAGACCTGGACGTTCTCAACACATGGAAAACATTTCAGTGGAGAGATGGAAAGCATTATTTTTCTAAATGCATTTATTAACGGTACAAAGCGTAACAATTGCGCACGTCGGACCTCGGTGTGATTGCCCCACATCCCATTCATTTGATGGTGATGGTTTAATTGTAGTTAAAAGAGAAGTTCAGCAATTTCAGTGAAGGAAGCTATACCGTAAGGATGAGATTTTTTTGTTGACATACTGCTGTTTCTTAAATAATGGAACTTGTGCTGGATGGATTTTTTTCAAAATCTGATTTTCTGTTTATGAGATGCCAAAATATTACTGTATCTGGTCAGCACTCGGAGAGTTTGTAGTCAAAACCTTGTTCAGTTTCATGCTTAATCATACTGATGTGAACAGATCTTCGTAAACTCATAAATTCACCTTGTGAGCACCGCTGTGATTATACCTTAAGTGGAAACAGATCCCCAGGTGTTTCATGGGCATCTTGCTAGGAACTGCCTTTCTCCTTGGAGTTTGCAGTGACTTGGATGAGGGATTAGGGTGCACTGTCAGCAAGTTTGCTGATGACACAAAGCTGGGTGGTGTTGCCAACACCCCAGCAGACTGTGCTGCAGTTCAGGGAGACCTGGACCGGCTGGAGAGCTGGGCAGGGAGAAATTTAATGAAGTGTAACAAGGATAAGTGTAGAGTCTTGCAGCTGGATAAAAAGAACCCCAGGTACCAGGGTAGGTTAGGGACTGACCTGTTGGAAAGCAATGTAGGAGAAAGGAACTTGTGATCCTGCTGGACAGCAGGATGGCCATGAGCCAGCAATGTGCTCTCGTGGCCAAGAAGGCCAACAGCATCCTGGGCTGGATCAGAACGGGGGTGGTTAGCAGATGGAGAGANACGGGGGTGGTTAGCAGATGGAGAGAGGTTCTTCTCCCCCTCTACTCTGCCCTGGTGAGACCACATCTGGAGTATTGTGTCCAGTTCTGGGCTCCTCAGTTCAAGAGGGATGTGGAGCTGCTGGAGGGAGTCCAGCATGGAGCAATGAAGATGATGAAGGAAGTGGAGCACCTTCCTTATGAGGAGAGGCTGAGGGAGCTGGGTCTCTTTAGCCTGGAGAAGACTGAGGGGTGACCTCATTAATGCCTACAAATATGTGAAGGGTGGGTGTCAGGAGGATGGAGCCAGGCTCTTCTCAATGTCAGCTAGCGATAGGAGGAGGGGCAATGGGTTGTAAGCTGGAACATAGGAGGTTCCACATAACTATCAGAAGGATCTTCTTTGCAGTGCGGGTGACAGAGCACTGGAACAGGCTGCCCAGGGTGGTTGTGGAGTCTCCTTCTCTGGAGATGTTTAAAACCTGCCTGGATGTGTTCCTGTGTGACATGGTCTAGGTGATCCTGCTGTGTCAGGGGGATTGGACTAGATGATCTTCTGAGGTCCCTTTCAGTCCTTAATGATTCTGATGTTTCTAATGAAACTCATCCATCCTGAGAAAGAAATTTTATTTAAAAGTTCTCAAAGAATTTAAATCTTCTCTATGAATGATCTGTTGAGAAGTCGTGTATTTACTGCCAGGCAATAGAAGCGGGGTGTCAGGATGGGCTCTATGCAAAGAGGTTGGGGCAGCTAAGCACAGACCCACCTGTTTCCTTGCAATACGATTGACACTTCCCATGGTTGAAGAGGACAACCCAAACTGACAGAGATCTGTATGTTTCTCATACTAAAATTGAGTCAATAAACAAAAGCCACATGTAGAGAAACTGTGCCCTTAGTGAAGGGGTCTCTTCATAGTGAGTAGCATCAGATCCCTGCTTAGCTGCTTTCAACCGTTTGCATGTTTGCTTTGTTACTCATTTTAGGAAATTCAGTGGGGAGGCTAATTAGAAGAAGTTAATTGAAGGCTTCCAGATGACACAGGATCCCTATCTTTCTTAGTATTGCTTGAAGAATGATGAAAGCAATCATCAGCTCTTTGTGCCGTTGTATCTTTATTAGTTCACATCCTCCACAGGTCCAGCAGCCTGGTGGCTCAGGGGGTTAGTGTCCCCCTTAGCCCTCCCAGCACTGGGAAAAAACCTTCCAGTCAAAAGAGCGAGCGGGCACAGTGAGTGAGGGGGACTGGAGTGCCAGGCTGGAAGGTCCTTTTGAACAAACTAGTGTCTGAAGACTCTGCTGAAACACAGAGTAATCGTTGTGCTTTTTGACCAGCTGCTGCCTGAGCATCGTTTTCTCTGAGAACATCGTGACATTTTGCAGTACCTAAGAGACCAAAGAAGGCAGTTGCTGGACCTTGCATGCAGGCTGCATTTCACAGCATTTCTATTTAGGGAATCCTTAATGAGCAATGTAAATAATTTGCATCTACATCTATCAGGCATTAATGCTTCTGCTGCATCAAAAATATTGTGGTGGAGATTATTTCAGACTGTTAACATAACAAAGGCTCAAAGTCAGATGATGTGCATTGACGTTAAGTTTAGCTCTGTTTCTTGTCTGTGCAAACAAGCACACACACACAGCATAACGTGCTGTGTGTTGCCTAAGGATCATCTGGGGGGGCTTAGCCCACACTGTGTCAGTGCACACTGACACTGCATCACTCTGAACATGATGTGTCACATGCTGAGTGCTAATCCAAATGAAAGATGAGCAGAAAAAGGAAAAGTCTATTATTTATAAGACAAAGCAATCTGAGCAGAACCTCCTGAGACCAGCATAAGCACTGGAGCAGCTTCCATTTGTGTAAATGCCTTAAGACAGTTTGTGCAATAAAATCAGTCAATGGCATGGACATGGAGAAGTCTGTTGGTGGTTGGCTCTGAACCAGTGTCCTGGCTGCATGGCCAGCTCAATTTTTTTCTTTTTCTTACAACCCTCATTTATCTTGCTCCCAGATTTGATCAAGTTAGCATACAGACAGCAAACTTGGGCTCGGGTTGAGAAGTCGGTGGTGCAGGTATAGGAGTATTGTGTTGCTGAAAGATGCTGTTCTGTACTTGCACGTGCTTTACCTGCTAGACTGAGCTCCAAGCAGAGAGACAACTTTGCCTGTGCTTTTGGCCCACAGACTCTTCTGGAGGGACTGGTTAAGTCCAGTGTGATGTCTCCCATGACTGAGCCTTTGCTGGAGCATGCTTTTTTCCCTTGTACTCTGCTTTGTGATGCACAGAAGGGAACTGTTTGCCCCTTTATCTTGTGTGTGCAGGTTCAGTTTGTACTTTTGCCTCTCAAGACTGTTTCTGGTTTGTTTTTCTCAAAGAGGTGATGTAGCTTTCTCTGTTGAACTGCTTGTTCACCTAGTATTTTCGAAGGTCTTTGAGTTCACATCTCCTTGTCTAAATCAAAAGAGACTAATATGCAGTCCCTAGAGCTCTTGTAGCTAAGATAATGCTGGTCAGAGCATGATTGTGGCTGGATTCTGAAGTGGCACACAGAAGACATGCAGTGAGGTGGAGAATGCTTTGCTGGTGACCTACATCTGATTGGTTGGTAGAGGAAGAAATTGCACTCTTGGTCTGTTTTCTGTGGATGCTCAGTGAGCGATTGTGCCAGGACAGCTCAGTAATGCTGAATGAGATGATTAATTGTTTGTTAATCTGGAGTCAAGGCACCAACTTGTCCTGCTGGCCTGTAAGAGGTGTCACAGTGAAACCTCCTCTTGGGTAATTACAATGTCCAGTTTGCTAAGGTTTCTGGAGGAGGTACCTAAACCAAACAGGACCTCTGGGGGGGGGGTAATTGAGGATGCTGGGATTTTGGTTCTTGGGTTGTCCAAGCAGGTGGGTTCTCTTAATGTATTCACCTTCAAACGCAGTGATGTCATTGCTTTTCTCTGAGAAAATTAAAATAGCATCATGATTCCTAAAAACGCCGCTGCTAACAGCAGGGTAGATCTGGCTCTAAATAGTGTCTGAATTTATACGGAAACCTGGGTGGCAGACGAAAAAGACTTGGAGCTAGCACGTGTACGTGTCAAGGACAGAGAGTCTCCAGCTGAAACTGGAGACTCAAGTCTTAGACCGACTGGCTATTTCTTTTCTCTCTCCTCTAAGCTCAGTTTGCACGTTGTGATCGGGCATCGCGCGCTGGAGGGAGCGTTGTTAAAATCCCAGGGTAGTGGCCGTGTTGCCAGACTTGCTGTTACTCCTTCTGTCATTTTTGCTGTTAGTTTTCTCAGGGGAAGGCACCTTTTGTCAGCACATCTAGCGTATGTTTTTCAGTGTAGCGACCTGAAAGATGAGTTGCTTCCTTTTGGGGGGTACTGTTCCTTCGTTTCACTCCCTGAGGTGCAAAGCAGTTCCTCAGGTTTGTCTTCAGAGTGACAGCCTTCTCTTTTTAGATTAATCTTTGAACTTTGATGCTTTTTGCACACCAACATCATGATGTGTAGCTGTCTCCTTCCTGATGTAACCGTAACCCTCGCAAAAGCTCAGCAGCACTTTCCTCTCTCTGTTCTTGCTATTTCTGTCTGACTTGCTCATCTGTCGTCCCAGGAAGAGCTACCTGCAATAAAATTCTCTTCTGAGTAGCCTCTTAACATGGGAAACAGTTTTTTGGCCTATTTTTAATTCAGTCAGAACTGGGAATGGCACTGACTAAAGCTGCAAGCGAATGAAGTGTCTGTGCACACAGCAAACGTGCTCTGGGGCATTTGAACTCGCTCAGCCTTACCTGGCAACCCAGCATTTCTCTCAGGGTGCTTTTATCCCAGTAGGAGCCTGCTGCTGGGTATTTTGCTGCCACACTTAATAGCAAGAGCACTGAGAGAGCCGTGTGTAAAACCAGGCAACATGAACGCGACCAGCACAGGACTAGAAATAACGTCGATGAGATCTATCTCCCAATTTTGATTCTTTTTATAACGCAGAGAAATTTAAGAGGCTTCTAGTGTAGTTTATATCAAAGGATTACTTCTGAGAGCCTGGATAAACATTGCTAGATTCTCTATTTCAACTTTCAAGTGTTTGACAAAGGCTTATGGGATTGTCCTCTAACCATGAGCTGAAGTATGGGAATTTACGTTTTCCTTCTTGCAGGATAGTTCCTCTTAAAGCCATGCTCTGAACAATGCCTTATTTTCTTGTGCCAGTACTCGAGTCCAAATCCTGTGGCTTGGCAGCAGGCGGGGCTCAGATTTCAACCACATGTATTTCAAAAAAATCAAAAGATCCTTCTTTGGCACTCGGCTCACATATCTTAAAAAGCTGTGTTTGTGCGTCAGGTTTGAAAATAATTGAAAACAGGGGTGCAAAACCTGGACTTCTCTTCCAGGATGTTTTGACTTCAGATGATTCCAAAAGCATCGAAGGGAACAGAATGGAAACTGTGCACCGTGTGGCACTGACGCCGTGCGTAGGAACTTCGTGGAGCAAGCATGCACAGTGCCACTGTGGCCCTCCTAAAAATAAATGTATTTATCTTTGCCTGCCTGTTTAAAGCAAATAAATATGTGCAAGTGCCTGCTTTCACGTTCCAACACTCTGCCAATTCAATTTGCTGAATAGAGTGATCACTTGGCCTGTGAAGATGTTGTGGGGTTTTGTGGACTGAAGGTTGTATCTCTGAGTGCAGTAACTTCAGACTGGAAGTGAAGTTTATGTGGAGCTAAAACTGGTGAGGGAATCAGGATGGTGTCATACGTTGGGTCAGAATGACAGAGGTTAAAGCCTTTATTTTACAAGAATGCCTCTGGATATTTTATCATCTATGAATCTTTTATTTGGTGAATTATTACTGCTCATGTCAGAAGTAACAATATACGAGAGGATGCTTTTTTACTACTTATGCTGCTTTTTAAAAGATGATCAGAAAAATTGGTGTGTAATTGGTAGTCAGCCTCCAGTACCTCCCTATCAACAAAAGCAATTCAAAAGATGAGTCTCAGTCTGCTGGAAGCAGTGATTCATATCCACTGAGGGAATCACTTGAGAGATGTGCAAGCGGACAAAACTCCAGCTTGCCTCTGTTCTGTATTTACAGCTGAGACTGAATGTCACCCAAGAGAAAGTTGTCCCAGAATTATCAAGCAAAGCACCAATTCACAGCCCATGATGAATTATCCCATAGGATAGCGTCACAGCAAGTGCAAATTGAATGTGATGCACACCAGCATTGTTTCTTCATCTTTTCTTTGCAAAAGTCCTTGTGTGGCTTGGCCACCAGTTCCAAAGGGCCAGGGGATGCCAAGAGCAGCAAAGGGTCCATAGTGAAAGAAAGAGTAAAAGGGTTGGGCCAGTTGCCCTACGTGACAAATACGTTGTCGTGTCTACACCAAAAAACAGTGGGGAATCTGCAAGAGGTAAAGAAGCCACACAGGTGTCTACCACTACAGCCAAAAGGTTTCTTTGGTCACACACCTTTGAAAATAAACCACCAAAAACACAAAGCAAGGGTGGAAAAAATCCTGCCAGTTCCTGCACACCCACTCACTCGTGTAGCAGAAGTAAAGAAGGTGAACCCCCTGTTTACCAGATGGCACAGAGGTTTGATCTCACGCCAGCCTTGGGCCTTCCACGATCGATGTTCTTCTATGTTTGCTCGGGGTTCTGCTTGCACAGAAACCCAGAGTGAAGTGTTGGGATTCCAGTCACTTACTCATTGTTGGAAAGAAAAAATGAAACAACACTGCAGTATGAAGTCACTTCTGTTTATCAGCATTTCTTTTAATCTTGGAGCTTTCTGGGCAGTCGAGGATGTAGGTACACGTGGACGCACCAAGTGAGGCAGCTGCTGTGAGTGGTGGTGACTGCTTTGTGCAGTCCTGCTAGATTCTTGCTGAGGAATTTTGCTGCAAGTTTATTTGGAGTTTGAGCCAGAGGGGACTGCGTTATTTTAATTAAAACTGATTTCAATAAAATAGATTGAATGCACTAATCTTTTTCACTTCTTGGCTTCCTATCCTAACTGACGATTTCCAGTGGTGTTTGTCCTGTTCCTGTTGATGGTGTTCACCAGCAAACATCTTAGCTCAGAGAGAAATCTTAGTCAAGGAGGTTGTTAATAGTTCATCAGGAGCTGTGTTTGAGAGCGAGGGAGTTCTTCACAGCGTATGTGGAGTTGGAGTAAAACAAAAACCAGAATTCATCTTCTCCTCCAGGCAGAGACAAATCATTCTCCTTTATCTTCCCCATGTCAAAGAATGTGCATGGATAATATTAACTCTGAAACACCAAGGAAAAAAGAAGTGCTAAGGTTTCAGGCTGGCCTGGCCTGAGGGAGAGCCACTTGTTTTCTTGTGTAAACATCTTGTATGTCTCTTGTATAAACATCTGCTCATGTAAAAGACAGGATGAGTCACTGGAAGCGTGAAATCTATTTTATTTCCAAGTGGATGACTTCCCTATATTTATATCTTTTCATTATTGAAATATTTTTCCTTATTACTGTGGTTGATGTCTTCTATTTTTGCTTGTATTTCGTTGCAGAGCTGAAATGGGAGTAGTGGAATACAGATCCAAGTTCTAAGTGAAGTGTGTGCTTCCATTTCATCTCTCAGTCATCTTCAGGGAGAAGTAGTGATGCTGTCCTGATGTGTTTTAGCAACAGCTAGGTAGAAATAATAAAATAAGGAAAGGCATTATCTTTTGTGTCCTATGATCTGCTCCTTACTGAGTCTGACTGTTTGTCTCCTATGGAGATGATGTGTGGTGCAGTCAGCTGGACTGTGTCAGTGAACAAGCGCGAGAAGCACATCCCGGTCTAACCACAGCAAGAGTGTGATGTCTGGCCCGGATGCTCTCAGTGTAAAGCACTCGTAGGTGAACGTGGTCCTGCTGGATTCCGAGGGTGGTTTTTGTCTCTTTTCTCACAGGTTGTTCTCTCCTCTCCAGCAGCAGCACAGCACCTTAGGCAAAGTGAAGTCCTTGATTTCAAACTTGGTAGAGTTATATAGCAGATCCAAAGTGACCTGATACCAGTGGCTGAGCTTTGAGCCGGCACTTAGACTGGATGACCTCCGTTTGCCCTTCCATCATGAGTTCCTTGATTCAATGAATGAGCATTTGGTTCACCTGGAGGTAACAAGGTTCCATTTTCTAGTTCACAGAGAAGTCAAATTGCTGTTGAAGCATTTTTTGACTTGAAAGAGAGAGAGAGGGCTAGCTTTAGAGAGTAGGATGTGATTCATTTGTGTATTCTAGAGGTGGTGGGAAGACAGTGGCCACAGCCAGCTCATGAGAGCACTGGTGTTTAAAGGCAGTCTAGAAAGAGATTGGGATTGAAGCAGAAGAGAAAATGAGATCTAAAGGAAAACAGAATGTTTTCCTTTCCAGTTTATTTATGGCACTTCCAATTTGGAAAGAAAAAAATCAGAGTACATTTTGAACGCAATATGTTCGGTGCTACTGCAGGTGTCGGTGCTTTTCACTGCCGTGTTTTTAATGGATGTAGAACTTTAAAATGACTGTTAGCTGGGGCTCTGCATGTCTGTATACACATCCATCCATGAAAAGCCATGTGCATGAAGCACAGAATAACCTGCAAAAGTTAATTAGGTGATGGCAGACTTCACTGTCTCAGCGTTTGTCTTGGAGTTTGCAAGTAAAGTTTTGGAGCAGTCGAAATCCTCACAGTCTGATCGTGGACTTTGTGTCCCGTGTCTGAGGATTTTGGAAAGAAGTCTTATTGCCAAAAGTGCATTCTCAGTGGTAGTAGAGTTGAAACTAACACACCTGCTTCTCTGCATCTGTCCCTTTTCTCTGCTGTTCTGTTCACTCGGCCACTGCTGTTCTGGTCCTGTCTTCCTAAAGCAGAAGATGATGGGGGCATTTGGTGGATGTCATCGTTAGCCCAAGTTCTTGAATAGAAAACGTGGCATGAGTGATGGAGCTGCTTTTTCCTTACTCCAGGGTCTGCTGCTCACAGTTTGGAGTGGCTTCCAACATTCTTTGGCACCTGCATTTTTGTTTATTCTTTGTTTTTTATTAGTTTATTGCCACCTAAACCCAAGCCATTTTTTCCCAGCTCGTAGGTCTCTATTTCTTTATCTGCGTGTGGTTTAGTTGTATTTGTGGGCATTAGCAAGCAGCTTACTGTCTCAGCTGTCAATTTGTGATGGTGTTCCTCTCTATACACTGCACCTTCTGTCTTTGTGCGTGTACATAGCTGTGTGTATTTTTAAGAGTGCATATATCCACGAAGCGTGTACATTTGTCTATATCTATAACCCTGTGCTCATGCACAGTGTGGGTCCTGTGGGCATAAACGCGCGTTAATCGTATGAAAAGTAGATACAGGTACCTGTTTGATAACTTCACCTTGTGCAGCGCAATTTCTCACAATAAAACCCCAGAGAATGCTCATTTCCATGCGGTTTCTTCAGAGAGCTGTGACCTAGCCAAGGACTAAAGGCAAATTCCTTTTGCAAGAAGACCTAGTCTGTTCTTTTCCAAGTGAATGTGAGATCTGCCCACGTTTTTGGACTCTTGGCTGTGTAGGTAGATTTCAGTAACTTCCACCAACTATTAACTCTTTTATCTTTCTTGTAGATAAAATCTGTCAAGTGTGTAGGATAGAAATGTCCTTCTCATATTTTGACCTTCTAGGGGCTGAAGAATGAAGATAATTTTCACTTTTTGTGGCCTGAGTGTGGAGCAGTTAGCACCACAGAGGAGGTCATTCAGAAGCTACTGCATGTTTGTCTTCTCATTCTAGGAAAGAGGACTCTGGTAAAGAAAGTAATTGGCTGATAGGGTTGTCTTGTGCCACAGAGCAGAACCTACTCATAGTAGAATGAAATGTTTGTCATTGACATGTATTGAAAATGGAATTTGGAGCTGTAAACAGATCCTGGATGCAGTCTGACTTGTTTCTCTGACTATATAAGGCATCAGTGCTCGTTCTTGCCTTTTCTTGAGAAGAATGCTGACTGTGTAAGAACAAAGCTTAATGAGTATCAAACCTCCAAGGTCAGCTGAAGTTAATTGGAGCCTGACAGCAAGCACAGCCTTTAAATCCCCTTTGTCCCTCTCAAGTATGTTTTAGGGACAGCTTTATGAGTCCTACCTTGAGCCTTGAGTGCAGCTACAGTACAAGTATGTCTGAGCGAGCTAGATTTAAGCACTTTGTTCTGACACCCATCTTCTGAATCTCTTTTGAGTCCCTGCTGCTACCACAAGACTCTGTTCTGTCAGAACTAGATTCTACTTCCTAATTTGTCGAGTGACTACTCCAGCAGTGAAAAGGAACCCACAAAGACTCTGTACAATGAGAATTATTTATTGCTATCAGTTGAAAATTAGCCCACCCATGGATTTGTAGAGGATGATAAAAATTAATTCTTCACTCATTGTTGAAAAGTCTGGCAGCACTAAATGGGGACTTGTCAAAAGCCATTAGACAGGCAGTCCTGTGAAAGACACTCCAGTCCCAACTCGCTGTCTGCTTCCCATGCTGCTTGGTACAATCTGCAGAGTTTACTAACTGCCTCTTGATCTTCCCATTTTACTGAACCACTGCAGTTGCCTCTGGATTTGTCTATAAAATCCAGTGATAGTGCTGGCTTAGTGCAGACAAGCTCTTCCTTTCAGCACCCAGTTTCTTCAGCTGTTTTGTGAGCTGGATGAAGGAACTGCTCCCATGTAGAAGTACTCCTGCAATTATTTCTTTTCCCTTGTTCTTTGCTACTGTTCCAGTGGTCTCACTAACTTGTGTTCTGCTACAGCTATGGGGGCAAAATAATCACTGCCTGGAGGAGAAGGTTTTGTAAAACCAAAGAGCTGGGTAGCGTGGCTCTGCTGGGAACAGCTGAGTGTGGTAACGTGCAGCTTGCCTGCAGGTACAGCTGTTCTCTGGGATCAGTGACCGCTTTGACGCAGCAGTGCAGAATGATCCAGGTGTTTCTCAGGTGACTGCAGACTGCTTTGGATTCTCTCACTTGCCTTGAGTACAAAGATTTTAAAGTTTTTAAAGAAACTGTAGGCAGAGAATGTCGTTGAACTCAGACGAGCAAGTCAAGCCTGCTCAGCCTCACCGAGTCCACTTGTTGGTGGAGCATGGAGGGTCCAGCTCTTTCTGGTTCCTTTATCCGTGCTTTCGCTGTCTCACGTCAGCCCACTGGGAAAACCTTTTACTGTTTCAGAGCAACACTCTTCATTTTTCACATCTCCCTGAACCCAGTACTGACCAACAGTTGTGCCACTCTGACTGATGGCTCAGAAATGTGACCTGAGGTGGGGTTTACTCCAGCCCCTGCTGTGTTTGCTGCCATACCACAAAAATGTGGAAACAAGCAAGCTGTGCTGGTGTAGTCCTTTCTTCCCCCTTTCAGAGAGGTTCCTTTTGTTCTGTGGTACTTTTATCATGCTTGGAAAAGCTTACTTGAAGTGGATTTTGTCCTGGCTTCTTTTCCTCCCTCCATTTAATCAACATCTGTAGAAGACTTTGAGTCCTGCCCGTGATCATTTCATCTTAGTGACAAATTCTCAGTGTCTTACTTTGCAGCAACTTCTTACCCATTACGGTGCTTCACAAACTTAAGAACTTGAGGGGTTGGAAAGATTTTGAGATAAGTGGATAAATACAATGGTGTAGTAGAAGTTAGTAACACTGCGGAAGAGGCAGTCCTTTGGAAAGATGCAGGAAGGGAATTAGAAGGTCCAAAGCCCAGCCAGAAGTTAATATGGCCTCCGTGGCAAAGGTCATAAGGAAAAGCTTCCATCAATATATTATCAATATGAGAAAGACCGGGGAGACCCTCCATCCCCTGTTAGATGCAGAAGGAAACAGTGACGAACGATGAAGAAAAGGCTGAGGTGCTTAATGACTTCTTCACCTCAGTCTTTAGTAACAGGACCAGTTATGCTGCTAGAGGGCAGGAACCAGAAGCAGAATGATCTCCCCACTAGGTAGGAGGAGATGGCCAGTGGACTGCTACACCACGTAGATGTGCAGAGATCTGTGGGGCCAGTCAGCATGCACCCAACCTTGATGATTGTATGATTCTATTACAGACAGAGTGGAAGGTGCTTACTTGAAAAAATTCATGTTGCCTTTTTTTCTTTCCTTTTCCCCCACTGTGTTTTAGGGGCTTTGGCTTCTACTGCTTCACCTAGAATTCTCCTCTTCCGAAGCTGGTGTTCCAGGGAATGAAGTATGATGAGCCACGCTGTTGGGAGGAATGTAACGCTCCTGCATGTGTTTGGACCTCCTGAAGGTAAGTCATTAGAAAGGCAGGGTGTTTGGACACTGTTCGTTTCTAGGGTTTGCTAAAGCTTCTTAGCACACTGGGCTTTAAATAGAAAAGCTGTTGAAATAGCTCTCCTCGGACTGGAGTCTCTCCAGGTTCTGTCTGCTGTAGAGGTCCGTGCCAGGATATTGGATCCTGAAAGACCTTGTGAAGAATAACCATATTTTGATTGCATCTGTGTGTTTTGATGTGATGATACCAGTGCTGATGCTGCCTGGACTTTGTGATGACCTGTCCAGCGCTGCCACAGACACTGAACGTACAAACGAGTGTACGTTTGTTGAAGCCACCTGCATTAGTACTTAACTTCCCTTCTGCTGTTGCAGCACAGCTCTCCTTGTGATGTGTGTCTTGGCCCTCCCCAAACACAAGAATTTCATGTCAGCACTGAAATGAAGCCATTTATCACTGGAGAACATGCACAGTTTGTACATTTTGCTGCACACGTGATAGACTCTTCTCTTACAAAACGGACAGTACATGCATTGGTCAGACAGAACTTAGTCCAGCTCTTTTTATGAGGTCGTAGAAAACGCTGTCGCATGTTTTAAATATTAGGAAACTATTTGGAAGACACTGTGGATACTCATTGTAAAAGATGCAGCTGAAAGTCAAAACTTAAGGTAAAGATAGTACCACTTTTTGGATTGAAATGTCTTTTGCAAAGAGCTGTCCCCTCTACCGCTGGCCTTCTCGTAAAATACTAGTAATTTATTTTCTTCAAAGTGATCCTGTGCAGTTATGTGTCTGGAACTCTGTCGTGGGACAAAGTATGGGTCACTCAATAATGGGGATTGATTGAGTCCTTTACTTTGGACACTGAGAGTAAGGGTGGGATCACTTGTGGTTACTGAATTTGACAGTGACAGCTACTCAACGCTCCTTGCGTGGCAGAGTCTCATGAGATAGGACTTAATGGCTAAGGTTGGTCTTGGCTCCTCAACTGCTCTGCAGATTATAGTGGAGAAGGTACAGTATGTGAAGGCCCTTGTTCCTTTTCCTATAGACAGATGTACTAGCCGGACGTTGACTCTCTGAGTTCTAGAAAGCTAGAACTTCAAACTTGAGAACAGGAAAACTTCAGGTCTATAGGGGAGGGAGAACCAGATCTCCTTCCTGACACTGTATCCTTGCTGGAAGATTGTTCTCTCCTTGCTCTCCATGCAGCAGGTTTTCATGGCTGAATTATAATGACCCCCTGCTCTGCCTGCCACAAGTGATCTCTTCCCAGTGTGTGTGCCTCGTGCACAGAACAGACAACACGCAGCAGTCGGTTTGGATGGAGCCTTGGCACAGGGTTGCAGATGCTTTGTCAGTTGTGTGTAGAAAGGGGTTAGGTTATTGTTTCAGTCTGTGGTGAGAGGCAGTGAGGAGATTTGAGACCTTCCTGAAGAAACTCTCTGTCTCACAGAGAAATGGGTTGCACTTCATGCCCAAAGCGTCTCTTTCTGTGTGCAGTGGAAAGTCTTACGTAATGCGTTCCTCTCCACACTTACTCTGCCCTTTCCCTGTTAACATCATTTCTAGCTGGGTGAGGTGTCTTCTGGTTCCAATGCAGAAACACAAAGATGACAATTCCAGGTCCTCCTTTTGTGGCCACTGGTTTGTAGCTGCACTTCCCGGTCTGTTTACTCCTGCTGAAGGCAGTTCAGCGATACCACCCTAACACAGCAAAGCTTCATCTCATGAAGTCACTCTGCTATAAAGCAAAATGTATGTAAATGTTTTTGTTTTGCAAATGGTTGGGAAGATTTTGCCAAAGCAACTTGATGATGCTGAAGTCCTTCTTCTGGTTTAACTTAAGGAAAAAAAAAATAAGTAACTGCTGAGAAACTAATATTGAAGTGGATGGAAGGAGCTGGAGCTGTTTGCAGTGTGGTGGTGCTCAGGGAGACCTGAACTAGTTCGCAGAGAATCAACTTCTGTTTCTTCTTGCCAACAATATCATGTTTATTTACTAACATCATTTATTTTACTGCCTTAAGAATGATGCTGATGATTTTGACATGTCTTGGAGCAGTCAAATAAGGAAGAGTTGTTCTTCATGTGTTCGAGTGCTTATGAGAGCTGACAGCTTTAGCATATTGTGGGTGATGGATTACATTTTATAACTCGTTGCTATATGCATTATAAAATGGGTATGTAATGAGCAGAAGCAATATTACAGTTTTATTCACACTTCATCAGCCTGTTTGTTCTACCTCTGCCTCTACTTGAGACATCATCTCGAAAAGCAAGGTAAGGGAAAGCTCCTGGCTGTGTCCACTGAAGGATCAGTTAGGGTGTGCACCTGCCTCCTGAGAACAGACTAATTTTATCCAGGTATCGGAAAGGCAGTCGGACTCGTTCTTCACTTGCACGGTAGTCGCACGGTGCGTTTTACAGGTCGTGTAAAAGACATGGCCCGGGCCCGAGGAGTCAATGAATGAGAGGAACAGCGTGTGTGCGGGGCCGGAAGACACGGGGGAAGGCAGGGTCAGGGTTACAATAATAATGACATTCAGGTTCCTTGAGACGCGCGTCTTGATTTTATTACTGAATTATTTAAAAGTAACACCGGCCCGTTTTGTCCTGGCCAGCCTCTCCCCTACCCCAGTGACCTGTGTAATAAATGTAAAGCAAGTGAAGGGGAGATCTGATTAGGGAGGATTCGTATTTCTGAAGCTGGTGGAGGAAACAGCTTCTTTTTGGCAACTTGAAGTTTGAGAGAGAGCAGGGAGGCAAAGCGTGTCTGGCAGAGACTGCAGAATAGCCTGTTTATTGGCTGAAAAGAGGAGGGGGATACCAGGGGGCATTTAAAGCCATGGCAGTTGGCAGTGGTGATGGAGTGCAGGAGAGACCCAGTGTGAAATGTCAGCGGTGATGTCTGCATATGTTGGGGGCGTTTCTGGGTACAGGACTTTAGAAAAGCTGAGACCTGTGTTTCAGAATGGTGTTTAGTCTCTTTGAAACATCTCTTCACTCCATTTGCACTGCGTTAGGCTGAATGCTGGCAAAACCAAGGAAACCAGGCCCATTAGTTACATTAGTGTAATTTAGGCTCAGTTGTTGGTTAAAAACCTGGGAAGAAAGTCTGAAGGAAGAGGCTGGAGGAACGCCCAAATGAAGGCTCAACCAGGCAGCGGTGTAGGACTCACAACCTCTTCGTTACAACAGATGACCTGAAGTTGCTTTGTGTGATTGAAGGTTACTTGGAACATTCTTTTGTAATAAGCTGGTTGGAGCTTTGAGTTTTGCCGGCTTGTAGCGGCTTCCTCTAGCACTACGCTGTCTGTGCGGGCATGAAGGGCTCTTCTCGCAGCCTTTGCCTCTCTTGTTCAAGGGAGCGGGGTGGGGAAAGAAGAAAAAGTGAGAAACTTATTGAAAACCATCGCTACCTGCCACTCCACACTCAGCGAGTAACAGCTCGTTGGTCTTGCCAAAAGCTCAGATACTTCTCAGTTGGCTTCTGAGATGAATGAAACTTCTGTTGCTGTTAAAAAACCTGAAGCAGGCACAGTATGACTTTTTTAAAGGCTATTATACCTTTGCATTTCATCTCACTCACTTGTGCAAAGCATAAATCTCTAAGTTCTGCAAAAGTCTTCAGTTCCCCCCGTCATCAGCGTGACCGAAACAACCTCTTGTAGGAAGGTGTTGGCCAAGCGTCACGATGCATTTTGCAAAACTCTTTCCCTCTCTTCTTGAAATGGAAAGTGCTGCCACAGACAGCTATTTTATCTCTGCTCTTTCTTCTTTTGGCCAACTTTCTGTTGGCTTTGCGATGCGAAGCAAAGGTTACCCCCCACCTTCAGACAACAGTGATTCTTTTCCTTAGATCAGCAGCCACACAGCACTGCTTCGTTCAGAGTCAAGAATAAAATGATGATGCATGAGAAAAGAGAGAGAACACTTAGCTGAATGAATGAAATTGTTAAACCATAGTTGAAACAGGTTTGGATCCAGCGATTGCCTGGAGCCTCCAGGCAGCCCGTTGGTGTTGGGGTTACTCTATAGCACTTGAAAGTGTTACCTCAGTTTCCAAATATACTACAAGATAGTTCCTTTCTTTGTTCAGATGTTCCTTTCTTTGTTCAGAGCCCAGCTCCTTTTAATACCTGTTGCAATGGTTACGAACGTTGTGCTCCAGTAGGGCAGACCTCTCAGTGGGAGCACTTTGAATGCAAGGGACCACCTGGGAAAAGATTAATGTGAATAGTAGCCCAATGTCACATACCATTTTGTTGGTGAAATACAAGTCAGCAACATTTCAACAAGCCTTATTTTCCTGCAACTTTTCCCTCTCTTCACATCGTGTCGTGTAATAGCAGTGACTTTTGATCACTGGTGTCACGAGTCAACCACACGGGAGGGATAAACCACACGAAGGATGAACCACACAGGAGATCCAAATATCTCAGCCTTCCGTTGATTGCTTCATGCAGAAGTTTCTCGAGGGTGCCTGAACTGTATATTAAGGCTGTTGCTCTGCAGATTTTATTGTGAGCTGTCCTTTACCCTTCAGAATTTATGACATTTTAAACAATGAGTCTTCAGTCTTTGTATCTGATTTATATTTGTGATTGTAGCTGTGAGGGCCTGAAAACAGTTTGCACTTCAAGGCACGTTGCATTACACCCCCTATGAAAACGTGTGTATACAGGCTGTTTGAATTAAGCCGTGATAGTTGTTCGTACCTCTGAGCAGGACACAGCGTAAACAAATGAAAACTGAGTGGGACCAACAGCTCTGGTTTGTTCTGACCTGCAAGAGAGCATCTTGGGGACGGACCGGCATCTTGCTGATTAGTAGCTGGCCATGCGTCGGCTTCATCGACACATTTCAGA
Source organism: Rhinopomastus cyanomelas (assembly GCA_013400115.1). Lineage (NCBI taxonomy): Eukaryota > Metazoa > Chordata > Aves > Bucerotiformes > Rhinopomastidae > Rhinopomastus > Rhinopomastus cyanomelas. The sequence continues at coordinate 25,584 of VXBP01001806.1, read as the reverse complement.
GAATGGGTGGTTTGATGAAGGCTGGAATTGGGGAATAATTCATTCCGTGCCATGAGGTTAACCACAAGCCTCTCAGAAATCACAGCGCTCGCTGCACCGGCAGATGTGCTGGAACTCGGTGCAGTGACTGGAGGTTTTTCAGCACTCGGCTCCCCCCGCCCTGCTCTTCTAGCAAAGCACGCACCCTTCCTGCTGCCAGGACTTTTAATAAAGAATAGATTTGTGCTTGCAGTTTCCAGAATCTTTATCAGTCTTCCAGCCAAAGTCAGAGTAATAAACCCAGGGAACATCTAAGCGTGTGCTTTGCAGATGACTGATTTTTGCACTCGGGATGTCGTACAGGCAGCGGCTCCCACCGATATTTGTACGTGGTGTGTTGCAGGGGACTCCAGAAGGTCCCCTCCCTACTAGTTGCACAGAAAAATTGGGTTGTTTTGTTGACTGTTAACCAAGTAATTTCTCTGTGGAGAATTAGTTTTTGCTTTGTGGAGCAGGTACCTTGTTGTGATGTTTCGGATGAATACTCAAGATTTGTGTTAGACAGCAGAAAGTACTGAGAAAAAACAACGTGTAAGAAATTCTTTAGGAGATTTTCCTTGTGAAAAACCAGTTCAAATATTCCAAAAGTTTTTATAAAATTTACCTTCTTTGCACATGAGAGGCTGGACACTGCACTCTGCCATTACACATGTTCCACGTACTGTAGGCTATGTAAGGAACAGACCCACCCCTAAACCAAAACCCAAGAGTTAACATAAATGGGAGTTTAATGAGATTTCATTTATCAAACATAAACTTTTCTGTGAGTACTGTGAAGGTGTGGAGTGAGGACAACTTAACTTCAAAATGCTATCCAGATGTTTATTTTTGCTCCTCATCTGGGGACTTAGTCCTCTCACTTGAGATGTTTGAACTGTGTATGGAAAAACTCCTCTTTTGCTGCAGTGCAGAGTGAAAGGGGTTAATTTATCAGCTAAAACCAGTTCCCAAGTGCAGCTGATCCATGGTAAATCCAAAGAAGGCCTTGTGTTTTATTGCCTCCAGTTTTAAGCAATGCAGGAGGCTTGTTTGCAGCTGGAATTTCATGCAGGTTTGTTGTTACCCTTTGTAAGAAGGTCTTTGCAAGTGGGAAAGAAACGAACCCATCTTTCCACAGGACCCAGGTAGGGCCATGGACACGCAGGGAGCGTTTCTGTGGGAATCTGTATGAAGTGGCACAAGGACAGTGACATCTAGGACATTTAAGGCAAGTCCTGGAGAAAGATCTTGGGAATCTGTATTAATGAAATGGCACAAGGACAGTGACATTTAGGACATCTAGGGCAAGTCCTGGAGAAAGATCTTGAGCTCAGGAGGTGCTAAGCTCCTCCAGGTTTTGCTTTACTTGGTGGGTATTGAGGCTATAAAACAGGTTTAGGGGCAGTACAGATGTCAGCTCTGCAAGGTACTGCCTGCTGCCTCTTTCAGCTGAGAGTCCCCCAGCTGACTTCCCCAGGGGCCTTCTGTAACCCTAACAAAACAAACATACTGCATAGAACAGTATAGCTGTGGCCCTAGGTGTGTGTGGATAGCAGAGCATAAGGTTTCAGTGAGTGGAGAGGGGCACTGCTGCAGCGAAAGACTGTGCAAAGTATTTGTGGAAACGCAGAACCATAGCTAGAAAGGCTTGAAGTATCAGTCTGTTAGCTGGTCGTCCAGGCGAAAATGTGCCGTGGCTAATCAAAACCATAAGGAGATGGGTTGCTGCTGCAGCACTGGAAAAATGTGCCTTTTGAGGCTAAGAAAGATCTATTTTCTTCTTAATATCCTGGAGATGCTGGAGCTCCAGAATTCCTTTTATATTTCTTGTTAGGAATATGTGTGTTATTTACCAAAATTTCAGTCTCCCAGTGTGGAAAATGGGGACACGGATTCTTAAACGTGAGGAACTCGGAGAGATCCTAACACCTCTAACTATTAGAAGCTAGCTATTAACATGTCTCATTAAGTGTCTTCTCTCGAGCATTCAAGTGTGAAAGTGCTGTGCTGAGTTTCATTTATAACATTTCTGGCATTGTTACGGCATTTGCCAACGGCGATGGCATCACTAACCAAAACTGCTTCTTCTTAAATTGAGATTATTTGGACTTGCCTGCAAGAAGGAGCACGGGTAGAGCTGGTGTCCTGTGCTTTGGACTGTGCTTCTGTAATACTGCTCCCCAGAGTATTCTTGGATTAATCTAGATGTAGTAACAGTGGATGTCTCTCCTGTTTCTCTACAAGTGTTTGTGGCTGTAGGAGAAGTGTTTTATCTTGATTCTAAGCAAGGTAACTTTGTAATTGGATGCTTTTGTTTATCTTTTATTGTTTAATATAAGAATTTACCTTCATCTTTGACCTCATCCTGTTTTCACCTTACTTTGTGTAAGTGAGGAGTAGTGTGGTAAATGATTTCATGAGCCTTGGTGGTTGTGCAGTTCTGTCACTCCTGACTCCCCCGTGGGTAAGCAGTTCCAAATGGGTAAGAGGGACACAGATTAGGATTGAGAAACTTGCAGAGTGGTGCCTGGAGACACAGAACAAAACAAGGTAATCGTATGGTAAAGCAGGAGGCATTCCCAAGCCTATTTCATTGACCTAACCATGACATTAAAATCACTGTCATCAAACCAAGCTTAATAAAGTTGTGCTAAGAGATAGCAGCTGTTTGAGTGACACAATAAGCACTTGAGAATGTCAGTAAAATACCCTTAGATCTGCCTGCTCAAACAGTTCAGCAAAGGGCTGCCCAGAACATACAGCCAAGTCAGCCTCTTCTGTACTTTTGATTGTTTAAATTCCCGTTCTTTCTTTATTAGTGTGAAGTCCTTCCTCTTCCAGACATAGCACCAAAAGCAGTGCACCCCATCAGCATTCACTGTCAGCTATATTCACTGATCTGTTACCATCTTAAACCATTCCAGAATTCTCAGACTGGTACATGCTGAGGTTTTGCTACTGGGTCATCTGGAAAAAATCAAGTCAATGAAATACACTTTAATGTCATTCCTGTGTGTCTTCCCCAGCTGTTTTCCAGAGTGCTCCTTCTGCAAAAGATGCGTGTAGGGGCACTTTGTGCGTATTGGTTCTGCAGCCCCTGACAGATGGGTGCAGTGTACACTCAAACCCAGCTTTTTAGAAACAGTGCAGGGTCTTTTCCAGCTGTAGGTGACCACAGCATTTCCAAAAGGCTCAATGAGGCAAAGTGGTTTTGCATGAAGATTGTTATCCTGTGTTTTAAGTTGCTTCTTCATACAGACCACTGCTCACCACGGACTGTTTTTTCTCCACGTTTATCAAGGTAAGCTCTCAGAACGATAGATTTTCAAATGCAGCTCAGTCTCTCCAAAGCTGTTACCATTATGGAGTACAGAATATTCTTCAAGGAGTAAAATCCCTGAGGCGTTTTTGTTAGGTGAGAAAGGGAGTTCTCCTCTAAGAAATAGAAATTGGCTTTGTCATCTTCCGTCTTCTTGTATTAGAGTGTGTGTACGTGTGTGGGGGTGTTGCTCATGGAGGGAGGAAGAGAGGAATTCCATTGCCCTAGTTGTGGAAGAGGCTTTGATTGCTCAGATACAGTCTAGTTGGAGGCCTGCATCTAGTGGAGTCCCCCAAGGGTCAGTGCTGGGACCAGTCCTATTCCATCTATTCATTAATGACTTGGAGGAGGGGTCTAGCTGATCCTGCTGTGTCAGGGGGATTGGACTAGATGATCTTTCAAGGTCCCTTCCAATCCCTAATGACTCCATGGTTCTATGACTCTATATACAGCACTTACCGAAGCGTTGCTGTTTGTGCAGCTGTCATGTGGAGAGTCCCTGGTGTTGGCAGAGCCCCTTGACAAAACCTCAGTACACAAGAATTCATCTTGATGGGCTGGGCCACTGATGGCATTGCCTTTTGCTCACACAGTCAGGAAAAGCATCTTCTGGTCAGACTAAAGGTAGGAGGTCCTTATTGAGGTTCTAAAGCATGTGAGTAGTAGCTTCAGCTTCAAGTCCCTTTGTCCGAGCGGTCTTTGTTTCTTTGCAACACAACCTAAGTTTTTCTTCTGTGTAGTTTCTGCATTTAGAGCGTCTCTAAAACCTTAAGACAATTCTGATACAACTTAAAAAGTGATCCAGAACAGCCTCATGTTTAACCAAACTAACCTCAGGATTTGGGCTTACTTAGAACTTCTTCCAAAGGGATTCTCGCTGATGAAGTGGAGGAGCACAGCAAGCGTTTTGTGCGATTACGTCGCTCCACAAGAGTCCCCCTCTCTCTTCCCGCACGTTTAACAGTGGTTAGAATCACTGACTTGGATTTCAGGGCAGTGAAGAAAGAGCAGATTTCTTACACACGGACAGCTTGTTATTTCTTTGATTCAGCTCAACTGCATTCGTGCTGTAGCCTTTCGAGCAGAAGAACGGTCAATCCATTCTCCTTCAGACAATGAATCAAGAGAATAGATCAGACATTTGTGTCGTGTGTGAGTCAGTAGATTACAGCCAACACTAGTGTGCCTGCATGATTTTTATTTCCTTTTTGCTTTTCTCAGGAGGTGCTGTTTAGGCAGAAGAACTTAATTTAAGGTATTAGTGGCACAGAAAATGGTGCCCTGAATTAACTGTTTTTGCTAAGGAAAAGCTCCCACTTTTCTGTGACTGATGAAGTTTTAAACATCTGTCCAGTTCGGAAGAAAACTCTCCTTTTGTCCTTCTCTTTTTGTCCTCAGATGAACTGGATTTGTTCACACTCCGTTTTCTTTCTCTGCCTTATTCTATTGCTAAGTCTTCATTTCTAATTTTCCTCTTTATTTCTTCTCTTTCCAGTTTAAGCACAGAGGAACATAGAGGTGAAAAGCACGTAGTAAAACTAGAGCAGTCCTCGTTGCACTTTGCTCTCTTGGATGTGCATCCTGAATACTTTGCGACATTCCAACTTAAGTGCTTCTAACACTCTTCAACAAAAAAATACACTCACACAATTTTTCGCCTCCTCCCTTTTGGTGGGGGAAGAGGATCACCTTTGCTCCTGGGTTGGTACCTTGTCTGGTACAATGACCTCACAGAACCATGTTCTGTATTGCTGATGTGGTAGCAGGCCTGGATTCTTGGATGGCTACTATAGCAAACTTCATGGGTAGCAGTGAAAATAGCAAAAGTGATAATTAAAGCAGCTACATCAGCTCTTCTGTAGTTCAGTAGGTGCTGTGGTACTTGGGACTATGGCGCTGTGACTTCTTGGTGTGGTTTGATGCTGAAGTCCTGAATCTTTATTATGTTGTCCAGACTGTCTGTATGCTCAGCACAAAGAGGGAGAAGTCCAGTACTAGAAGTCAAGAGCTCATCTCTCCCCATGTTTTATTAAAGGCAACCCTAGCTGTCATATCTTAGGTGTTAAGTAACTGAAGTTTGTGCATCCCACTTGTCTGTAGTGCCTGAAGGCCTTTATTACCTTTTCTACTGCTGCAGGAGAAGGAAAGAAAATCAAACTAACTTTTACTAGTGCATCTCTTTTGGACACAGAATTTGTTGAGACCCATAAGTACAGTGCATGTCCTTTACTGAAGAATAAGTGTAAACTTGAGGCCACAGCTCTGGTTGCTGTTGCTTAGATTCGGTGTGGCACAGCCTAACGTTTCTCCTTGTCACCTCGATTATTAAGGTTAATTTCTGCTGTTCTCATCTTCGTTCCTGCTTGTACAAAGGCGGAGTTTGTGCTGCTCACTCTACTGAGAGCATCCTTCTCAGTCATCTAGCAGCTGCCCCAACTCTTTCCTCATCAGCTCGAGCTCCCCTCTCGCACAGAGTGCGTGAGAACACCACAGTGCTTAGCCTCCGGACCAGGACAGCGAGCTGTGGCATTCATGGAGCTGCAGGACAGTTAGGCAAGAAAAGGGTTTTTAAAAAGCTTTCACTAATGTGGTCGAGGCCCTGAGTTGGGAGGAGTGATGGAATAAACTGCAAAGCTTTTGCTTTAGGCACTGTGGCAGATGATTTTCTAATAACTAATACTGTTTTAAAAGGTTATTGGACTCATTCCGGTTTAGTTTAGGGTTGTTTTATTTTCCCCTTACAAAGAAAAGTTTATTTCTTTGTACCTTAATGGTCCAGCTTTTGGATGGGGTGGGTGCTATTCTGTTCCTTCTCCTCCCATTTATTATGTCAGCGTGTCTCGTACTGCATGTCCAAGAACAGTTTTTATTTTCCTGATTTTTAACTTCACTTTCTGGTTGTTACAGTAAAGTGCATTTTTTATGTTGTAGGTCACCTGTCACGTTGTACCAGGACAGCATCTGTACACTGGAAGTAATTCCACCCCTTCTCTGTTTAATTTCATGCTAATGTCTGGAAGATGTTATCTAGGTTAGCCAGGGTGAGGAACACTGTGTCCTTTCTTAATTGCCTTTGACTTCTTGACTTTTGGCTGTCCCACCAGCCCTTGGCGTATCGTGTTGGTCTCGGTTTTACAGATACTTATCTCAAGTGTGAACTGGCCAGATGAATTCTTGCCCGTTGTAAATGGCTCGGTTTACGTTTATATGCTGCACTGAACACAGCTTGAGATGATGGGTCTGTAAAGAACACTTCTGGTTCTTGCTGCAGATGCTGTAAATGGGACAGTGAGGAAGTCCTGGCCGATTAGTTGTTGTTTCCCAAGTTCCTCTTCAGCCGAGTTCTCCACAGGAGGTGTGTGATGTAATGAGTTTCCTTAGCTGCGGCACCTCTGCGGCACTTTAGTGCATGCGATCGTTTGTAACGCACAGGTATTTATCCCTTGCTCAGGAGAAGGCGTTTGGGAGCACGGTGTGCTCATACCCATTCCCTAATGTGTTCTCAGTGGATGTCAGGCACAAGTGGAAAAAGGGAAGCACAGCAAAAGGTGTGTGTCACGGGTGCCTCTCGCAGATGTTCAGTCTGCTAGTAAGAAGAGGTTCGCAAGAAAGTTTTAGTAATGAATGTTGGTTGTATCATCACTCTTTTATAGTTACAGCTGCTCGGGGTGAAGGAAACTCCCAAATCTCTCGTATTCCCAAATCTCTCACACAGTGTGATTTGTTGGTATATAAATTTATACTATTTATTTCTCATTTGACTTCTTTTTTTCATTGTGCTGGGGTCCGCTGGGATGATGTGAAACAATAGTAAAGTGCCTGTTCTGATGTAATGATTGAGTACAATTTAAAAGGACAGTAATGTCTGCATTAGATCCTCTCCGTGCTCTGTGCCAGGAATAAGTGGCTCATTATGTCAGAGCAGAGCAATGTACTTGCTTAATGGACTTATCTCTTGAAAAGGTAGCGTTGTTGCCCAAATCCTGTGACCCTCAACTGCTGGTGGCTGATTTCCTGGGAGGAGTGGGATCTTAGTGACACAGTACCTGTCTGGGATCTGCCTGCTCTGGGAAATGGTTTATTCCTCTTATACTCCGTTAATTCATGGTTATGAAGGACAGGAGCAGGCAGGATATTGCTCCGTGTAGAAGGCAAACAGCAAGCAGAAGGAGAATTTCCACAAGAAATACACAATAAGGTGTGCACATTTTGGACCAAACAGGAGCCGTTGTGCCAGGTAGTTTCTCTTGCAGATGTTTCCAGAGGAAGTTGATTCCATTCATTTTTGGGTACCCATTTTAGGATGTGATGAAGTCTGCAAACTGGAGGCTTGGTCAAGGCAAATCCATGTTGTTGCTGATTTAATTTCTATTTCCATCTCTTGTTGTGACACAGACCTATGGGGGCAGTTCAGAGGGAACAATATTGAGTCTTGTCTAAGGAAGTTAATGTCTCCCTTGAAAAGCCCGGTACTTCTTGCACCAAGTGCCTGTAAAGAGCTACTAAAATAAAGAGGCAGCGCTTCTGTGGACGTTAGCTTTTGGCAAATGCACAGAACAGAACCTCTCATGAACGGGACTCCTTAGCTCTACACAGATAGATGGAATCTCTGAAATGAAAACATGAATGCAGTGCACTTGCTATACAGACTAGCAAAGTATTTCCAAACATTTTAAACCAATGGATTTAAAACGTGTTTTGCTAAGAAATTGCTTGGAATGTAAAGATCTTGGACAGTGACTGCATTTCGCGCTAAGTGTGACTGCTCTGTGCCGTGTGGGCTCAGCATGATTTAACTGGGAGTGACTTTCAAGGACCAGCTACCCACTCTCAGTGTAATGCACTGGTGTAAAAGAGCATCTCCTCTGTTAAACAGTGGGAAGTCTTGGGAACAAATCACTTAGAAGGCAGTGATGATGACTGAAAGTGTGAAAAGAGACTGAGATTTGCATAAAAGAGTAGAAAATGTAGAGTGATGGTAGAGAAAGAGAAGGAAATGACCCATCTTCCTAATCAGCTCCCCGACACATGTTATTGCTCACTTGGTAAAGACTTGGTGCTTTCAGAGGTAAAACGATTACCGTACTGACGTATCCAGTTCCAGCCTCCCTGGGAATAACACCCCAGTCCAAACCCTTCTGATGTGCTGTGGTGCATGGATTGACCTCGTTCTGAGGAGCGGTGTTCTCAAGCTTATCCCAGAGAATGGCTTGACTAGCCTTCAGTGGAACGGGGAGCAGGACAAGTGATTGTTTTAGCAGAGCTCCATCTAATATCTCACAGATATGCTGAATGGTTTGAAAGAGCTGCCTTTCTGCTCTGCAGTGGTGGAAGTTCTTTAGAGCAGATATTAAAAATGTGGGGTGATTTATTGCTTTTGGTCCCAAACAATTGCTTTTCTGTGTCGTCTAGCTGGTTTGGAACGAGGAGAAAGTGCCGAGTCGCTTAAATCACAGAAGATGAGTAAAGCAATGAAATCATAAGGCTGTAAAGGTTCTCAGGGAGAAGTTGATCGCTTTGGTGGGTCCTTGCGTCTGCACCTCCCACGTGTTCAGAAGCAGAAATTACCATTAATCATCATGAAGAAGGAAAAACCCATTTTGAAAGCTCGAGCTGTGAGACAGACTGGAGATAGGAAGATCTGTTGCATTTCTCTGAGGCTCCTTCCCCCAAAATGTCCTGTTTGGACTCCATTGTGTGCCATCAGGTCCAGTACTGTAGTGTAACCTTTCAGATTAGCCTGTACATAGCATGAAGACGGCCCCAGCCTTGCCGTGTACAACGCTCCAGTGTGGGAAAAAGGACTCTACTTATGTTTAGCTCATGTTTGACCTCTCTGCCTGTGAAAAGGAAAGAGCAGTGAGACTCTGTTCATATTTTTACTGTCAACTTCATTCAGATTCTGTTTATTTTCACTTGACTGTCTTAGACAAAGGCTGGTGTTTTGGCTCTGCGTTTACACTCTGGTTCCATGGTGTGTGCAAGGCAGCACAGGACCTTCTTCTTAGCAGAATGACAGATAAATGCAGCTAGATGTGTTGATGCAATCCACTACTGCAAGGAGCCTCATCAGCATGATCATCATCTGCTTTTGCGTTGAATGAGGAAACTCATTCCATCGCAGAGTCAAGCTGAAAACTACAACAAAGGCAGAGCTGCCATGGGGAAAGCTATTTCAAAAATTAAAATCCTCCTCATTTTATTTGTTGAAAAACAAAAAGCATGGATAGACGTATGGCCACCCACTTGGTTGTGCAAATTGCAAGAAGTGAAAATAACTTGTGACAGAACTGCCTGAAGGTTTCGTTTAGCCCATCACACATGGCCTCAATAACACTGAGTTTCTTTCACCCCCTCCGACCTCCCCAGCCCCTTCTGCTACAAAATCTGCAAAGCGTTTTTCAAATTAAGTGTGCACAGTTTTCCTTTTAAGTTTCAGGAGCAAGTGGCTGAGAAAGACATGCTGAGAGGTTGGAAACAATCTGCATCGGCAACAAAGGGAGATGCCTGCTGCTTTGCAAGCAGCACAGAAAATATGCCAGCCACGCCGAGCGCTCTGGGGCAGCGACTCCAGAGCTGACCAGTGTTTATTTCTGCTGTGCACTCACCGTTCTCAGACCCGTGATTGGGTGGAGAGTGGATTTAAGAGTCCTTGGAAAACCATTCCCGTTTAGGTCATATTTTAATTAGCGTATTATCTGGGATTTGGAACTGATGTTTGCCTCTAGAGCCTAGATAATGAATCTTCTGGAAGGGCTGTGCCTTGCTTCCCAGTGCAGGGGTAGGTGAATGGGTACGCGTTTGCAGCTCGTGCAGCTGGGGGTTTGGCTGCTCAACACACCGTTATCAAAATGTCATTCTGTCGTAGTAGAAGACACTAAATAGGGCCATTTGCATGTTCTGATGAAGAACTGATAGTGTCAGAAATCATCTTGGCAGCCTTTTTAATTTATGGTAGAGGAGAGGCTCTTACATGCTAAATAAGCACGGAACACTTAACCAGGGCAAGTAGTCAGCTGGTAAAACTGTCTGACCGAACAGGAGATGAATGCAAGGAAGGGATCGTAAAAAACAGAAGGGTTGTCAGAAACGGAATCATTCCAGAAAGATAACACATTGACTTTGTGCAAGAGTCTGAGCTTCACGTTCTTGTGGACACAAACCATTGGAAAGAAGACAGTGGAGAGTTCAAGAGCTGCCTGTGGTCTAGATGGATGGGAAGGGGGAAAAGACCAGGAAAGACCAGGAGTTGCTTCTGTGTTGCTGATGAATATATCCTTTGAAACTTTTCCGTGTATGGATTCATGTGACTGCACTTCTTAAGGCTAGAAAGACTTTGACTACAGGCTGTCTCACAGGGTTATTCTGTAGGAGCTGCTCCTGATCCGTACCCGGGTTCAGTAATCCTCTGCATGCACTGATATATCTCTCTGCGGGGTTTACCGATATTAAACTGTTCAAGGCAGCTGGGGGGCTCAGAGTAGATGTCAGTCAAGGAGGAGCCAGGATCGAGTCTGGAGAACCCTGACGGTGTGTGTTTTCTGGCTACTCTGCAGCACTCACAGTGGGAAGCAGCAGGTCCTGCAGCCCTCAGGGCTGTGGTACTGGCTGGTGCAGTGTTGCACTGCCATCGGCCCGCAGGCTCTGAGGAGCAAGGAGGCTTGTTCCTTCCAACACACTCCCTGCCCAGCCTGTTGCTGGGAATGTACCCCCAGGCTGAGAATCTTAGCGACCTAATGAGCACTGCAGGGCTGTGGCTTATTAATAGTTTGAGGGAAAGCTATAAACCCTCTCTTCCAGCCAGGAAGAGATTAAACATGTAAGTGATGTAACCTCATTCATGAAAAGGGCAACATTCCTGAAAATCTTGTAGCCTTGCTTTGGCTTTTCTCCGCGCTGACTGACCACTGAGCAGAGGCAGTGGGGATGGCATTTCTGGATGGCTGCTGGGAAGAAAGCGGTCTGATGGTCTAGGTCTTTGCAGTGACATTTAACTTGCCTCCTGTGAAGCGACTAAGGTTGCCGTAGTCCTGAGTAAGAGGCCGTTTTTGGCTTCTCCCGTGCGATCCAGACATTCCCAGGAGTGAGAGAACTGCCTTGGAGTCAGATTCTTTTACTAGCTGGTCTCCCTTACCTTCCCAACACCTGCAGTTGGCAATGACATGATAGTTTTAGGTTTTCACCTGCAGTTAGGAAGGCTCATTTTTAGGGGAAGAACAGGTAATGATTTCACATCAGAGGCTGATACTCGAAAGCAAAATAAACGGAGCAGAGGTTTCTCAAAATTTGAAGCTGTCATCTTGAAACTTGATGTACAGTCTGAGGCCGTGGTGTAGGTTTGGTTAAGAATGGGTTTGTTAAAAAAAAAAGGGTTTCCAAATAATGGGAAGTACCTAAACTTCATTTGAACACCTGCAGTTCTCAAACACTTTCTGTCGTGTCGCATGGCTGGGTCTGTCCTCTCAAAACACTTCTTGGCAGAAAGGTGTAGTGGAAGAACATTTGCAGGCACTGCCTTGGAAATGCTTCTTGCGACACACGGCACCCTAAAGCTCTTCACCTTTTGTGTCTGACACAGTTTGTCCTGGAAATAGGTGGCTGAGGGAGGCGCTTAGGGAGAAGCAGCTGTGAGCTTTGCTTTTTGGTCAGGGAAGTTTATACTCCCCTTGGCTGTATGTGCCAAGAAGCCAAGTCTAGGTGAGACAGAGTCAGTGTATAAAGCTACTCTTCTTTGTGTGTGTGTGCTTTCACCATGGATGTGCAGGGACTTCTGAGCTTCCAAGGCAGTGTTGACACTGACAGAAATACTCTGAGGGGGTCGGGGAGGGCAGTGCCATGTTCTGGGTGCCTTCCCTGTCCCCTCTCTGGGGCTAGCACTGGGCTTCTCGGGGAGGTCGTCTACACTGATGGAAATGATTGCTGTGGTGGTTGAATTCCTCATCAAGATTGTCATGTCACACACCATCTTCTGCTAGACCTTTCCATCTAGAGTAGTATGTGACTGTGAAAGCACTGGGTTTACTTTCCCCCTTTCGCTGTAATTTAGAAAGTCAGCTGTGGTCTGAACACAGTTCCTGTCTGCGTCCTTGTGATGTTTTATTCATGACATTACTTGTGGGGGAAAGAACTCTCCAGGATGTAGTGCATAGTGAATAGCACGTTCCCATATTAAGACAGCTAATACACACAACTCGTGAGGAAGAGAAATACTTGAGAAACAGAGCGAGAGGACATTTTTTTCTCCTCCTGCCCTACTTCCTGTAGGTAAATCCCTTAAATTATCGAGCTCCAGCTGACCCAGAACTCTGTTCATTCTTTGGCTTTTTGTTAGGCTCTGAACTGTTGATAGCACGTAGTCCAAAACTCACCCACAGACCCAGCAGACCCTTCGTTTGCTGCGGGGAACGTGGTTAGGAGGTGCTGAGGAGACTCTCCACCTTGGAGCACCGGCTGGTGTGGTGCATGCCCCAGCTGCGTGGTGGAGTCGCATCTGTGCTCCCACACCTCACTGCTTCAGCCGCTTTTAGGGGGTGCTTTCTGTGCCAGCTGCCTTGCAGCAGTATAAAGCTGAGCTCCAGGAGAAGGTGGCACTGCTTAAAGAGAAGCAGGGTTCTCTGGGCTGAGAGTCAGATAAACTTGGCTCCCTTGTTGCGCTTGCATTTGCAGTTCTTGTGCTACTGATGTTTATCCTGGACCTTCGGTGTTTCAGAGTCCTGTTTTATTTTAAACTGGTGCCAATTGTAATTACAAAGACAGCTCAAAGAAATCAGAAAGTTACAAGCTCACACCTAAAGCAGAAATGTGTAATTTTATCTGGCTACAAACTTTGTATTTCAGACCTTTGAGTGTAATGTGCAGACATTTTTATGCCCTCCTCATTTTTACTTTGTCCTTCTTTCCAGCCGTGGAACGAGCAGTTTTGTCCCATCACTTTTCCTTCCTGCTAGCTATTTTTGCCATTCCTCAGAACTGAGGGATAAACCCCCAAATTATAAGATGGAAATGGGAAACTGGAGATTGGGGAGGGAAGAGAACGTGGGAGCTGTTACTTTTTCCTGTTGTGTTTAGTAACAGCTCAGGGTGTCCATAGGTTTTGAAGATGTTTATCTTGATACAGACTACAGAACTTGCCTGAAACCCCGTGTTGAAGGCAGGCCGTTTTCAAGTTGTGTTTCCCTCAGCTCCAACAGCTTTTGCCTAACTTGTCAAATACCAGGAGGCTTTAAGGGCTGCTGATTCACTCTCATCCAACAGGAGTTAGAGCCTGTGACTTCAAGCATTTTCAACGAGTCTTTGGAAGCTCAGCTTAATTGATGTCCTGCAGGACTGCAGATGTAGTTAAAGTTAAGTACGTGATTAAGTGTCTTGTTGGAACCCAGTCAGGACACTTAACACCCTGCAGAATCCACTGCTTTGGCTGAATATGTGTAATTGTCTCTTTCTAGTAAGAAAAGAGGAATTTTCCTGTTCCAAACCAACTGCTCTTCCTTGCTGTTGTTCTTTAAACATACTCTCTTTCTAAGCCCACCTCTCCTTGAACTCGCCTTCTGAACATAAAAACACTGAAACACATGTGCTCTTCGTGCTTTGACCGTGCACAGGTGAACGCTTTCCTCTCTCCAGCTGCGTCGAAACCAAATGTCAGCTCAGCAATGGTCCGTTCTTGTTTTCCAATCCATGTTCCAAAATGGCATTTCCATAGGGCTGGAAAAAGGAAAGAAAGAGATGCATGCCTTTTCTATTAGGAAGGCTTTTTTCACAGGGGACTCTAGCATATGTCTTGCTTTCCTGGGACACCGATGGTTTGCTTAGGTGTTTAGAGTGTGATAATGCTGGTTTGCATTTGCAAGGACTAATAACAGGGATCCAGGAATAGATAAACATGATAGGGTATTTCCATTGCTTCAGCCAGCTCTTCAGAAAGTGGTACTAACAGCATGTTTTCACAACAGAAACATCCAGGACAACTGGACTTGAGCACTGCTTGTTCTGCAGTTAATTTTGGGTAGGAAAAGTGCAAGCCATTTTGGCATTCTCATCAGGTAGGATGCTGGGATTAATTATTATTCAGGAATCAAGTTGTATGTTTTGTTTTTTGGTTCTGTTATTCTTCTTTTATAGGAATACTGTGAGAGGAAAGGCTATTACATTGTCCTGTTGTTTTAAAGGCCAAGGGTTTGTGTTTGGATGACTCCATGGTGAAGGTTCTGCTTATCCTTCCCCAACTGGAGCCTCTGTTTTCTGCAGGAGTTCCTTGCCACGAGCCTTTGCCTCATCACCCAACGAGGTTCAACTGTGCCTCGTTATTTTGTACTTAACATGACTAAGCCTAACCCTAACATGACTGCAGGATAAAGTTAGCTGGCACACAGCGTGGAGACAATGCATCAGAAGGTTTTGTGTTTTAAAGCACTTTGCATTTGTTAGCCTTTCTTAGAACGTGCGTTTCAGAGGTACCAGAGGATCTCACCTCCTCCAGCTCCTGTTACAACAGCCGAGCCATAGACTCTTTCTAGGCTGTAGACAAAGCATGCTCAGCTCTCTGCCTGCAAGTACTTAGCGAAGGGCAGCACTTACAGACAAGCTGTGACACCCATATTTGCTGCAGTACAGAAACTGTGACTGTGTGGTGAGTCCTGGTGCGCTGCACCGGCCCCCAGCCTTTCCCTAGGCTGCAAATCTGATCCTCTTGCTGCGTTTGCATCTGCGTTAGGGGAAAGAGCGTGAAGCCTGCTGCTTCGGGGAGCAGAGGTGTGTTCTGCTTGGCCGTCTGGAGCAGTCCTTCTGCTGTTCTCCTCAGGTTTGCTCTTGGCAGCCTGTATCCCTTTGCTGTATTCACTTTCAAGCAGACCTGGTGATGGGGATGTTTCCCTTTAGCCCAGACTCGTTAGTGACTGGAAGGAAGAAGTAGGGGAGCTTGATGAAGTTGATGCAAGCCGGAGCAGGGATTCAGAGTGTGATACAGCTTGTACCTTTGCATCATCTTCTCTCAAACCATACAAGTGTTCTGTGCAGCAATTATTGCTCTTGTGTTTTGTGGTGAAGCAGTGTGGAAGTTGTACAGAACCCAGGTGGCAGTCTGGGAAAGAGGTTCTCCTCGGGGTACGATGACAGGTTTTGATTTGTGCAATAAAAACTTGTCGATTTCTTTATAAAATAATTCTGCATCTGCCTCATCTTGAAGGTGCTTCCGTGTTGGAAACTAAGTTCTAGTCCACTTCTTTTTGATTAGTCTGTGGTTTTCTGTGGCAGAGACCTGCAAATACGCCCATTCAGCCGAGACCTTCGCTCAGCATGGGATTAGCAGAAGGTCTCTGCCTTTTTCTTAAGAGCAAGATGACTCTGATATGAGTAGGGAAGATTTCCACCGGTGTAATTTGCTTTCTTGTCCTCTGATGCACTTACTCTTCCTTACCAGGAGTTCTGAGACTTACCCATTCATCTTCTGCTTGTGATTCTTAGAGAAGAAGAGCATTTTTTATGCCATAATGCTACTTCCTACACTTGTTTCCAGTATAAAACAGAAAAAGGTCCTGCGCTGTTGGCTCTAGTCAAGAGACCATTAACACTGCTCTGAAATACTGACTTCTCTGAAGAGTTAGTTTCAGGTAACAGTGAGTATTGTCACATTTGTCGACTCCTCGTGTGTCCACAAACCTGGTTCCAGGTGCCTTGTCAAGGGTTAGCACTGTGTCATTCTGTAGTGTCTACTGGGGTGCTTTGCTCTGTGACCAGAGCCAGTCGTTACGCGCTTCTCTCTGCAGGTTTGTACTGGCAGCACACAGTTCTGTGTTACTGCCCTCTCACTGTACTCTGTTAAAAAATGAGTGTGTTTTACATTCCTGCCTTTCATGGCAGCTGTTCCTCCTCAGGTTGCTGACTTGTCATTGCTCGATCAGCTTCTTCAGTCTGAGTGAACCACAACCTTCCGCAGATCACAGTGTCACAGAACATTAGGGATTGGAATGGACCTAGTCCAGTCCCCCTGCCAGAGCAGCATCACCTAGACCAAGTCGCACAGGAACATGTCCAGGTGGGTTTTAAACATCTCCAGAGAAGGAGACTCCACAACCCCCCTGGGCAGCCTGTTCCTCTCTGGTGCTTCAGCCATCAGGCACCTGCGGACAGTCTGTCATCCTGAAGACAAAAATGGTAATGTTCATTACACGAATGAACTACTCATCCACTGCTGATCCGGAGCTAAAGAAGCTGTATACATCTCCCCTCTGCAGCCAACATCAAAACCACCACTGAAGTGAGTCTGTCTTTTCAGTTTTTGACAGGACTGATGCCATGGAAAACCAGGTGCTTCATTTTAATGGTGGCAGCCAGTACAGGGAAATAACTTGGGTGCTAGCATCCTCGTGGTGATTTTCAGACATTTCATATTAAATAAATTCAACTGACACGTCTTAAGAAGAAATCTGTTTTGCCTGTCAAGACAGGAGCATAAAAGCCACTCATTTGATGTGTAGCTGGGAAGTAGCAGCATGTCAGAGGCAGCGCCTGCAAATGCACCGGGAGCCAACGCGTGCTGCTTTTGCAGATAGTCTTACACACGTGGTTCAACTGCACAAGCAGAGAGATGTTTCTGGGAAATTAAATTGCTGCGAGGTGGTGGAGACAAGGCTGGCATTATTCAGAGATCAGTAAAGCTTCTCTCACCTCTTGGACTCTCTCAGCTGGAATAATTTATCTGCAGCTGCCGTGCAGAACAAGGTGCTTCACTGGAACAAAGTGCAACCCCACTAATCCATTTTATCTGCACAGGGCGTCAAGATTCACGTTCCAGAATTAATGCATTTTGACCTGGGATTAAAGCTAGGCCGTGCTGTTAGCACTCACTGTGCGTTTTGTTTGCTTCCTCCACGGCTTGGTGCTGCTGGAGCTCAGCAGAGAAGCTCAGAGTGTGATGCCCCAGTTGGGTGCAGAAGGCCTTTTAGGAACAGAGGTGCTGGTGCTGTCCTTGCAGCCTGGTGGCAATTCCTTGGCTTGGTATTGCGTTGCCGTGGTGCCGATAGTTCACCTGATGTGAACGCTATGTGCTCCTGTCTCTGTGCACACTGAGAGCAGGAGGCCAAAGGGGGAGGTGGGGAGTGACTGAGCCATCAGTCTTTGAACTCTTCTGCGGTTGCCTGCAGTAGAAGATGGCTGGCCCAGTGCAGGTGGTTCTTGTCAGTGTGATTTAGAAATGCACACACGTTGAAGAACAGTAGAATAGCTGGCCTAAATCTGCCTCTCGATGGAGTTTACAAGGAAGTAGGTTGGTCCCGGTACCTCAGAAGATGAAATGACTTTTGACATCTGATGTCTCATTTTTCCGTGACGGCAGATTTCTGTCTCTTGCTCTGAATGCTTGGAACTGCCAGTTCACAAGAGCAATCCTTCCGTACTCCTTCCGGTGTCATTTTCTTTGGGTTGTTGTTCTTGACTGCCAAGGACTAATCTGGGTGGAGGAAAAAGCTTCAAAATAATTTCCTAAAAGGCTAAAGGAACTCGGTGGAGAGGGAAGCGGAAAGTGGGCTGCGGTTCCTGCCAGCTGGCCAGAGCTCAGCCCCAGCGAGACAGCCCCTGCTGCCAGTGCCCAGGAATGCGCTGGCAGCCAGCGCCTCACCCAGCCCACCCGCTCCCGGCTGGGGGAGGGCAAGTGAAGCAGGCCTTTCCTTACTGGGATTTGCCATGTGATATATTGGACTATTTTAGATCTATTACGTTAATATTTCTGGCTTTCAATCTGGAACGGCTGTGGTTCAAGTATCCTGGATTCTGTGGTCAAATAGTTGGTGTTGGCAATTTCTGTGGTCGCATATTTGGTAGCTAATGCCTTTTATGAGTTCCAGATTTTTCTCCTCTGGGATAATTGTGCCTCTGGAGCTCACGCTGGAAGGCTGTCACTTGGTCATGTTTGTTGCTTTCTCACTGAAGATCACAGCTCTTTCTTCTACCACAGTTCTAGTGGTGCGAATCAACAGAACGTCCCTGTAGCTACAGCTAGTACATCCCTCTGTCTAAGCGAGCACGTCTTTTCCCCAGAGTGGGGTGTTCTGTTCTGTACTGTCACTGTACTGATTCACTGTAAAGTTTGTGCTGAAAGGCTTCCCAGTGTGTGCTGTTGGTTCGCCCAGGAGGTGGAATTCCTCATCTTTTCTGCGTGAGAATAGCTGTAGTCTGAACTACTCTGTTTTAAGAGAAGGAAACTGGGCTGGTGAACCCAACCAACAGATCGCATCCAGTGAGGTTGCCTTCATTCAAGGGAGAAATGGCTGTGGCTGACAAAGAGAATTAGCTGTTATGGAAAAGCCAAACATTCAGGGAGATTCTGCTCTGTGTTTGGAAGGCTCTGGATGGACCAGTTCCTGCAGAGAACACAGTGCTGCTGTGGGTTTGCTGCCAGTGCAGAAGCTGGTCAAGTCCTGTAGTCCTGTCCAGCCTGTTTGAGGGCAGCCCAGGGGCACGAGTCTGTGCAAGACACTCTGAAACTGCACAAAGACAAGAACCACCTGCACTGGGCCAGCCATCTTTCTGCCTTTAATACAGAGATGTTTGTTGCAAATCTGGGAGCACAGAGGAGTCTGGAGAAGTTAGACAAACTGCATTTATCAGAGTGTAAGGGATGCGGTTGTAGTGATTTGGTTGACCACTGGTCCGTGACCATTTACATCGTGTAAAGTCAGGCAAAGCCTGGCAACAACTGTGGGGTGTTTGTAGAAAAGGAAAAAGCGGGGGGGGAGAGAGAGAAGCGCAAGTGATGCCGATGAGCTCAAGGAAACAAATCTTTTTGAAGAAATCTAGTTTTTTTCAGACTGTAGACTTCTCTGGCAGAAGTTTCCTGTTATAGGAATGAGTGTAGATGTTGATACCAGTCTGAGTGCACAAAGTGTTTTTAAATCAGTCCCCAAGCTGCGTGCTTTATGTAGGTTTAAGGTGTGCTTGAGTAAAACTCGTGTATCTGTGTAGATGGGAGCACTCCAGTTTTGCTTGTACTCTCTTGCACTACTGGGGACATCGCAGGATGCCCTTTGGAAGTTTTTAACAGTCATTCTACGTGGAAGATGCTTTTCATTTACCACTGCCTATTCGCTGCAGGAAATCCAGGAAGAGCCATGAATGCCGGCTGTTTTCTCCTTATGGCGTTAGCAAAATACAACCAACGTGCCTTGTTCAGAGCGTTGCTGAGGGAAAGAAATCCCAGAGTGTTCCTACTGCTGTGTAATTTCTTTATGTAATTTCTTTATGCTCATTCTCCTTGACATTCCAACCTGCTGGGTTTTACAGTATTACTGTTCTGCCTCTTGGACTGGTGATAACACGGATCTCCTGCCTTGCTGTAGCTGTCAGATGCTAGCTGATGCTTTTAGAGTTGTTCTTATCTTTCTGATACCTTCCAGACCTTGGCTAATTCATCTTAGCAACACCCTCTCAAGGAGGTGTAGCAATTCTCTGATGTTATTTACAGATGGGAAGTCTAAAGCAGGGAAGTGAGGCAAATGGCACCGAACGACAATGCAGTTGGGAATGAGAGCCGCTGGCATGAGCAGATCTGCCTGGCAGCCCTGTAACTGTACAGTGTTCCTCATGTTTAAAAGCCTTTCTGATTATTTGCTCCCAAATGTATTTTTTCTTTCCTTCTCAGGTTTTAATTCTCATTTGGTTCAAAAGAAGCAGGAACGGGTTTATGATTAGTTTGGGAAATTTTAGACAACTTTTTTATTAAAAGACAACCTTGTTCACTAGAAGGGTTTCTGGAGTTTTTCCAGTCCTTTTGAGACCATTTTAAGATTCTCTTACAATATAAAGGCTTTCTCAATTAAGACACTGCTGGTTTTGCTGTGCAGTAGGGTGCGTTAGGTTTGACATTCATTCCCTCCTTCTGTCTCTTGGGGAAACGCAGTAACAGTTACGAGAGCGCTATCGACTGAGCCATGTTTTAAGTAATCTTTGGGCACTTTAACTTTCCAAAAAGAAGGTTAAACGAGTGAAAAAATGGTATTGTCAGAGCAGTAATCTTTAATAAAGGCAGCATGGTCTGCTGGTCAGGAAACAAAGGATGTTTTTTAATAGTTCTCATAAGTAAGGAGGCATCTACTGAGAACTTGAGTTACAAAGGAAAAGAATTACCAGGGGATCAGGCCCTGTCAGTGTGGGTTTGTTAAAGATAGGTCCTGCCTGACGAACCTGACCTCCTCCTATGACAGGATGTCCCGACTGTTGGACCAGGGAAAGGCTGTGGATGTTGTTTACCTGGACTTCTGAAAAGCCTTTGACACTGTTCCCCATGGAATCCTCCTTGATAAGCTGGCTGGTCCTGGCTTGGACAAGCACATTGTCTGCAGGATAAAACACTGGTTGAATGGCCAGGCCCAAAGAGTGGTGGTTGATGGAGTTAAATCCAGCTGGTGGCCTGTCACCAGTGCTGTGCCTCAGGCTCCGTGTTGGGACCATCTCGGTTTAACATCTTTATTGATGATCTCAGTAAGGACACAGAGTGTATCATTAGTAAGTTTGTAGATGACACCAAGTTTGGTGGGAGTGTTCACCTACCAGAGGGTGGGGAGCCTCCAGAGCCTTCAGAGAGACTTGGATAGATGGGAGCAGTGGGCCAATGTTAATGGCAGGAGCTTCAGGAAGGCCAAGTGCCAGGTCCTGCACTTGGGCCACAACAACCCCCTGCAGCGCTACAGGCTTGGGGAGGTGTGGCTGGAGAGAGGGACCTGGGGGTTCTAATGGACAGGAAGATGAATATGAGGCATCAGGGTGCTTTGGAGGTCCCTTCCAACCCGATGATTCTATAACCTTGCCTTTCCTCTTTCCCTTTCCTCCCACTTCCTGTTTCTCCACGGAGGAAACACCCTTCAAAGCAATGTTGTGGTCCACAGTAGCCCACCCTTCTCAGCAGCCCTCCCTTTTGCCCTCATCTCAGTTCTCCTCCACCCCCACTGTGCTTTTAAATACAGACTTGAGTAGCTGCCAGCTGCATACCCAGCCCTCAGCGCAGTCTGGGGGGGATCATCTTTCTGCCTTTGCTTGCACCCAGTGAGGAAACAGATCCTGGAGGAATGAAGGCTATTTCATATTTGGAGTTCTATTATTTAATTCAATCTCCTCTTTGCTCACTTGGCAAGGCAGCAGATCCACCAAGGACTGCACATGTCAGATGTTCTGTAGCTCGCTGCGGTTAGAAGGAATCAGTATTGTGCCCCTGGAGGCTCAAGCTGAGGATGCTTTGCTCCATAGTCTTCCTTAGGTCTCCAAATAAAACAACAAGAATTGCAGACTTGCTTACAGTAGTTCTGCTGGATCAGGAAAGCAGTTTGGGTGTAGACAGCTGTTCTCCTTTCAGGATGTGAGGGAGTTGAATGATGGAGTGTGAGGGCAAAATAATTCCATGATAGAGGATTCCATATTAGGGGAAAATTGTCTTAATGGAAGGGGACAATCCCAATCAGAAAGGAGCAGTGAGTGGTTATGGCTCTAGGTAAATTATCAAAGACGATAATTCCACAAATGTTTTTCTTTTCTCCTTTGTATGGTCCCCGTGAGCAGACCAGTGCGCGTGGTTCTGTTGGGTTTAGTCTAGCTCTGTGCTCTGGGCAGGTGAACATGATCTCGGCAGTGAAGGTGAATCGGTTCAGCTGCTCACAGTTGGGCACTTTTGGTCTGTGGTTGTGCCCGCTGGAAGTCACGCTCTGTACTGACCGGCTGTGACAGAAGCAAGGAAGAAGTCAAGACAGCCACTTGAGCCCCTTTGGTGAGAGCTGCCCCGTTGGTACAGCCGTTCATCTTTCACTTCTGCAGATGTTTGCAGAGGCTCACAGGCACAGAAAAGTGAAAATGTAGTAAATGCTGTAAATGAGAAACTGCCTGGTGATGTTAGAATTGTACAGCATCAGTGCTTGTCTGAGAAAGGATCAGGAAGGCAGTGCTGACTGTGACAGTTTCTCCCAGCCCTTGAATCCCTGTGTGCTCACGCCTGGAGATGCAGGTGATCCCTGAATTCGTTTTATTTTTTAATTGTAATTGAATAACCATGGAAGGAATGGGAGGAGAAACATTTTGTCCTGCAGCAAGGTATGAGGTGGGGTGGTCTCTTGACACAGCTGTCTTTTACCTCCTTGGGTGTTTAAAAGCACTGAAAGCGCTTCGAACTACTTGCATGGCAGCAGAGGTGGTTAACAAGAAAAGGTCAAGTGCAGCACTGTTAGCATCACAGAACGTGATGGAAAAGACCTGTTAAGTCACCTTGTCCATCTCCTGGCCACCACAGGAGAATATTCTCTGATGTCGTGTTCAGGCTGTGAGGGGTTTGTGACTCTGGCCTGTTGACAGCGCACGCTTTGCGGCGCCCACTGATGGTTCTAGAGGTCTGAACAAGACCGTGTTTCGTTGCCTGGAATCAGAGCAGAGAGATATTAGCCAAAGTTGCCTAGACTTCTGTCAGGCTTTAATTAAAATGGCTAGAAGACATGAGGGCAAAGGGGAGCCATGGCAGATGAACTTTGCAGCAGGCAGATTTCTAGCTATTTCGTTTTTCTAATAAACTATATGATGTTTAAAGTAAAATAATCTCGGTGGTTCTCGCTCTCCTCCTCTTTCCAGTGTGATATCTTCCTGTCTTTCATTCCTCTCCATCTGGAGCTGCAGCTGAATTATGGTGCATGATTTGTGCAGATTTGTATCGCTCCCCCTGGATCACAACTCGCTTATTGACTCCCTCAGCTCCTGGTGCTTACTTACACTCTTGCTCCTTCTCCACCCTGCTTTTCTCCCATGGTTTTGTCTGTTTCCTTTTACGTTGTGGGCTCGCGTTCAACTCAATTTTCTTCCTTGGTTTCAGAGAAGGAATGTATTGGTTTTCAGTTAAGAGTTTTCACTTCATAATTTTTATATTTCTCGGGTTTGTCTTTTTTCTTCTTTTTTTTTTAATTCCTTTTTTTTTTTCTCCTTGAGCTAAAATGCAGTCGTCTTGCTCCAGCAGAGAAAGAATTAGAACTGCTTATCTTGCTGTGAAATGGAAAGATTCTGTTCCAAGTTGCCATCCGGAAGTTTCTGGCAGTGAGAAGAGGTGTTAACAGCTGCTGTGAAAGGGCTACTGAACTTGGTATTAGTACAGAGGTTATTTCTGCCTCAGCAATGCGAGTAATTTGCTAAATTAATTAAAAATATATTTGCTTCCCTCAAGAAAGACCAGAATACATCCACATGGAATTCTGCTCAGTGAATGGACCAAAAGAAAGCAAAAGTGAACCAGAACAAGAAATTCTAGAGCAGACTACAGATGTGCTGCAGTACTGCCTTGAGCTCTAAAAGCTGCTCCTGAAAGGGGCACTTCATTTTCATGGGCAGTGCTTAGTATTTAGTTTTGACTACTGATCCTGTCAAGGCAGAAGTTTATTGCAGCCTTAAGCCACCGTGTAACTCAGCTCAGGGCTTCTCCACTGCAGTTTTTGTTAAAAAGCTGTATTTTGGCGTTGTAGAGTGAGTGCACCCACAAGGAGTGTAGGTCCTTGAGCTTACAAAGCAGGGGCAGACTGCAGCTGCTTCAGGGAACGTGACTAGAAGCTCTCGATTCCAGTGACGCCAAATGGAAGCTCCTCGGCGGGATGAGCTCCTTAATGATAGCCTCCAAAATTTCTGGGGGAAGTGTCTCCAAGTTCAGAAATGCTTATTCTTCCTAATCCTAAAAATGAAAATCTGGTATGAAAAAGGCCTGGAAATGTGGGATTTCTCTGACAGTCTAATTATGCACTGCATGCTGGTTCGAGGCTTTAATTAGAAAACAGTCTCTCACTGTTTAGTTCAGGTGTGAAACTGTAGGAACAGCAGGCAGGGCTACCTCAAGGTGAGATGTTTCTGATGCTGCCAGTGTCCACCCATGCGCTGCGTATGTGCCTTCCTCTTCCTTTCTGTGATCACTTCCAACGTTTGCCCCTGCAGCCTGCCAGCGCCCTTGTGAAAAGGGGGAAGAAACTGATCTAGTGGCAGAGCCACAGAGCTCCTGCTCTGGGTGCAAGTGCTGCTGGTGTGGAAGGGATGGGAACAACACCTTACGTCCTGAGCTCGGTGAGTGAGCGAGGGATCGGTTGTAAATCCCACTCTAAACCGTCTGAACCGACACCTCTGTAAAAGTCTGTGCCCCTCTGAAAGAACTTTGCAGATAGTTTGTAGTTATTTGTAAACCACCCGAGCTTGTGGCTTGTAGCCAAGAGATAACCGAGCCGCTGGGTTACTGCTTTGTGAGAAGAGCAGAAAGCTCTATGGTTTGGCATGAAGTTTCTCCGGTTCCTGAGCAGAAGGCAGCGTGCGGAGCTTTATTACCTTGCAGATTAATGACATTCAGCGTGACGAATGCCATGCCATGGCGACAGCACCGGCCCTGCGCTCACGAAGTGGCACTTCTTTCAGCCGGCAGCTCCAGCGCCGACCTTGCACTTGGGGCTTTCTGGAGATCTAAGCCAAAGTGGCTTTTAGTGGGGGGAAGAGATTGTTTTGATTAAACAGAAGCCAGATATGAAATTAAAGAAAGAGTTCAGAGGTTGCCATTATATTTTGGCAAAGATATTCCTTCAATTTTGGGGGTTCTTTTATTTAGAGACAGCTACACTTTTTAACACTTACTCTCTTATCTACAGGGAAAGACCTAATAGCTGCAATAGCGTTTAGGATTTATAGGAAGAAATACAACACGCCTTTCCCTTCAGAAATACAAGGAGGTCAGGACTGCTGCGATGGCAGGCTGATTCCATCCACCTCCGTATCTCAATGCTGACAGCTACCAGCCACAACTATTCAGAGTGCAAGGATTCAGTTTTATTCTGCTGCAGTGTGCTCCATCCCCTTGCTTAGGTTTCATCCTGGTGGATTTTTATAACCACATTAATCCTTCCCCCACTCAGGGCTAGATTGTGCTTTGTGCTGTGGCTCCAAATTAGTCTACGATGGGTCAAAGAAGTGTTTCTAAGCTGGAAGAGACTCCCGTGGCTTTTCCTGTTTCTCTTTCACATGAAGTTGATTAACTTGTGTTTGCTGTGGGGCTGGCTGAAGTGTTTGAAGTGTAGGCTGCTGGTGAGTTAAAGGAGATGTGCTCCTCAAAAGGTTGCAGTCATGACCTTAATTTTCTTGAAAGCTGTGTGACCAGGCCAGAGACATGGGACAAGTTTTTATTTCTTCTAGCTCTCAATTTCTAACCACTTCTAACAAGACATTTCTTGCAGTGGAGGACCATGTGAGGCTGCCCAGGGAAGCGGTGG
>VXBP01001805.1:9679-60180 GCA_013400115.1 Rhinopomastus cyanomelas | reverse complement strand
CCAGCAAATATCTGGGAGATTGAAGTCGCCTAAGAAAATTAGGGCAGGCAATTGTGAGATATCCTCACAGAAAGAGTGATGAGAACTTGGAACAGGCTGCCCAGGGATGTGGCTGAGGTGTTCAGAGAAGGGTTGACAATATGTTCAGGAAATGGTTTAGTGGTTAGGTGTGGTAGGGTGGAGGGTTGGACTTGATGATCTCAAATGCCTTTTCTAACCTTGATGATTCTGTGAAGTTGTGCCACCTCTGTGCCCTCACATGAGCATTGCATGCTGCCCGGGGAGGTGGCTGAATCACCATTCCTGGGCGTGTTTCAAAGCCGTGGACATGGGGAGCTTAGGGACGTGGTTTAGCGTTGGCCTTGGGACAGTCGGGGAAATGGTTGGAGATTAAGGTTGGAAAAGACTTCTAAGCTCCGTGATTCTGATTGCCTGCTGAGAGGTAGCTGTCGAGAGTCCCACCCCTGCTTTTGGGCTGAGTGATAAATGACTCATGACATCAGTGTTCCTTCATGCTCTGTCCCCTGGGCCTAAGCTGGGAGGAGAACGGCGAAGTTCCGCAGGGCAGCAGGGGAGATAAAACCACCGTCACCAGAGCACGCCCGATGAGGAGGAACTGGGGCGGGCCAGTATGGCAGCGAGGGGCGGGCCAAGGGGGCGGGAGGTGTGGTCCAAAATGGCGGCGGGAGGCGTCCGGTTCTTCTGCACGGCGGGCCGCGGGCTCGAGCCCTTCTTGGCGCGGGAGGTGCGGGAGCGGCTCGGTGCTACGGAGGTGAGGGAGGGTCGGGGGGAGCCGAGCGGCGCTGGGAGGTTTGTCCCAACTCCGTTCCGCTTTGCTCCGGCTTTGTTTCTCCCTCAGGTGTCCTGTGTCTCGGGAAAGGTCTTCTTCAGCACCGCGGCGGCGCGGGGCGAGCTGAGGAGACTCAAGTCTGGCGAGCGACTGTTCCTGCTGCTCAGGAACGAGCCCCCACCTGCTGTCTGCAGAAATAAAGGTTTGGAGAGACCCTTCAGCTTTCCCCGTGCCGTTTTCACTGCCCCTTTTTCCTGTGTCCTTTTCCCGCGGATGGAAGGGAACTCTGGAGATCCCCCGGAGCAGATCCCCCAGGAACAGACCAGCGGGTTTGGGATCTCTCCAGAGCAGAGACCACACAGCCTCTCGGGGCAGCCAGGGCCAAGGCTCTGGGTCCCTCACTCTGATGAAGTTCTTACTTCTGTTCACACAGAACCTCTAGTTTGTGCCAGGTGCTCCTCACCCTGCCGCTGGGCACCACCACAAAGAGCCTGCTCCATCCTCTTGACACTGTGTAGATGATGAATATCTCCATTGATCAGCACTGGTGAAGTTAAACTAGATGATCTTTTGAGGTCCCTTCTAATTCCTAATTTTCTGTGACTCTCTAAACACTTCTTACCAGAGTATTTTGGAATACAAATTTCATGTAAGACCTATTGATACCTGTGTGCTGGTGTGATTTCATTTGTGACACCACAGGTGGCCCTCAGCGATGAGGATCAGATTTAACCATGATAGAAATACTGGGTAGGTTTTTTAGTTCTTTTCCTTGACCAGCTTTGAGGTTTTTAAGGGAACTGTCCTCTATATTCCTTGTAGCTAAGTCACGAGGATTATCCATGGCTGTAAGATGAGGTGTGTGTTGGACTTTGTAGGACTGAGGGTGGGTTGATGAAAAGCAGATTTATTGTTTAAAAGAATACACTTGTGGCTTCCTGCCGAAGCTGAATTGGTGATTCATGTTTGTGTCTGTCTTGAAAGCATCCCACATCTCATCCTGGGCCAAGTGCTTCCTGGGAAGGATGGCATGGTAAGGCTGGTCCTCTGTCCCTGGGAATGACTCTTAAAGGTGGTCTGAGCTGCTGAATTCCACTGCTACTTTATTTAATCTTGGTTCTGTAGAGCTTGCAATCAGATGGGTACCTCGGTCTCTGTTGGTTGTGAGGGATGGGGATGTTGAGAGCTTGGCTGTCCTGTAGTTGCTGCTGTGGTTCCTGGAGTCACATGTTGATGAAATCTGAGCACAGGCCCTACTAACAGTCATTCACCTGTACATCACCAGGAACATCAAACACTGAGACTACGTAACTTCAAGCTGCTGTTTTTCTTCTAGGGAAAATGCTGCACAAGATAAAAAGCCTTGTTGTGGGGGAACCAAAGCAATGGCTGGATGTCATCTCTACTTGGAAAAACCTCCATAGGCATGAGTGGAAAATAGATGAAGGCTCTCAAGAAAACAGATTGCCTCACAAGAGAAAATCAGAAGAGACAAATACTGCAACTAAAAGGTTGAAAATGGAACAAGAGGGAGAGTCTGAGGAACATCAGGCAGAAGCTGGAGACAGAAGTGTGGTACCAGCGATGAGTAGTCAAGACTGCTGCTCTGAAGACAGGACTCTTTTAGAAGACCCTTCCAGAAGTAGCAGAGAGAAGCCTGTTGTGAATGAGCAGCTGAGCTTCAGAGTTTCCTGTCGGTGCAGCGGAGCGACTGCCAAAATTCTTCTGTCACATGTATGCCCGAGTGTCTGTATTTTAAAATACTTCAGCACAGGTGAAGGGACATGTGTAGTTTGCCATGTCCATGGAATGGTTTAGAAAAACAAACTGATCTCACATTTTTTGGTATTTTGTATATTTCCTTAAATGGGTGGAAATGCAATGTCTGTTAATTTCTGGGTGCTATTGCCCTGATTATTTTTCAGCTCAGTGCCTTTATCAAGAATAAGCAGAGGTAAGAGGTTGAGGTGGCTGAGCCTGTGGAGTGTGAGATGCATAAATTCATGTCAGTTGTTTGAACTCTTACACTTAAGAGTTTCCTACTCTGAAGGTAGTCTGAGCTTCCTAGATGCTGTAAAAGCATTAGAACTGTGAGTTGTCATGCCATAACTGTTGCAGTGGTGTGTTCGCAGATTTTATTTGCTCATAGGCAATTCACACTTCACAGCCATCAGAAATATTTTGTTTGTGATGCATAACTGTAAAATTACCACAATTTCCATTGTAATTTGGGCAGGAGCCGAACTTCAGGCCCCCCACCCCCCACAAACCTTCAGCTGAGTGAAGGTCATTTTGTCTTGTTGTGTGTTTGCTCTGGTGTGTGCTGTTGTGGTTCTTTAGCTCTTTGTAGAAATTGTTGTCCTAGGAGTGAGAAGACACTTGATTTCTTTTCCCAGGTATTTCTAAGGATTGTGCAGACAAAGTTGTGATCTGTTTTCTTAACTTTTTTCATTTTCTTGATTCTGTTATTTTTATTGTGCCTGTTTTTCCCCCTTGCAGGAGATTGGAAGAGCCATTGGCATTGCACTCATGAAGCAGTTTGGGTGGCAGGCTGATCTACGGAACCCCGATATAGAGGTAGTGGGGCTTCTCTACCTGGTGGGCTGTTGCTGCTTCCAGAATTGTCCCAAATATCTTTTTTGGCTGCTAAAATCCCTTCCTGGATCACTTAGATATTAAATCCTCTTTAAAGTGGCATTCACATCACCTGTAGTGTCATCATAATTGTCTGAAGTGTGGTGTTTTGTTCTTAAAAAGTAGGATCAGAAGTTGATAGAAACATCTCTTGTGTCTGGGTTAAATAAGTGAAGATTGTTGTGTCAGGTCATTAGTTTCTAATGTTACTTTTTGCCCCTTCAGGTCTTCGTACATCTTAATGATATTTATGCTGTGGTGGGGATTCCCCTTTTCAGGTGGGCCTTCTCTTCTCCTCACCATGTTTTTCTAGCAAAATAGTCTCCATTAGTCCCTGCCAGTGTTCATCTTCTGGTTTAATATTCAGTGGGCTGTCACATTATCTTGTGATCTCTCTGGGGCTTAGGCCAGACTGCAGTGAGTTGTGGATAAGAGCAGACTATAGTTCGTCTCTGCCTGTCTTGTCTGCAGCTCTGGTTCATGGACTTATCTGGGTGGTTGTACCATCACCTTACATTGGTGTTTTGCTCTCTGCAGGCTTCCACTGGCAAACAGAGAGTATATCAAAACAGCAGGACTGCGGTCAACTGTTGCATGGGCCATGGCATCTCTGGCTGAAATCAGTGTCAGTGAACAGTCACGGCAGAGACCCCAGTGAAGGGGAGGGTTGCTGCTTCTCATGGCTGGAGCTGGAAGCTTTGAAGAAGTGCAATTTTAATGGCCTGTCCTCTAATGCACGTGGACAGGGTTTGCCTTATCCACGATCAGAGTGTGCTGTCACCTGCTGTTCAGACTCCTGCTGAATCCCAAGTTCTTCTCAGGATGGTGCTCACTCCTTGCAGATTCTTGTCTAACTGGCAAGGTTTTTTCAGGTTGCAAACCTTTTTTGGGGTTGTTGTCCCAAAGAGAAGCAGAAGCGAGGGTGATCTTTGCCAGAGATCAATTTGGTACCAGTGTCCCTGTGCATTCCAGAGACAATTTATGTTTCCCTAAATGTCACCTCAAGGCTGGATGCATCGATGTATTGTCTTTAGTGACGCTTTTGATGTCTTTTCCTATACTCACAGGCAGGTTTGCCCTGGTAACCACTGATTTGTTACCTACACTGGAATCAGTGGGACTATGAGTGTGATCTGTACAGCCCTGAGTGAGCTTTGTCCTGGGAGAGGAGCCTGTGTTGCACTGCAATAATGTCTTTATTTTTGTAGGCTGGTGCCTTTGTACTGGATCCCATGTGTGGACTAGGAACGATACTGGTGGAAGCTGCCAAGGAGTGGCCTGTGAGTGTCACAGCTGCCATGGGAAGGAATTTTGGAAGATGCCTTGTAACTCTATCAAGAAAAATCTATACTATAGTCATAATAGAGTCTTTAACTTGGAAGCTGGAGATAAACTGGCTGTTGTAGGCAATTGATAAAAGTGTTCTAGCACAAGCATTCCTCCACTGGAATGTAAGACAAAGATCTACAAAGTTAGGTGGGCTTTGTGTGAGTCAGCTGTGGGCTTGGGCTGCTCCAGCTAATGGTGTCAGTGGAACTGTACATTGACACTGTTGTTGCTGTTAGGACATAGCCTCAGTATTTCTATAGTTAGAAGTGACTCAAGCAGACCAGAACATGAAAGGAATGAAGACAGCACAGATTTCCCCCATTCCTCTGGGTCTGTGAAAGGGTAAGAGACCTCCCAACAAAGGGTTTGTCATGGAAGAGCAGTGCAAGAAAGCAGTCTTGCCTTGGAGCCAGGGAAGGTAATGGAACAGGTAATCTTGAGAGCCATCAGAGAACAGTTAAAGGTCAGCCAGGCAATCAGGCCCAGTCAGCAAGAATTCATGAAAGGGAGATCCTGCTTGACAAACCTGATCTTGTTCTATGACACAGTTAGCTGCTTAGTGGATGAGGGAAAGGTTGTTGATGTAGTTGACATCCCTGAATGTGTTCAAAAATTGTTTTGATGTGGTGATTGGGCAAAGGGTTGTTAAGAGATAGGGTTAGGTCAAGGTTGGACTCAATAGTCTTGAAGATCTTTTCCAGCCTCAGCAGTTCTGTGATTCTGAAAAGACTTTATGATGTAAGAACACTTGCTGCCAACAGCATGACTTTTCTTCTCTGCACAGGAAGCCTGTTACTGGGGTGCTGATATTAGTGATTCACAGCTGGAAGGTGCAGATGTGAACGTTAGAACTGCAGGCTTGGTGGAGAACATTGAGTTACTTAAAGCTTCTGTGAAAGGTATGGCTGTAGGATTTCCAGGTGAGATGTGTTGGAATGTTTTCGTGGTTCTGGGGTTATATCACAGATCCTATATTATATACAGGATCCTATATGATGAGTATATTATATATACAGAGGATCCTTTATTATATATAAGAATCTCTTGAGGTGATGCATTGTAGAACTGTCAACAGACAGCTAAGTAGTGACTCTGTAGTACTAGTGAACCCGTAACTACTCGTTTTTCCTACCCCAGGGAACTCAGCAGAAGACAGTGAAAATAATAATTGTCAGCAAGGGCAGTAATTGTTTGTCAAAGTGAAACTGTGAATACCACAAGGATTACCTACATGTGAGAGTTCTTGTGGAAACTCAGTTAGCAACGATAAACCCAGATAAAAAGCTGAGTAGTTGTGGGGATTCACTAAGCTCAGCAGAACTGTTGGTGTTTTGCAGTAGGAGTATTTTAAATGATGATGCCTTCCTCCTGAGAGGAGGAAGTCTCTTCACCCTCAGCTCATGAGCTAGTCGGCAGAGAAGGTCTTCTTAATCTGGATCTCAAAGCCTGGGTCTAAATTAGTCCTTTATGAAATTGATGGCAGACAAAAGCTGGCTGGGTGATAATGTATTTTTACCTTGCAATATTTATTTCTTACCAGAATTGTCAGAAAGTTGCTGCTTTTTTACAAGAATGTACATGTAGCTTTTTCTTACTATAACATAAAGAACATTTAGTAAGACTGACTAAATATGAATGACTATATATAGGACTGGTTTTTTTATTACTGTGTTCATACTATAAATCAGAGGTTCCAGGATAACAGTAGGTACTTTGATGTCAGGCTGGGTTTAGGTGGGAAGAGACCATAGGAGCATTTAGTCCTGTCATCTGCTTGGAGCACAGCTAGCCCCAGGGCTGGGTCAGGTTGCTCAGGGCTTTGTCTAGTTGAGTTTTGAGCATCCTGAGGCAAGAGAACCCATAACTGTAATTTTTTTCACATGCTGGCTGTGTTGTGTGGCCAGCCTTCTCACCACAAGGGTGCAGGTTTGCCTCATGGTCAAGCAGGCTGGTTATTCCCAGAATGTAGAAACTCTGCAGAGATACTTCAAGGTGTGACAGAATCCAAGTGATGCTGGTTGCAGTCCAGTGGCTGGTGGGGACAAGATAGGGTGTGGAGGGGAATTTTAACATGTGATTGCTTTCCATTCACACACAGGCATCTGAACTTCAAAGTAAGGCACTTTGCA
The DNA here is from genome assembly GCA_013400115.1 of Rhinopomastus cyanomelas. Classification (NCBI taxonomy): domain Eukaryota; kingdom Metazoa; phylum Chordata; class Aves; order Bucerotiformes; family Rhinopomastidae; genus Rhinopomastus; species Rhinopomastus cyanomelas. Next base: position 53,298 of record VXBP01001805.1, on the reverse strand, counting down.
AGGTTAGCTCTTCTGTTTTCTGCTGGGAGTGTAGAAGCTGTAGGTAGCTTGGAACCACGTAAGGACACTCTGATTCTCATGCCACCACTAACCACACTGTTGTGCACAAGTCTTTTCTCAACCTGTGCTGGGTTGGTGACTGCTCATTGTTCACATAGTCCCATGTAACAGCTTGCCTTTACTTTGCAGCATTGCCGTTGCCTTCAGAGAGCTTTGATGTTGTGATTTCGGATATTCCATTTGGGAAGAAATTCAAGATCACAAAAGACATACAGCTCCTTCCGGATATTCTCCAGGAAATGGACAGGTACATATGGCTTTGATGTACGTGGGGTTTGGTGTGAAGGTCAGGACAGGAGCAACCTTAAGCTGCACCAATAAGGCTGTTCAGTTGCTGTCAATAGAGCCAGGACTGTTCTTTTTGCCCTCTTCAAAGCCAAGTGTGATGTTTTGTCATGTACGAAGGAAAATGGATTGCAGACATTGACTGATTTTCCTGAATTTGAAAGCTATGAAGAATCTGTGAAACACAGACAGAAAAGACAGACTTTGTAAAGTTTCCAAAGGGAAAGGGCAGCTGCAGAATTTCATTACCAGCCTGGGCAGCTGTTGCTGTCCTGGGAAGCTGTTCCTTTCCAGACTGTGAGGGGCTTCTGCAACAGGGTTTGAAGATGATTCAGCCCTCAATCCTTGGAAGAATACAAAAGGGAGAAAAATACCCTGAGAACTACCCAGGTCAGAAATGTTTGTGAGTCAGGATAGGGCCCAGCTCTCCCATTTAGGAATAGCTATGAGGAGAGGAAAATTAAATTCCATTTTGAGATGGAGATTACTGAGTTGAGCCATGACCCTTAATGTGCTTAGGGGATTTATCCGATGCAGCTGGCACTGCAACATTGAGTTCTGCACAGAGGAAAGAGTGCCAGGCAGGCTTAAAACCTAACCTTGATTCTTCCTGCAACTGCAGAGTACTTCGTGTTGGAGGGACTGTTGTGTTGCTGCTGAGCCAAGATCTCCATGAGCATGTGAGCAGTGTTACCAAGTGGGCTGGAAATGACTCTCCTTATGCCATTTCTGATGGCACAAGTGAAACTGCCACTGCAGAAGCCCTCAAAACCAATGGGAATTCTTCCTCCTTGGTGAATGGTGGTGAAGAATCCTTCCTGAGAAGCAGACAGACAAGTTTTGGGGCTCTGGTACAAGGTGGTGTCTATGGAATTAGTCTTGGAAAGACAGATGCTTTCATATATAAGTTCAGGAAGATCTCTGCTGCTGGGAGCCAGCAGCTTTCTTGCACTATGCCAAAGGGAACCTGAATCCTCATCCACGCGAAAAGCAGCGTGTCAGTGGTCCAGCAGAATCTCGCTGATCCAAGCAAACCCTGTGCCATTTGTTAGCTCACTTCCTTTGGATGTCCTAAGGCACTGCTATTCTCGCTGGTGTTTAGGACAGATGAAAGCTGTCTGCTAATCTTCCAAATGGTTTTACTGGAAAAATACAGTAATGAGAGAAATCCGTGTTTAGACAAAGCCTCTCGGTGCTGGGAGGAGGTTCTTTGGGAGAGAAACACTTCAACTGCAGACCTGCAGAAACAGATGTGGTAATAAATGGATTTTACTACTGCAGCCTTCAGCAGTACTTTTTAGAATCCGTGCTGAAGAAGTCTCCAGCTCTTTTTGTGGGCTGGATTTATGCTTTACCTGGCAGTCATTTTATGTTAAAGCTTATTTCTGATGAGTTTGAAGTGTCACTGCTGAGTTGTCTTGGAGTGGAAAGTAAACTATTCTCTGTATTAAATCTTTGCAGCTTTTCTAAGTGTTTCACAGGTATGTTTTGGCTTTTTAGGATGAAGAGTCTTACTTCTATCATAAATCTTATATGCTTTTCCTCACTTGGCAATGTTACTTCAAGGGCACAATGTAGAAGATGGAAAAAATTACTGAGTCAAGTGGGTGAACATTTAGGAGTGACTTCTGCAGAAGGAGTATCATATACAAAAGTGCTCCTGAAAAGAGAGAGGTCTCAGCAGTTATAACAGACCAGATGCAGATTCTGCTTCTGTGACAAGAAGAAACCAGACTGCAAGGTTCAAGCCAGGGATCTGCTTGAGCTTCACTTACAGGTTTGACTGCAATGCTCCAGTGAAGACCAGGTTAATAGGTTCAATGAAGAATGCACTAGTACAACTTAAAAGCAAAAATACACCATGGCAACCTAAAAATGGCACTACTATACCTGTTAGTCTTCAGCTGCAAACTTAGAGTATGTAAATACTCCCTTATCTCTCCAGTTAAGGGCTGTCCACTCCAAAACAGTCACCTGGGCCCTTGTCCTGACCAAGGAGATAGGACTGCATACAGGCAAGACATTGGAGAGGTGACAAGCAATTCCTACCTCAAATGTTAGGGGAGTTTATCCACTTACTTACAGGGCTGTAGGCCAGACAGTGCCTGAGCAGATCATGCTATCTGGAATGTTTTCTCTTTGGCAGTATGATGGCTCCTTATCTTTCCATAGGTAAGGTTTAGTCTATAATGTTCTAGTGATTTTATGATAATCTGTAGTAGGAAGTTACCAAAGAGCAGCTGAATGGGACTCAAGGCATTTTGTTTAAGGGATTTCAAGGCTCCACTCTGGGTTTTTAGTGTGATGCAGTCAGGTCACCTCCAGGCATTTTGACAGTTTCCTTTCCACCTGCAGTCATCTATGCATAGATGAAGGATCTGTCAAAGCAAGGTAAAGCTGAGTTGAATTATCAGCTCCATAATGTGCCTTTTTTCTCCCAAACCTGTTTGGCCAAGTGATCGATCCCACACAGCCACGAGACCAAGAAAGGTGCTCACCATGAGATTAGAAGAACTTGCTCAGGGATGATACTGAATCTCCATTTTTGCTAATACCCCAAATATTATTGGACACAACCCAGAGCAACGTGACATGACTGGACCTGCTCTGAGCAGGAAGTCGGTCTAGATGACATCAGAAGGACCTGAACTACTGCATTCTATGAATGTTCAGAGATTCCTCATTCTAGTGTTCTCTTAGTTCATCACTGGCCACTGCTTGTATTAAGAGCTCTGCTGAAGCATTTGCAAGGCGTGACTCTTGCTCCTTGGACCTCAGGGGAATTGCTGGAGTGAGCAGCCCTTCCATTACTTCTATAAAACTGAAACACGGTGAGCCTAGAGCACACAAAAAGCCATCTCAGTCATGTAATAGGAAGGCAGAGTTTGAAGCGTAGCTCTTCCCTTCTGAGGCCAGCTGGAGGCAGGTAAAACAGTTGTGGAAAGCATAGGGCTGGCAGCATGTGAGAGAACAGCACAGCTTATCCTGGGAAAAGCTGTCTGTGTTCAGCTCAACTCCTTCCTCCATCCTTAATCTTCCCTAGGAGGAGGAAGGAACCACATTCAGCTAAACTGGCTTTCAGCCTGTTGTAGATGGCACCCAGGAACTCTGTCTGTCTTGAGCAGTGCCTGATAGAGACATCTTCCTTCTGGGCTAAAGAGAAAAAACTTTCTGTTTTATGTAAATTATGTAATTTGCATAGAAACCAATAGTTAGAATACAAAGCATCAGCACTTTTACTGGCACAGCATGAGTGACAATGACAAAGCCCAGGTGACAACAGGAAACCCATTGGCTTTTCCCCCACCCCAGGAGGAGCTCTTTCATGTGAGTGACAACATTCTTGTTGACTCTCTGGAGCAAAACAATCATGGAATAAACTGGGAATGAATGTGGTACCAGGCAAAATACCTGTTGATGAAAAGAGGCCTTTTATTAATCATAGAGACTTTGTATAAGAAGTAACAAGTATTGATGGAGTGACCATTACCTATTGTGATGGGTTCAAGACCGCAATTTAAGATAAAGGAAAAGAAAACAAAGCAGTGAGGTCTCGATGGCATCTCGGATAAATTTGCCAGACAACGGATAGCTTAGGGAAAATGGAAAAGGGTTTATTAACTCTATATACAGAAAGGAAGAAAAGGTTAAGCAAGTTAGTGCACACAAACTAGAAACTGTGTCACAAATGCCTTCGCGCATTCTGAGAAAAATGCAATGGGAGATCACTATAGTATTGGTCCTTGGGTCTTCCTTCACATTAGAGATCTGGGGAAAAAGAGCATGTCAGTCGAGTCATACTTGTCAGAGACAAGTACCACCACCCTCTCCATTATTCATGTATCATCCCCATCTGCAGTACAGTGAGACCCAAATTGTTTGCAGACTGGTGACTTCTTCAGTTCTCCAGCGNTAGTGCACACAAACTAGAAACTGTGTCACAAATGCCTTCGCGCATTCTGAGAAAAATGCAATGGGAGATCACTATAGTATTGGTCCTTGGGTCTTCCTTCACATTAGAGATCTGGGGAAAAAGAGCATGTCAGTCGAGTCATACTTGTCAGAGACAAGTACCACCACCCTCTCCATTATTCATGTATCATCCCCATCTGCAGTACAGTGAGACCCAAATTGTTTGCAGACTGGTGACTTCTTCAGTTCTCCAGCGTAGCTTCTCCAGCTTAGCGCTCTCAGGATGGCCTGATTCCTCAGCACCTGAACTGCATCCCTCAGTGCCGGAGACATGCTTTCAAACAAAGAACCCCGACTCTGTCTTTCATGCCCAAGGTTTAAGGATTCTCAAGTCCTGCTTTCTTCAGCTAAGCATGAAGGAATTCTCCCCCAATACTTAAGCACCCCCAGTCTTTCTCAGCTGCAGAAATGACAAACAGCCTCTCTTCCTGCTGATCAGTCTCTCTAAAATGGCAGCGAGCAGCCGTACAGCCCTGGCCACGTGCAGGATCCAATATGGAGACTGGCCGCACAGCTGTGTCAGCAGGGCTGCCCCCCAACTCTGCACGTGGCTGAGAGGGGTTTCCAGGACCCTCTCCTTGCCTCCCTCTCTCTCTATCCTGTCTAATCCCCAGGAGGAAGAGGAGTACCCCAGCTCACCTCAATGCTGAAGGGCTGCTCCAGGGGGTGGTGATGGTAAATCTGCACCAAAGTCTTGCTTCTCCGGTCCATGGCCAGGATCACACGGCATCAGGTCCAGGCCAGGGCGGGGAGAGCCGCTGCATCTCCTCCCCACGGCGGCGGGACCAGGGTCCTCTGGGAGCTGTTGGAAGCTGCAGCAAGTTGCCGCTGGTGCTCGGCTGGAGCTGGCACTGCACAGGGCCGTCCTCCTCCACCCTACCATTTACAGGAGTGGACCTGGCAAGCCCCCTCTGTCCTGTTTCCGATGGGAAAAAGGGTGGAGGGAGCTGCTGGAAGTCGTGGCCGAGCTGCCTTCATCCCCCACCACCCAGGGAACAGGGGGTGAGGGTTAGCATGGGGCAGCAGCCCCGTGCCAGGTTGAAAACCCTCAGCACAAGAGAGGCCGGACAAAGATCCTGGTCCATTTTTATGGGCTGACCTAGCTACAACCTTTTTGGGCAGGTCTTGGGACAGTGTCACCTCCCCCAAGACAGGTAACTGGGGGGAGGGGTCCTCTGAGAGTAACTTTTTGTTCTTCATGAAAGCACAAATCTACACATCTGAAAATTCTGGTAAGTTTCAAACTACAACAACTATTGATGGAGTAACCTTCAGCAAGTTTGCTGATGACACCAGGCTATGTGGTGCAGCAGACACGCTGGAGGGCAGGGATGCCATCCAGAGGGACCTGGACAGGCTGGAGAGGTAGGCACAAGCCAACCTGATGGGGTTCAACAAGACCAAGTGTAAAGTCCTGCATCTGGGTCGAGGCAATGCTAAGTACAAATACAGGCTGGGCGGTTACTGGCTGGAGAGTAGCCCTGAAGAGAGGGACTTGGGGGTGCTTGTGGACGAGAGGCTCAACATGAGCCAGCAGTGTGCACTTGCAGCCCAGAAGGCAAACCAGATCCTGGGCTGCATCAGAAGTGTGGCCAGCAGGTCAAGGGAAGTGATTCTCCCCTTCTACTCCACTCTGGTGAGACCCCACCTGGAGCACTGTGTCCAGTTCTGGAGCCCTTATTACCAGAGGGATGTGGACGTGCTGGAGCGAGTGCAGAGGAGGGCCACAAGGATGATCAGAGGGCTGGAGCATCTGTCCTATGAGGTCAGAGTGAGAGAGTTGGGGCTGTTGAGTCTGGAGAAGAGGAGGCTCCGAGGTGACATTATTGTGGCCTTCCAGTATCTGAAGGGGGCCTACAAAAACACTGGGGAGGGACTATTTAGGATGTCAGGTAGTGACAGGACTAGGGGGAATGGAGCAAAGCTGGAGATGGGTAGATTTAGAGTGGATGTGAGGAGGAAGTTCTTTGCTGTGAGAGTTGTGAGAGCCTGGAATGGGTTGCCCAGGGAGGTGATTGGGGCCCCATCCCTGGAGGTGTTTAAGGCCAGGCTGGATGGGACTCTGGCCAGCCTGATCTAGGGTGGGGTTGGAACTGGATGATCAGGTGGTGCCTTCCAACCCTGAGCGATTCTGGTTCTATAACTTCTCTAGTGAAGTGATCCTGCTGTGGCAGGGGGATTGGACTAGATGATCTTTTGGGGTCCCTTCCAATGATTCTGTGATCTTGAGCAACTCCTTGAGAACAATAAAAAAGAGTCTATGATCTGTGGAAGTGGGGTCAGGCCTCTCATGAAGATTTTAAGGGTGTAGTCAAACTCTGCAGAAAGAAAATCAGAAGGGTAAAAGAACAGCTAGAGCTCAACTTAGCTACAGTGTTAAGGGTAATTTAAAAAGTGTCTATAAATACATTACTGACAAAAGGAGGGTGAGGGAAAATCTCCATCCTATTTTGGATCCAGAGGGAAACCTAGTAACAGATGATGTGGAAAAGGCTGAGGTGCACAAAGCCTGCTTTCCCTCAGACTTTAGCAGTGGAACTACCTGTTGCCTGGGTGACAGGCCCCATATGCTGGGAGATGAAGAGGGGAATCAGAATGAGTGCATCACAATTGGAAAGGAAGTGGTCAGTGACCTGATACATCAGACATAAACAAGTCTACAGGCCGGATGGGTTGCACCCAGGAGTGTTGAAAGAGTTGGCAGATGTGCTCACCAAGCCACTTTCCATTATGTACTGAAGACAAGACTGTCGTGGTCTCTCAGAACACAACTGTTTGTTTCCCTCACACCAGTCCCATGATCCAGAAATGGGAGGGCTGCATAGCACCTACCTCTACACCTACTCCACCCAGCTCTCCCCATCCCTCCTTACCCCTCCCAACCCCTTTCTGGCCCCCACCCCTCCTAAACTCTGCCCTCCCCACATCCCCATCAGCCCTTGTTGTGGGCAGCGGGGCTCAGGCAGTCTCAGATGGCAGAAGCAGCTGCAGGGAAGTTGCACTGGACCAGCTCCGCTTCCTGAGGAGTCACAATGAGAAGATCCAGGATCAGCACTGACCCTGCACCAAAGCAGAGGGGCTGTGCCCTACTGGGGGCCAGTTTCAAAGGCCCACTGGAGACACTCACACCTGGGGCCTTCAACAAATCCCACCACTGTGCTTCCTGGCCACTGGGCCCTGCTGGCTGCCACCTGAGTGCAATTGGTCCTCAACAATGCCCAGGCTGTGACCCAGTCTCTTAAGCTGCCTCTGTGTCTTTGAACTGCAAAGAGAAATGCAACTTGATCCACCAATGTGGTCAGCAGTGTCACAACCCCTCTCTGTCATCCAAACCAAAGCCAGAACTCCAGTTCTTCACAGCAGTGGGCAGCAAAGCCTGGAGCCTTTCTGTCACAAGCCACAAGTCCCTGGCAAATGGAGCCAAGGCAGGAGCAGACTTCCCTGAGCACATGAGCGGGATGTGCTTTCTCAGGACATACACTGCTGATGGCTCCCAGAAGATGCCCAAGCCCTGTTCTACCTCAAGCTGGAGCCATCTCGGGAGCTTCCAAGAGTGACCAAAAGCACCTGGCATGAGCCACCTTGCGCGGGGGCAAGAAGCCTTCCTTCCTGCAGCAGGGCATCAGTGGGCGCTCCACAGCACCTTACAACTCACCTGTGTCCTATTTCTTATGGCTACCACCTTGATCAACAGCAAACCCACTCTCCTACCTTTGAAGGAGTTGTGTGGGACTTGTAGCAGGAGGTGGTCAGTACAAACACTGACTTGAGGTGAGAAAAGGTCTGCAAAAACAGACCCACTGAACTATCCACTTACATTGTCTTGCTTCAATTAACTGCTTGGCTGGGTGGGGGGAAGACAAGGAGAGCTCACGGTCTCATTAAGGTGGATCCCTAACACCCCTTCACAGCTCCACCAATATTGGGGCTCTGGGCATGCTCTGCCACCCTCCACTCACCCCTGGGTCCTCCCTCCAGGAGGGGCAGTTCTGCAGGTGTTCCATGTCCTTGCAGGGCTCACGGCAAGTACTAGTGAAATTGTTTCTCAGGCAGGTTTGAATCCCTCTACCACCCACACCAGAGGATCCTTCGTACCCTACTCATGCCCCTGTGGATGCTGCACAGAACAACGTGGGGAGGCCCTCACAGAGGGGACCATCCCCATCATTTAATCTGCTTGTTAAAAGCATTTGTCCAGTTTTTTTCATTTTGCAGCCTGTCTCACTGCTTCCTCTGTGAGGAAAGTTCACACTGTCCCCCATTCTTGCCCTTGATGCCCCCAGTCTCTGTGTCCCTTGGATTCAGGGCAGGTGTTTATTCCTTTCCTTAAGCCACAGCAATGTGTGTTACCACATCACTCCTCTCCTTTTCCCAATGTTTCATGTCTTTGGCCTTCACTCCTGGAGCTCTGTGTGTTTTCTGGGTACCCAGGTGAGCCTGTGAAGAAGTAGCAACCACTCTGTATTGCGGAGAGGTTCTGCTATAGTTAGAGATGTCCCTATTTGTTGTAGGGGTGTTGGACTGGATGAACTTTGTAGGCCCCTTCGAAGCCAATACATTCTTAGAATTTATGACTTGCTGTTGTGGACCCCAGGCTTTAAAAAAGAGCCAAATAACTTGAGAAACATCATAATTTAAGTAATTTGTTACCTTGGTATGGAAATGGCTCACCCCGCACTTGTCTTGGGATGTGTCTTCAACTTTGAGACACTGCCCAGCCCCACTGTCTGCCAGCAGCTGGCATGTCCTGTCCTGCTCCGGTGTCTGTTGCTGTGGCCAGCTCATGTGGGTGGGAGACAAGCTGATCTCATGTACTGTACAAATAAATAGGATGGAGATGGTCTTCCTGGTCCTCAGGTATAAGACAGTGCCTTACTTATACCTTAGTGATGCCCAGGGACCTGCCCTGAATGTTTGGCTTGTGTCAAGACACCAGGGCTGCGCACACCTCCTCAAGACCTCCCTCCCTCCCTCCCTCCCCCAGTACTCTCAGAAGCCACTGAAGAACACCTAGTCACAGAGCTCAGCCACTCCTGTGCCTTCCATAACTATCTTCGTCCACAAGCAGGAAGAAGGGAGGGAAGAATGGAAAGTAGGAAGTAGGAGAGGGAAAGAGGAAGAGAAAGAAAGAAGAAAGAAGGAGGAGGCTGCATTTGCCAGCTCAAGGCAGAACTCACAGCAGGAGACGCTCACGATGTCCTCAGCAACGTCTACCACCTCTTTGCCCAGCGGGCTGCGTGTCCTGGTGACCTTCCCAGATGTGCTCTTTATTCCTGAAATTGTAAGTGTTGGCTTTTCCCTGTGAGAGGGCTTGTGGGGCAACCAGTAGACTTTATGCTGCAAGTGTCCCAAGGGTGAGAATTGACCCAAAGCAGCAGGTTCAAGAGCCACAGCAGGTTCCTGAGCCAGCAGGGTCTGGGGGTTACCCCTGGTACCTAACTGACCTTCAGAGAAAGCTTTGAGAACCCTGAGCTGAGACTCAGAAGTTCTGCTTCAGCCTGGAAGGAATTTTAGTGAGGCTTCTGAAGACCTTTTGTAATTTCCCACCTAACAAAGCAGATGGAGCTGCTGGTGGGTTTAAACCAGGTTACCAAATTTGGCCAATTAATTAATTAGAGTATGATTTTAGCAGCTGGTGCAGGTAGAGGACAAACTGCTGAAGGCAGGGGGAAAAGGCTGGGTGATGCGATTTTTCTCAGCTGAGCCTGAGGGTGTGAGCAACAGTGGTTAAGCAGAGACTCTAGAACTTCTTCCCATGTTGTAATTTAATTGAGCAGATCTGAATCCTAATGGATGTGACACATGTGATGGAAGGTGGCTGCTGTAGGCATGGACTAAAACATGGAAAATGTTACCTAGAACCTTTTCCCTGTGTCCCCTGCCATCCTCCATGACACCTGCCCTCATGTTTAGAAAACCTGAGCCCTGCCATCCTCAGTGCTGGCACTGAGGAGCTGGGGTAGGAATTGTGGACTGACATTTAGGTTAGTAGTGCCACCTGCAACCCGGTCCTGCCCTGACATCTAGCTCAGCTGGAGCCAGGCTCTTCTCAATGTCATCTAGTGATAGGACGAGGAGCAGTGGGTGTAAGCTGGAACATGGAAGGTTCTATATGAATATGAGAAGGAACTTCTTCACAGAGAGGATGATGGAGCACTGGAACAGGCTGCCCAGGAGGGTTGTCGAGTCTCCTTCACTGGAGATGTTTAAGACCTGTCTGGATGTCTTAAGTCCCTGTGTGACTTGGTCTAGGTGATCCTGTTGCAGCAGGGGGATTGGACTAGCTGATCTTTTGAGGTCCCTTCCAATCCCTAATGATTCTATGCTTACTTCATCCTCCTAGTGACAGCAGTAAAGCAAAGAGGAGCTGGCTAGAGCAGGATTTACCGATAGCAGAGAAAGCTTTGCTTCAGCTCCTCTAAAGTGGGAACTTGCTGTCTGTGCTCTGTGTTTCCTGCAGCTTCGAGAAGGAACAGCAAAGTTTCTGTAGAAGTTCTGGCTGGACAGATGCCTGCCAGCTGCTAGGTTAGCTGTGGTGCTGATGGCCTTGGTGTGCTCCTGGCACGTGCCTGTGATCCCTGTCTGCGGGGGCCCCTGGCTAGCAGTTTGCTTAATGGGACAAAACAGGCACTGAACTTGGAAATGTGTGTCCTAAAGGCTTGGGAACCACCAGGAAGGAGGAATGCAGCATGACTGGATTCTCCATCTCAGAGTGCTTGAGAGGTGTGGGACGCCAGGTCATGCTGCGGCATTGTCTCTGTTGTGTACAGAGGAGGCAGCTGCCTTCAATCAGAAGGATAATGAGATAAGAGTGCAGAGGGATGAAAGAGTTGCTCAATCTTTGGGCAATCAGAAGTTGCCTATCGGTCAATGCGGTAACTACGAAAATAAATAACACGCTGGTCTTTTCAAATGATGAGACAGATCTGAAGATACCAGGAGGTCCTTTCTGCAGCTAAGGTGGTGGATTGCTGCACTGGGATGTGCTGAGCTGAGCAGGAGCCACTATTGGGATCAGGCAAGGCTAGTGTAGCTCTTGTCATCTGCTGTATCTGAGGAGCTTTCCCTGTCTGTGGATAGTCAGGTCGACACAGAGAAGGTGAAACAAGCTGAAAACAGAGGTTTGCTTTGTTAAAAGCTCTTTAAAAGGTAACCTGACTTGCTGTGGTGTTTTGACCCTTTCCTCCTTTTTTTATGAGTCTATTGAACTGCAGCACCATAAAAACCCAAGTCAGTAATGAAACCATGTCAAACATACCTTGTGGGTGAGCAACCACATCACACTGCAAGGAGAGGTGAGGACTAGTGAAGTGAAACTTCTCCCCCGAAACCTCTACCTCACCCTGGTTGTGTTGGGTTTTAATGAAGCAGCCCTTCTCTAGGAGCTTTAGCTGCAACACACTCCTGGTGTTCCCCCATGAGTTGTGACAGGGCCTGGATTCTTGCCCAAGTGTTAGTCCTTGGTTGCTCCTTCAGAAGAGCTGGTTTCAGTCAGCTCTTTGCAAGGTCTCAACCACGTCATCGGTTTAATGATTTTATTTGGTAAATGGAGAAAATGAACTTCCCTACAAATGATGTGACAGCTTCTGAGCATCACCATCAGGCACTTTGCCACCTGAAAAACATCTCTGAGGGTGTGGGATTGCCCTGGTTTGATGAATTGCTACTTGGATGCTGGCAAAGGCTGGTGAATGATCTGGAGTCATTGAGGCTCTCCTACCACTGGAGATTTGCTTGCAAACACCAGTCTAGTTAGTGATGAGGGACAGGTACCTGCAGCAGTACTGATCTCCACACACAGTGTGGGTTCAGCCAAGGAGCTCCTCATCACAGAGTGCTGCATAGACTAAACTTTGCACAGGGTCAAGAAACATTGGGGCTGATTTGTGGCAGAGAAAAGCTGCCCAATGCACTTCGGTGCAGACACCAATTGGCAGTTCAGACATGCTGCAGCATTGGACGTTGCACTCTCATCCTCTGGTTCAGGACTCTGCTGGGAGAAAAAGGATGGACCTGTCAGATACAGCTGTTCTGCTCCCCACCAGAAAATCCATAGCTAGCTCCCAAGGGCTGGCTGAGGAGAAAGGGGTCTTACTTGCTGCCAGGCCCACACCTGGTACCTTGCATCACTCTGGTGCTACAGTGAGGGGTGACCCAGACAGCTTCTACATAGTAGAAGCCTCTGTCTCAGGAGGAGGTGGGAAACTCCACCTTGGTACTTCAGTGAGTAGAACTGGCTGTGTTGCCTCTCTGCAACCTGTTCTTGCACCTTTCAGGGTGACGTTTGCCTGTGGCTGTCAACAAGGCCATGTCTGTAGCCTTCACACAGCTATACATCTGTGCTGTGTGTGCAGGGGAGCTGGGTTGCCACTGCTCCTTTGCAGCACCTGCTGTCCTGGGTTTGCGTGAGGCAACTGTGCCCTGCTGTGCTGAGCCTTGCTGCTCCCCAACACCAGCCTTTAGGAGTCCTGCCCAGCCTCCTGAGCACCAGTGAGGGCAGGGTGGAGATGGCAGTGACACCAGGTGGCAGGGCTTTTTGGGGGATAAGGTCGGAGGCAGATGCTCCTAGTTTGAAGTGGTGGCCGGGGGGGGAGCTCAGGGGTGTCCCTGGGCAGTTGCCATTTTCAGGGCCAGAGGCTCTGCTGTGGGTCAGCCTATTTATCCTACACTTGTCCTCTCTCCCCCTTTCACTTGCAGGTCTTTGGGGGCCTTGTCTGGATTCTGGTGGCATCCTCGAGGGTTCCATCACCCATCCTGCAGGGCTGGGTGATGTTTGTCTCAGTATTCTGCTTTGTCATGACAATCACCCTCCTGTGCCTTTACATGGGCAGGGTCCATGGAGGCAGCAGTTCCTGGGTCACCTTGGTAAGTGTATGTGACAAACTTCAGGGCCTTTCCTCACCCAATATTGCTGGTGGACCAGTGTCTCCAAACTCCTGGGCTGGGTCTTGCTTGTGCAGGTTCCTTTTTTTTCACTTTGTCTCAGTGTTCCCTTGTTTCTTAGGATGCCATCTGCCAGGTGACAGCAGCTCTGTTCTACCTCAGCGCTGCTGTGCTGGAAGCCTTCTTCACCTATGCCATCGGCTTGTCTAGTGACCCCCTAACTTGGCACATCTACCAGGAGAACATTGCGGCTGTGGTGAGTGCCTGGCAGGCAGGTGAGGGAAGGGGAGGCCATGACAGTGGAGTGGCCTCAAGGGCAAACCTTTTCCTGCACCAACCCTTCAGGGAGTGGGGAGAGAAACTAGTCCCGGGAATCGCCCCCTACCACACACAAGTCAATAAAAATCCAGTGCATCACGAGGTGTTTGCTCATGAGGAATTCCTGCCATGCAATAAAAATTTAATGAGCTGGTGTGTTTTTCCACTGTAGGTGTTCGCGTTCTTAGCTACCCTGGTGTATGTGATCCACGAAGTGTTCTCGCTCCTGCGATGGAAACTGGCCTGAGAACTTCCCCCTCCAAGTGGATCTGGTGGTAACCACATGAACATGGATGTTGTACAGCAGCCACGTTTCCCAGGCTGGGTTTGGGTTTAGGTTCGTTTGTTTGTGCTACAGACAAGCCGCTTGTTCTGTGCGACTGTGGCTGTGATGACAAAAAGCTTTATTCTGGCACAACCTGTTTTCCGTCAGTCTTTTCTGGGTTTGGTTCTGTTTGATGCTGCTAACAGCAAAACATCCCCTCAGCAAAACATCCAGCTCTAAAAGGCTGAATGAAGTCGGTTCAGAGTGCTGAATTATCCCCACCCACACCTTTATGCCTCTGGGGCTTTTCCTGCTGCCAGAGGGAAGCCTGAGCAGCCACCAGCAAGGAGGTGGGAACCCAAGGTGCTTTAACTGCCACCCATCTGCTTGAGCCTGGTCCCCTCCCTGCAGCGTTGGGAGAACATTCTCAGGCAGTTTCTGGCAATATTGCTTGTGACTTGTGCTGGGAACCGGGGCCAATATTTAACTTGCCTCGGGGCAATACGAGCTCTTGCCTTGCACCTCCAAAGGGTTGCTCAATTACAAGGCACAGCCAGGAATCGGCCACTGGGTTTAATCCTTCTGCGAAACACACCTCAGAAGGCGGGTGGAGTACCCTGTGGGTGAGTTGAGTAACACCTTGATTTAGCAGAGACAACTGACATTAGTCTCTCGTGCAGGGCTGCTCTGACTCCCAAAGCACCATGGCACTAAGGAAGGTGGGTTTGCTGTCATTTTGCAGATGAGTTATTTCTGCTCTTTTCCCTTTGCTGCAGTCCCCTCCAGCCTCGGGTCTCTGCACCAGGGCACTGCCTGAGGAGGAGGTACTGGGCAGAACCAGGGGCTAAACCAACTCAGGCTAATCTCAGGGGTGATGTCATCCACTCAGATTGCTCCAGATCGTTACTGGGAGTGCTGGGCTTGGCTGCCATAGAGTTGGTTTTCCTCACAGCAGCTGGTATGAGGCTGTTTTGGATTTGTGCTGCAACCAGTGCTGTGAACTCAGGGGTGTTTTAGTTATCGTTGAGCAGTGCTTGCAGAGTTGGGGCCTTTGCGGCTCCTTGTCTCACCAGCAAGTGGGGCTGGGGGACACAAGAAGCTTAGAAGGGACACAGCTGGGAGACAAGTGACTCCAACTGACCAAAGGGGTGTTCCACACCATGTGACACAGTGCTCCAACAACAAAAGTAAAATGCTCACTCAGAACAGTGGCACCTGTCATCCTAACTCACAGTTACAAGAGACAGAACCCTTCTCCCGGAGATGGGAAGTGCTGCACTAATTCCTACTTTTCTTTGTGTGCAAGGCTTTTGCTTTACATGTTAAACCATCTTTTTCTCAGCCCACAATGTTTCTCATTTTTACTCGTTTGGTTCTTTTCTCCCATCCTGCTGAGAGGGTGTGAACAAGCCACTGGCTTGGAAGTGGTGTTGGCTGAGATTAAACGATCGCAGTCAGTTAATTGAAATGAGGCTACTGGTACTTGCTAGAGGTGCCTCATTACAGAGTCACCCAATTAGCCTTTCCAGCTTTGGAGGCAAAAAATATTTCCATTTAGAGGCTGAAGTTCCTGGATAACAAGGACTCCTGGATAACAGGAATGGCAGGGAAATGAAAGTTGACTTGGCGGCACCTCTGCTGCTTCAGATCCATGGGGAGCTGTGACTGTGAGTTTGGGTCAGAGATTTTTCGCTGCAGTTTGAAGAAACCCTCTCATCTCTTACTGAAAACCAGGCTGACCTGCTTTGCTTTGGTTTGGTCCCTGTGGCAAAGGCCACATTGCTGACTGCTACTGAGACAGAAAAAGAAGCCCCGGCTCAGAGGAGGGAGGGACTTCACAGCCACTGTGGCCATTGGCTTGGCTCTTAAGGTTTAACAAGCACCTGGAGCCATCACAGCTGAAGCCTGTCTTAGTGGAGCTCCCACCACTCTTCCAGTGTTCTTTCTGCCTTGCTTTGCCTATTGCTTCTCCCCTGCCACCCATCCACACTGGTTTACACCAGTCTGCACTGGTTCAGCACCTCTTTCCTTCCCTACTGGCCCCACCTGGTTTGCTGAGAAACTTCCCTGTTAGTGTAACCTGCTGTAAACCAGCACTGGAAGAAAACCCCAGCTGGGTGCTGCTGGTACAGGAGAACAACTGAGCCCCAGGACAGGGGGCTGAGCAGCGCTGTAGCCACAGTCTACTCCGCATGCCACTTCGTTCATCCACCCCACCCCGGGACGCCTTTGTAGATGTAGGTAAATGGAGCAGTCAATTGAAAATACAAAATCGGCTTCTTCTGAGCATGCAGAAGGCTCCTCCAGTGTTAAACTGGGCCAGTTGCATCCCCACAGCCACCACCAGACTGTGATGTTTGGTGCAGCTGAAGTGCCCAGCTCTGCTCTTTTCCACTAGGCAGGGCTGCTGGTGTTACATTCTGGAGCGCAAGCAATGTGACTTCAGCTAAAACAAACTGACCACATTAAAGCAGGCAAAGACCTCAGCTCCTGCGACTGGACCAAGATTAGAGATCTATCAGTCATTAACTAGGCCCAGATTTTAATCTCGGCTGCTCTTGTTTAATTCACGTTAACCACCAAGTTAGCTGTTCCCCAAATATTTGCCTTTGTGATACCTTGTCTCCAGCAATGCAGTGAGTCAGAGGCACTTCCACCCCTCCCTGGGACTGCAGAAGATAATTTGCTCTGAGAACAAAAAACCCCACCAGGAACTGATGGGACATGCAGAAGGTTCTGATGTTACCCTGGGTAAAGCATCTACATTAATATGAACAGACTTGTGACAATGGGAGACCCACAGAAGCTGACTCCTGCAGAGGGACCAGAGCTCCACCTATGTCTGTGACAGAGCCTGGTTTGTGGGCTGCCTGTGCTGTTCTTGACCCAGCTACGGCTCATTCCCCACCTCTGATCTTTGTGCCGAGACCATAGTCCCCCTGGTCTCCCCTACATTAACAGGATATCAAAATGACACTGGCACTGTGAACCAAAGACCCCACAGATCCACACTGGGCTCATCTGGAGGATCCTTTATTGCTTTCACCATCCTTCCAGTGAAAGAAACACGGGATCTGTTGATTAAACACCATCTTGAGGAGGTGAGTGACAGCATGCTTGGGGATAAGCTCATGTTCACTGGCTGTGTCCACATGAACATCCTCAGTTGATTAGTGCTCAGAAGAGCTGTGGAAAAGCAACCAGTAGCTGCTGAAAGGTATTGATGGGAACAGCATGGCACGACAGAGGTGCTGGTGCCCTCTGAAACGTGAACCCAGACTACATGTCTACCTGGGCTAGGCTTTCCCAGCTGCATCTCTGAGCAGAGAAGACAGAGACCACAGCTTTTACCACACTGTCCGTCTGACACTGGCCCAGGGAGATTTCTTCATTCCCTGAGCTTCTTTCACATCACTCCACTCCAGCTTTGTGTCTGGAACTTCATCTTCAGGCTCAGGATCCTCACGGAGGTTTCCCTCAGGCAGTGCCACAACAATGGGCAGAGGGCCCTGCTCCTCCCGGAACTCCACCACGTAGAGGTTCTTCTTGTTCGCTAGCTGTTGGTGAGTCTCCTGGCAGCAAAGAGACAATCAAAGCAAAGATGCACAATGCTGGATTGCTTCAGCTCAAACTTTACTTAGTATATGGGGCAGCAAAAGAAACAAGAGATAATTTCCTAATGAAGAGTTGAAGTGCTGCATAAACTGAATGACCCGTCACACTCATCCACACGGGCTTCAAATGAGTGAACACTGAGCAGCCAAAATTTCAATGGGCTGCAGAGCTCGTATCTGACTGACCCCAAACAAGCATCTGTAACGTCTCTCATTAGTCAAAGAGGATCATAAACCCTCCCAGGGCCAGACTGAAAAGGCTGGCTGGGACAAGGGGATGGGTTTCACAACTCAAGTGTTGCAGGGCTGCACTAGGAATGTGGGAATGGACTAAATCCTGGCAGCTACCAAGACTCAAACGAGCTAAAGGGAACTTCATGGGACCAACTCATCCCAAGGCTCAAAGACAAGTCAGACAAGATGCTGCAGGTTAGGTTCTTCTCTCACCCACAGGCAGCTGGCTCAAGCAGAGCTGTCTCCACTGTGAGCACTCCGAGT
This sequence comes from Rhinopomastus cyanomelas, assembly GCA_013400115.1. Taxonomy (NCBI): domain Eukaryota; kingdom Metazoa; phylum Chordata; class Aves; order Bucerotiformes; family Rhinopomastidae; genus Rhinopomastus; species Rhinopomastus cyanomelas. The sequence goes on along the minus strand of VXBP01001805.1, from coordinate 35,403 downwards.
TGAAGCAAGTGACACCACCTCCATTACTTATTCAGAGCGAGAGGCAACTGTGTGAAACTCAGTCCTTCAGCAACAAAAACTTAGAATGAAAACAAACAGCAACAAGCAAAGCTGGGCCACAGCCTGCTCTGCCTGTGACTGCTCATATGTCACCAGAAGCACTATGAATGAAAGCCCAGAAATTCAGGTGTCCTGAGGAATCACTCACAATGACTTTTGTTTGCTCACTGGAAAATTACTTCCTTTTAGGCCTGGATTATAAACTACTGGACCACAACCTACTACAATATCAACCCCATTATGTCTCCCCTACCCTTGTGTGTGGAACCCCCCAAGTGCCACCTACCTGCTCTGCCAAACCTTTGAAGAGAGCTCTGGTAATGTTAATCAGATTTTTGGAACCAGTCACCCTGGCGTACATGTCCTTAATGCCTATGAGCTTGCAGATGGTGATGATCGCTCGGTGGCAACGAAGACCATACCCTGGGGGAGGCAGCGAGATATAAATCAACACGATGTGACTATTGATAAATAATCAGTGCAGCTAAGGAAGAAGAAAGAACTAAGACCTCTTCTCAGCTATTTTTGTGGCTGAGCATGTTAGAACACATCTGAAAAGTAATTTGAAACATCTTAAAAAAGTATCTCCGGCTATCAGATTGGACTCTCTCACATCCATGTCATTTAGTGCCAAAGGACCTCTATTTGGGGAGTGTACAAGAGAACTGAGACCAAGGTAAGAGGGACAAATCCTGATTTACAGTAGCAAAGCCACATCATCAGCAGCTGGTATTTCTAATGAAAAGCAACTGGTCATCCTCAACATTCAGAACACGGCAGACAAGCACCAAATGATCCATCTCTGAAGTAAACAGACACCGCATAAATTTAACTTCATCAAATAGCAGCCAGTAATTAATAAAACTTCAAACATTACCAGACAGCTTTAATTACCTTTGTTCTGCTTCTTCATGCGGATGGTTGTTCTTTTAAATTTCACTGTAATGTCATGGAAAACTGGGGAGGAGGGAATGAAAAGGCATTACAGCTAAATTCATCCTTCTACACCAGCTTCAGCTCAACACACTTTAGAACCATGAGCAGGAGGAGCTGTATTCTCTTCCAATGTCTTTATGCTGCATGGTTACTCTAGATAAAACTTCTGGAATGTGAAAAAGTTCACAAATCTGTAAATGGTGTCACCGCTGTATACAAAACCAGCCGCACTCCAGAACCAGGAAGTGCCTGATGCCTCCAGAGATCCTCACTTAGCCCTGAAGTGAGCTCACGTGAAGAAATACATCCTCTTCCTCAGCCTCAGATTTTTCTATTAATTCAGCTTTTAACCCAAAATTTCCCATAGGCATCAGCATTTTTGGATTTTCCATACAATAGAGTACTGACCACTTGTGTTCCTGGTTCTCGCTGCTTCAGGAGGAACCCTAAACTCACATCCCCTGGTGAGATCTGAGCCTCCACACAGAGGCAGAGAGGACCTCTGTGGTATGCAGAGTGGAAAGGCCAGTGGAAACGTCACTGGTTTTTAATAGATTAAATTATTAATTCAATCATTAATCATTAGCCTGAAATAATAATGCTGAGGGCACGGACTCTGGTTAGTTGCAACCTGTTGTCTGTTAGCTGAAGTTCTAGCGCACTGAATATTTATCTACACAATGACTTGGTTCAATATTCATCTACTCTGTAAGGTACCATCTTTCCAAATGTTTCTGAGAGCTAAGTGACTGCGGTACCACAAGGAACACTGGTTCCATGGCTGACACCAGAGAGGGCTTGGACAGTTTGAAAATGAAATTTTGAAAAGCTACCATGAAACATCAGACTGACTCCTCCAGCCCATGTTCTCCCCCACTACTGGACTTTCTCAGGGTTATATAGATTGAGTCAGCAGGGAATCATCTCTGACACACAAAAGGGAAAGGCACAGAGGACTTCAGGGTCCAAAGAGATGTCCAGACAGTATCTGAGTTCCTTAAGTCAAACTGTGCCAGCAGTGATCTCATCTTGCTACTGCCACCTTCCCTTGCCCTCACTTTTCAAGAGCCTGAAATGCTGTGCGTTAAACAACCAAATTTTAAACTCAGAGTCATGGAAGGGTTTGGGTTGGAAAGGATCTTCCAAACTTCTGTAGTCCCATCCCTGCAGTGAGCAGGGACATCTGGCAAATAGAGCAGGTTGTCCAGAGCCCCAGGGTCCAACCTGACCTGGGATGGGACTACCTCCTAGCCAATCTGGGCCAGGGTCTCACCACCCTCAGTGTACAAAATAGCTTTGTTATCTCCAGTCCGTGTCTCCCCTCTTTACATTTAAAGCATCGCCTCTTGTCTTACTGTGACAACAGTGGTCAGTCCCTATCTTTCATGGCAAAGGCAGAGGACTAGAAGGTAGATAAATCTCACACAATTTTCACAAGGTATGATGTAATCTTGAGTTCTTTTTCACTGACCTTCCTAAGCCTGCTGATGCAAACCAGAGTGGAAGCAAAGAGTAAACCCTGTCACTCATTCCAGGTACTGGTGGCTTATTTTACACCAACAGGGACTGACAGACTGTGGCTCAGACACCACTGCTGTCTTGCTAAGACTGAAGATGTCAGGCAGGGTGCTGGAGCTGTACAACAACATCCAAAGAACAACCACACGCTGCATCCGCAACACTTACTGGTGTGGTTCTGGTAGAGCTCTATGAAGTGTAAGCAATTCACTGCTTTATTCTTTGCCTAAGGAATAAAAGCAGAAAACATTTTTTTCTTGACTCTTTCTGCAAAGTATCTGAAACTTACCCTTAGCTGGTTAAAAAAGCAAGAAAGAAACCTAAATAAAACTGAAACAAAAACCATAGAATCATAGAAAAAATGTTTTCTTTAAAGAACCTGCTTTCTCCTAACAGATTTAATATTTGAAAGGATTCCTCAGTTCAGTAATAAATTTAACAAATGGTGTATTTAGCACAGTACAGCACAAACTGGATTAATGTGTGTGGACAAGTGATGTTCTGGAGCCCAAAGGAGCCTTGATAAGGTCATTATAAATGTGTGAGAGGAAAACTCCTACACGTTAACTGTCTGAGCAGATTGTATGAAATATAAACATATCTATGGAAACAAGCAGCTGCAGCATGACTGGCATATGCTGGAAGAAAGGGAATACAGAGAAAACAGAACACCGACACATCTCACTGTGCTTGACCAACAAATAATGCCACTTACTTTCCGCAGAGCACTCATCCTGTCCCCTGCCTTCCCTAGAGCAAACCCTGCCAGACACAAAACAGCAACTTCATTACTATATATATAATTTAATTCTTAGTTATGTTATTATTCATTATCACACAGTCACAGAACATCAGGGATTGGAAGGGACCTCGAAAGATCATCTAGTCCAATCCCCCTGCCAGAGCAGGATCACCTAAACCAAGTCCTACATGTTAATTCGGAGGAGGTCATCAGCCTGCAGCACACAGCACATTCCCACTTTCCCTCTTCCTTGGGATGCCGACAACAGCCCAGTATCGTCTCAGTGAGGTCGTGCTGCTCTTCAGCGTCCCCTTTCCCCCCCAGAGCCCCCTGGGCTGCCACAAGGCACCACAGGGCAGCGGGGCCAGCCTCAGCGCTACCCAGGTAGCCCCGGCCCCTGCCCGCCGCCCCCATCCCTTGCCCTGTGGTGGCAGGATTGCTCAGAATATGGGGAACGGGGACACAACGACCGCGACAAGGGCAAAGTGGCCCATTAACCCCTCCTTCTCCTCCTCCAGCTCCCTGCCAGCGGCCCTGGGCCCAGAGGCGCCAGGATGGAAGGGTGGGCCCCTGCAAAAGGGCAAAACCAGAGAACTTTACAACTGTGTTTAGTATCTGTTATTTCCACTGCTTAACGCCTCAGAGAAAACCACAGAAACCACAGGAAGTATCAGTTTCTAAGATCTGAAGATCTCAATAGCTGGGTGCCAATCGCTTGTTCTCAAGTGAAAACAGATTGAGGCTGTCCTGACTCGTAGATCCTTACGGGTCTTCCAGTACTACACAGTGCACAGCGGGTACATTATCTTTCTAAGTGCTCTTCAATCCCCAGGCAGCCCTGTTACAAACAACAATGAATATGGCACCTTTCACCCGCAGGGAACACACCTACCTACGGCCCCTTTTCCGTTCCCAATAGCCACCAAGGCACGGATGGATTTTTTCCTGCCTTCCTTTGCCTTCATACAAAACACATTTTTCACCTGAAAAGACAAAAACCCAAACATGAAGCATTCTGTTAGGGCACAGTCCAACTGTTCGAGACAGTTAGGAAGGAACTGGAGGGCTGTGATGGAACCTTACAAGAGAGATGGTCTTTGTCAGCTGGTGTTGCTTGCAGTAGGACATTCTGGAAATGCATTTGCTTTTGCCTCTGCTACAGGCTTCCCTGTGAGACCAGAGGCAAGTCTCTGCTTTAAGGTCTTCCCATCTCAAATGGTCTAAGCTATCACTTTTTTCAATCAAGCTCCTCATCTAGTTTCATTGGTTTAGTTTGTATATAAAATATGTTTATTTAAACACAGAAAAATTTGCTTTATAATTTCTACACTGTAAACAATATATAAACTATTAAGAAAATATTTTTTGAAAAATACAGACATATTTTCTCTATAGTTTACATACTAAAAATAATACATAAACTAAGTAAAATAATATGGAGTACCTATAAAAGCACCTAAAACATAACACAGTTAATATTGCTTGGATGTGCTCATATCAGTGTGTCAAGAATCATGAGTCAAAAGACCAGATTTTTGACTGTATTTATATAAGTTACTTAATTTTTGTTTATTTTATATACATATATGTATAATTAATTTATGTAATTTACTTCATGGTTTGTTACTCCCCTACCTCTCAGGTACATCAGGATCTACTTCCTTAAAGCCTCCATATGATTTCCATAAATTACAACAGCTAAATGAACTTGCTTGGCTAATCCATGAATTAGGTGGCACTTCCCCCCCTGCCCCTCTATGCGACTCCTCAGTAAGTTGCTCTGGTTGCAGAGTTGCACACCTGAAAGTAATTGTTATCAAATACTGGTGTTAAATATTCCTACTGAAACAACAACGAAAAGCACGAAAATCCTCTCCCAAAACTGTACTGACTTCCCCAGGTGCAGGTCAGGAATGAGTGGCTGAACAATCCACCTTGCTTTTCCACAGATGCTTTTCCACACTTCAAGGAAACATCAGCTTTGCTAATTCCTTATTCCAAGCTGTTTCTCTTCATATGATCTTAGTGCTTAGAAGATGAAAACCCAAATCCCCAGGATGAAAGTGCCCATGAAGGAGGTTAATTTACAGAAAATGGAAAATAATGATGGAGGAAAGGGAACAGAGTAAAGCAGGGTGATGCTTCCAGAAGCACAGGCTATTTCTGCTGCGCACATACTTCTGTTTTCCACTGCCATTGTGAGTGTTTGTAGAAAATGCTGGCTTGGGCACTGTCAAACAAAGGACACTGATGTTTGTAGGAATCCAGCTGAAGAATCCTCCTGCTCCCTTCCCAGGAGGTGGCAATCATGACACATGCAATGGGCTTCTCCAGAAGCTGCTTCTACAGAGCCTCCCTAAAACTGCACTTCTCAGCTGTTTCTGAGCAGCTCTAAAGGAAAACACGTTCAGTCACCCATCGCAGTCGGAGACACTGCATCCCTCCTGAAGCTCTGTAAAGGCCCTTCAAGCTCGATAACGTACGCTGGCAGCTCTGACTGCTGGAACAACAGTGTCCTCAGATCCTCTCTCTGCCAGAGCGCACTGCAGACAGCAGCTCTTCTGCAGCGCTTCCCAGCTCAGCTGGAACTGGGACAACTGGGATATACAGCTGAGAGCTGTCACTGAGCTGTTAGAGAGTTCATTAACATGCTGTGAACAAGGTGCTACTTCTGCAACAGTGTGACCTCTCAGAAGAGAATGAACCCAAGGCACAACTGTCCCTTATGCTGGATTTAAAGGTGGTTTTTAATCTGAGAAGGGACGTGTGCCAAATCCTGCCTACCCCTGTACCCGCTCCTGGGGTGGTAACGCCAGTTTGGCTTTCTCTGGGGAGATGAGGGGATAGCAGCACCTCTCATACACAAAAATGGAACCACCTCATGCATTTAGCAAGGAGAGAAACAGCAAACGACAGCTTCAAAGGCAGAACTGGAAGGGACAGGCTGATGAAACTTCTTGTGATTTCCAGCACTTAGCAGCTGCCACACTCCTTTAGAGAGGTGAAACCCAGTACTTCCCCAGAGGTTTTGTTCTGAGAGAAGCAGAAAAACTGACAGGCCAAACTGATGGCCCTGGGGAAGTTCTCTGCTCTAGAAGTCATATTTCAGCCAGGACTTTAAGAAACGTGCCACTTCTGAGCATAGAACTGACATCTCTCTTGCTGCTACGAAGAGGAGAACACTGATGCAAATTTCCTCACAGTGTCAGGACCTCTGGTCCCAGTTCTCTAAGGTACATGGTGAGACAAGGCAGAGAGCACAGAAACTGCTCACTAAACCATGTTCAGTGCTGACAGTTCTCCCACAACTTGTGCACCAGTCTCTCTCAAATGTCCTACTGACACAGCGAGTGTCTAAATGTGGCTTCACACCACAGCTCACAGCGGGACCAAGTCCTTTGGATTAACCCCATAAGACTGAGCCACACCACAGCCCCTTTTCCAAGGTTCATCCATAATCTTGCCAAATTACGATTCACTGGCACATTTCCAAATGCCAATTCCTTCATCTGTCTCTAAATTCTAATCTTGAGGGCTCCAAGAATATCAGAATTAAATTCCAGTGCACAGTTCTGGCTTCTCTTTCTCTCTGGCGACACGTTGCCTCAGGTGTTACTTTTAAAACAGCCTGAAATTGTCACTGTCAGTCTAAAGATGCTCTGAGTATCATCCAGGGAACAGAAAACTTCCCTATACTTCTAAAAGCAAAACCGAGAGCTCTAGCACCCCATAAGTACTTCCAAGCCAACATGTCACCTGAAGTAGGTAATTATCCAGAGTCTCCTGCACACCATGTAATTTTTCAGTCAAGGATGTCAAACACTGGATCTCAGACACTGCAATTTTCTACGGTGGTTCCTTCTTGCAAGCCCCTTTTACTGCATCTTTGCAAAACCATAAAGCTATAAAACAATTTCTAATCACTAATAAAAAGAAACAAGGGGTTTTGACTGTGTATTAAGGAATATTCTTTTCAGTCACAAAGAGCAAGTCCTGTGGACTTCATCCTGTGGTCTAAAGACAAAACACACTCCTGGCTTTTCTGCCACTTCACTACATGAACAGGCCTACTGTTCCCTACAGCCACTCTCCTGCCATACTGACACTCTGGTGGTTTCTTTCCACTCTCCTGACCCTTGGCAGTGGCTCAGAGCAAAGTCCCCAGTTGGATTATAGAAATGTGTTGGCTTATCCAAAGTGGATCCACCAGCAGCCAGACTGCTGAGGTTTTTGTGCTCCCTGCTGAGACAGAGGGGATGGACATCCCATGACAGAGAAGGAATGATAAGCATCCTTAGCTGGCTTGTTTTGGTCACAGATGTGTGAGGGACAAGTTAGAAATTAACAAAGTTTTCAGTTAGAAACCCCATGAGTTAAGCGGTGAGCTACCTTTGCATAAAGTCTTGGCACATCTGAACTGCCAGCAGTATGACAACTTGGTGAAGCCTTCCCAACCTCATGTTAATTCTGCTATGAAGAAAGTCTGTAGGAGATCCCACTGGATGTGACATACAAGAAAAGGGAAGATTTGGGTGAGAACCTAGAATCTGGCTGCACTTACTGCATTCTCTCTTGGCTATAATGCAAGCCTCCTGCACAGTCAGTCCATCATCAGCTTAATTCCTGGGAAAACATCATCTGTGTGCTTTTCAGAATATCCACTCCATTACCCATCAGTGCTATTTATTTTGACTCATTCTGTCTAAGTAAGAACCAGTTATTTTTACTATGCAAGTGATAAAGAAAGAAAATCTCCTTTCTCCTCTCTCCTTCCTTCCATTCCCACACTCTTAGAAACAAAACCACTCAAACACCCAAAAGGAAAAGGTGCACAGTCTTATCTACCACACAAGAGAAGAGAGACAACCCTGAACTGGAACAGCAACATGAAACATCTCTGTATTTTAAGGATCAAAAAAACATAACACCATTGTCCCGGCACCCAGCTTTGAGTACAAACCAGAGTGCCTGCAGAAAGCAGCCCTTACCACCCTTTACAACTACCTGAAAGGAGGTTGTAGAGAGGTGGCAGTTGGTCTCTTCTCCAAAGTTGTGCCAGTGGAGGTTTAGGTAGGACATTAGGAAAAATTTCCTCATTGGACCAGGCTGCCCAGGAAAGTGGGGGGAGTCCCCATCCCTGGAGGTATTAAAAAACATGCAGATCTGGCTCTTGAAAACATGGTTTAGTGGGGTCAGGTTGATGGTTGGACTTGGTGATCTTGGAGGTCTCTACCAACCTTAATGATTCTGTGATGGTACTTGTGTCTTTGTTGCTGCTTTTTACACCATTTCTCTGCACAAACTGAGCATTGCCTGACCTGAACTTTCTTATCAAGTCTACACCTTTCTATAATTAAATGCTCAGACACAAATTGATGTGGTGTAGTTTAGAAATTACAGTACCATCTCCTAACCACCTGGCTGGAAAAGGGACCTCTGATACTGCAAAGACTGCACTGACCCAGTTAAAACAGTGCCACATTGTCATTAGATTCCTCAAGTAATCTTTATGAGAAGCAGCTAATGAAACCAAAAAGCTTGAATGCAAAAGTGATCAAAAGATGGAGTTTTCACTAGCAGCAGTGGGCAGTGCTGGACAAACCCCCTGAGACCTGTGCTTTGCAAAGGTCATTATTTATCTGGAAAGCTCCTCGCTGTAGGAAGATTCAAAGGGCTGCTGATCTCAGGTGCTTTCGGGTCTCACTGCTGACTACAGCTCAATAACTCTGACTGCTACCTACCAAAGGCTCACTAAAACTGCACTGGAAGCAGAACAGGGCATGCACAAAGGCAGAGAGCAAATGGTTGCTCATGTCCAGAGCTGTTCTCTTTCTGGATTTATCATCTGGTTCTGGACTGGGAGCAAATGAATCACAAAAACTTGTTTTATTTCTGAAGTCATGATTCCCCCAACAAAGCTTATACTGCTTCTATGGTTTCCATAGCAACTAATGTATTTGAAACGAAGCAAAACTAGTAAGATAAATACAAAGCATAATTTATTTGCGATAGCGTGGGTGTGTATAGTACTAATTGTTGATGGTCTGGCTTTGGAACAAGTTGCCTTCTTCACTAATGGCTTTTCCACAGAGAACTAACTTGGGTCCACATATCTGCGTTGCTATAATTTTCCATTTCACCAGTAATAAATTGTCACCAATGAACTATATTGTTTTTTAACCAAAACCTGTATTTACCACATTTGAAATAAGTATCTTCTCTCACCACATTTGGAGAGGTGTTTCTGTTGAAGTCACTAAAAATTTGGGTGGCTAAAGAACTGGTTTTGGTAGCACTAAGGTCTTTACACTCTAGCTTGAAGCTCTAATGTCAGTCAGCAAATACCCTGAGCGACATGCATTTATGATTCATGGATTTATAATATCTCTTCACAACAACCAAGAGAGGGCATACACCGAGGTACACTGGAAAGTTACTGCACGCTTGAAACAGCTGACGACACCATGAAATGCAAGAGATTAAATACTTTAAATCTCTCTAGCTTCTTAACTTAGCACAACAAAACGATTCCGATGTGATTCACTGATTTAATTAAATACCTGGGAAACAGAGAATGCATTTCAGGACGTTTGCTTTCTTTGAAATGCTCCACACGTCCATCAAGAAGCCCTAGTCAGCCAGTCACAGCGTTCAAGAGAACAGAGAAGAATTCTGTGATGTCCAGCCAGGATTCAGTTTGTGAGATAAGTGCGTGGGACACAACCCTACTGCTTGCCAGTAAAGATTCAGAGTGCATGTTAGATCCTATTTACTAAAAACCTGAGACAAGGATCCTATTTACTAAAAACCGGAACACAGGCGTCTCACGTCAGTTCCTAGTTGTCATCGGCAGATACTTTCAAAACAAGATGATGTGATACACTCTGTTTAGAAATCAGAGTGGAAAGAAGCCTCACATTAATCCGATCATTCCCCTCGCCCTCGCTCTGCCAGAAACTCAGTAACAAACCATGAAGTTTTGGTGGAGTGTTTTCCCGAAAAGATACAAATACCAAAGGTTATGACATCCAGAACAAGTGAGTATTTTATTGCTTGAGAGGTGCACAAAATGGGATCTTTACTGAATTCAATCCCTGCCCTCCCTCATTAATTAACTGATTTACAGTGTTATACAACTTCCCATTTGTAGTTTTGTCTAAGAATAATCCAAATACTATGGGGTTATTCCATTCTATGGGCTCTGCGTGCATTACTATGGCTTTACTAGCAAGCATCTGCCATTTCAGAGTTGCTCAAACCCACCTCCAAATTAAGTATTATTTGTTCAACAGAAAAGATAAGGCCCTGGTGAAAAGAACAGCAGACCATGTCCTGCAGCTGAAGCAATTCCAGACTAATCCCTACTGCTGTAGGAGAGACTTAGCAAAGGCTGGTTAGATAATTGCAAGCTCAATATAAAATGCTGGTAATTAAAGTCCTTGAAAAGATTTGTAATCTTACCTCAATGACTCTTGTTTCAAAGTCTTCGTAAGTTTCTGTTGGGAGAGAAACAGGATATTTCATTTCCTTGTATCGCTTGCCTATTAGCACAGCTCCCTCCTACGGGGAGGTATAATGTAGAAAACGACACAATTTTTATGTAACTGAAATCCATAAATTAATCCCAGCAGTAAATTGAAAGGAATACATTGAAAAAACTTATCTAAAGTGCATTTTACTACTCCATTCCCCTTAAAAGCACCTCAAACACAATTTTTCACTTAATTTTTCCTCTAGGACCCATGTAGGGGGATTTGCAGGTATCCAGTCTGCCAGGATGATCTCTAAACCAACCCTCCTCAACCAAGGGGAAGTCTTCTTTCTCCACACTTTCTCCCCTAACTCCAAGGTGTGGAACTCCACTGTAGCTGTTAGAACGATACAGCAGTCTGACAGCTTTATTAGGCTAAGCAGCGATTTAGACATTTCACTTGTGCCATCGCCACCCCTTCTCTGATTTCCTTGGTTTGCTTCAAATTACAAAATCAATTTTCAATCACAGGAGTAAAAGTGTGTCTCTTACTTTCTCCAAGCTCCTCTCACACAGGCTAAGTAAGACTATGATAGATACCCAGTTTCCTTACCTCCATTAGGACCAGGGTCAGGTGGATCTAGAAGGACACCTCCCCAGCGACCTCCACTCCATCCTCCCTCTCTCTTAATTCTTACTTTTCTTTTCTTCTCCCACATATCTCTCTGCCGAACAATTTCGGACTGAATTTTCTCTTGTTCTTCCTTTTTTCGCAGGGTAACTGCCTGGACTCTCCCACCCTGTATCACAGGAGCATTAAGCCCAGGCCAGAGGAAACCAGAACGTCCTTGAAAGTAACAGAGAAAAATAATGTTTTATGCCAAATTGGTACTGAAACTCCATACATTGGAAAAATACAACAGAATGGAAGGTTCTCATAGTTTCTGAACATGTTTTATGATAGAGAATATTGAAAAATCAAGAATAACTTTAAACTATCACATCAGGAGTTTCCGTAAAAGACAAAAGGTAGTTCTGACACTGCAGAAATATCAGCAATTTGTGAATTTATCACATCAAGAAACACTACACATGAAAAAGTCATTACTTCAGCCCTTTCTTTCTTAATCTACCTTCACCGATCTTCTGGCCTCTGTTGAGATTCTTCCTTAGCTTTTTCTTCTTTTTCTTTCCTCTTGCTTTCTTTGCTCCCGCCCCAGTCTCTGCCAAAGCTCCTTTCCATAGCTCATCACCTGTCACTGGAATAAGACAGAGCTTTTGTAAGTAATGTGCAGTTTATGGCAGAGTGAAGCCTGAAGACCTTGATATGTCAAACCTTACTTGACCTTTCTGGGATTTAAGCTTGGCTAAGACAGTGATTCCTTACGTGTATCTGGTGCTGAGAAGTGCCTCTACTCCTGCTGGTTTTAAAAGCATTTTCAAAATCCATCTCAAGGCAAACATTTCTAACCAGTAAGGAATTAATCACCAGGCCATTAAAAGACTACATTACTACATTAAAAGTAGTAACTCAGAGAAACAAGACCTGTAAGCACTTACTGAAGGACAAATATCAATGACGGGCAACTTGAATCCCTCCATAAAACACACCAGGGCCAGCCTGTTTTAAAACCCCTCAAAATACACATATGGTCCCAGCCACTGTCTGTGTAAATATAAGTAGCAAAAATCACCCTAACACCGCACAACAGTACAGAAATAGGCTGGTGGTGAGCAGGTAATGCACGATGCAGCTTTTCCTGCTCTCAAGTGGCCTGCAGTCAAGCTGTTTTCAAGCTCGAGAACTTTTCCTGTTCTCAAGCTGATGCATGAGCTGGGATGTTGACAATCAATCGTGTTAAGCTTCTTACCTTATTCAGAAAACACGATGTAACAAGCAATTTCTTTTTTTTAATGACAATCCTGCTAGCCTGGAAACATGGAATTACAATAAAGGCATTTACATTTTCCTTTGCAATCTTATTATTAAGCTGGAACAGTTCCCCACTCTCCTGCAGTTTCTGTGGCCTCACAAAGAGTCCTAATAGCTACGGAGGAGGCTGCAGAGGGGCAGTAGTTGAGAGAGAACAGGAAGGTCTTGAGCTGGTGATACACTCAAAAAAAACCACTAAGCTTATTCTACATATCTGTAGGATAAGACCACTTAATCTCTACACAACAGAAGCCACAGAGCAAGGAGACAGCACTATACCCAAGGAGACCAGTCAATGCCAGCAGATCCAGTGCGATGAGGTCAGACTGAGTCAAGTTTTGGCCTCAAGCATCACACAAATTCTGACAAAAATCAACCCACATGAAAATGTCACGTGGTACCAAAGCGCAGCCCATCTCGTCAGTCCATAATATCATTGAGTGTTTGGACAGCAGCTGAATTTAACAAAACCCATGAGAAACCTGCAGGCTACAGAGCAGAGTTCTTTCTAAGGCAGCAGGTATTTAACTGATTTTAAGACAAAGTGACAAGAGTGGAACATGGAAAGGACAGGCTGGAGTCAAGAAGATTGCTATGGCAGGGACTTTGCTCATGACAGACAAAAGACCAACAAAGAAAATAAAAATCTGACCCTAAGAAACATCAGTCTGGCTCAGTAGCAAAGCACCAAGGTGACTGGAAAGCTCATACACAGGCAGACGAAATGTCCCGCAGTGCAGGAACTAACTCCAAACAGAAACAAGGACTGTTGTGCTGCTGTGCACCTGTGCAGCAACGCTCTGAAATCAAGACAGTGCACAGGTACACCCATCCCTTAGTGACCTGTGCCTTCCTTACCTTTATCGGGCCTTTGCAAAATGAAAGGCTGCAGGTGTTCCTGTGGGCTAAACCAGAGCTGGTCACCAACGCCTGGTCCATCGCACTGCTAGCCAGTTACCAAAACCCAGTTACCTGATCACTAGCAGCCACTAACAGGAAGTTTGTATGATGTGCCTTTGTCTTTTCATACTGTCCCTGAATTTTGGGAACCACTCAGCCCCAGCACCTGCTTCAAAGGAAGAGTGGTGTTCGATCACATCTCAGTAACTCATAGCTATTACCAGGATGAATCGCTGTCAGATCCTGATAAACCGTGATTGAACGCAGATTTCTTTGCCTCCTGAGAGATGAATTCTCACTACGAAGAACAAGAGCAGTTCAGCTGGAAAACCGAAGGGAGTAAAAGAAGGAGCCAGCTTTGCGGAAGAGCTCAGCAAGCTCACTTGCACCACTTACAGGCAATTCTTCCTAAACTGTTTTAATGCTGCCTCATGGCAGAGATCCAAAGTCATTAATATTAATGACATAATGAAAAGACTAATAAACATGTTATGGTAAACACGCTTCTTCCAATGTACTGCTGACCACTAATGGCAGCATATCTACACATCTGTCTTACACAAACGCTACGACAAACACTATTTCAATAAAGAACAAAAGCCACAGAGATGGCCAAGGAGTACGGCTGATTCCAGTCTCTAGAAACAAAGCATGTCACTCTGAGTATGGTTTTACGTTTTTGGACTAAATGTTTCTCCCTTGATTGTTACAATCTAATTGGGTAACCTCTGAAAATTCACCATGTTCTTTATTCCATGTTTAACCTAAGAGGAGACATCACCTAGCAACAGAGAAATGAAGTTGGTTTTTTTAATTTGTTCCCAAAGGTAGCTAATAGGATTAATACTGTGAGGAAAAAAGCAGAACTTTTATGCAGTCCTGGTATTGAAAAAAGGGTCTTTATTCTCATGCACACTCCAGTACACAACAGATGTTGAGAAAATTGTTCTAGCTGGTTAGGATGGGGGTCCTAAATAAATAAATCTCCTGTAGTTGGGAGACAGGCAAACCTTTTGAGGATTCGACACATCTGTGACTCTCCTGCCTTCAGGAGTGACAGCCCATCATTTTAAATTATTGTACCACAAACGTGCTGAAATATGGCACAGGACAAGAATAAACCCTGGTGCACGTGTTGCAGCAGATAGCTATTTGGTAGGGATCACAGGCTGCTTACAATAACTGCCATTCCTCCTGTTCAAATTGATTCATTCTACTTAAATAACTTAAACTGGTTTTAATAGTTCAGCTGAAGGCACAGAGGATCTACTAACAAGAGCAAGTTACTATTTTCAAAAGCATGATGAAAGAAAAGTAAACATTCAGAAAAGAAACAGAAAAGTACCCGTCACCTTCCTCAGTCCCAAAGGACTGTCAGTTGGTTGAGGTTTCACTTGGAAATCATTTCACATCAAATGGCCCCATCTGCATTTTTATGCTCCCACTTCTGAGGCAACTACACCATGAGAGGACACGAGTGATTTATACTGTTAATATCTACTTAGACTTCTGCCTTCTAACTGTACTTAGAAACATAAACTCCTCAGTCTTCTGAGTCTGATAGCTGCTGTCCGGGCTGAATACATAAAGGATTGTAATCACACCACACCACAATCATTTGCAGTGCAGTATTTTAAACTGAAGATAAACAAAACAACAACAGTGCTTAGGTTCTTACATACTCTTACCCTGGCACTGCACGGTTTCTTAACAGAAATTAGTTTTCCTGCATTTGGCATCCCCAGAAAACCTTTACCATGGCACTCTCTGGTTCACACCACAGCCTTCTGTAGGTCTTTACACGTTACCCTGTAGGCCAAGCTAAGGAACCCCAGAACTGGTGGAATGGCCCCTCGGCAATCTCAGTCCACAGCCATGAATTCAGATAGCAATCCTTTTCCAGTGGGGTGAAGTGTGTGGATCATTCTTTTAAGGACTGCAGGAAAATATAGCAGCTGGCCCCACAACTAGCAGGACATGTTTAACAGTTTTCGTTCAGCACATTCAGTGCGTTTAAGTTAGTGCATTTTTGAGACAGCGCAGCTTGAACAGCCTGTCTTGCCTGGGGCTGAAAACTCATTTAGGAAACAAACACATGATTTATATTCTTAATAAAAGACTACGAAACAGAGGGGAAGGTGCTTCCCTTGTGCCATCCAATGACATATATGAGACGAATCCACTGTGACATAAAGCAAACCCTTGCCTGCTATTAAAAGAAAATAAACTGACCTTGTGGAAACACTTCAGCCAACAGCTATAGCTGTAATGACAATCCTAGGAGATAACTCAAATACAGAGTTACAATATGTAGATTTTCATGACTGTACCTCTCCTAAGCAAAATTTTCTTTTCTTCATCTGTTTGTTACAGACAGTAATTTTAATCCAACTCAAGACTTACACGTATTGAAGAAACTGTTCTGTCTGCGCTGCTCAACCGTCCCAGTCCAGGGAGCAGAGATGGAACATCGTGTCTGGAAAGCCCATGCCAAGCTGGAATATGAACAGCAACTCCCTTTCACAGGCACGGAGGCAAATCCTGAGAAAGGGCACAGAGAGGTGTTTATGCAGAGGACATAACATTGCAAGAGAAGATGTCACAAAGAGAAGATGGCTAGAAGGCTTCTAGTAGCTATACGTCTAGGAAAGCCCAGGGGCTGTGCTGACCATATTCTGGACATCAGGAGAAGAGACTCTTTTGGTCACTGAATTGCAGCAGGACAAAGGAGGGAGGAGGAAGACATGGGGAAAAAAACCCCACACCCACCTGGTCCCCAAAGTCTGCATGCAGGTATGTAATAAAAGATACCCACATGCTTCTACTACCAAGGGAGCTCTTTGAAAGGAGATCAAAGAACAACAATATTTATGGAATGTAACCAGGCTGAAATGTCACATCTCAATACAGTGAACACAATGTATTTTCTGTTGCCTGTGCATCCTACAAACATGTGTAATGGGATTTTGTACTTTAAAATTTCAACTATTTCTTACAATAAGATGTTCAGAACCCAATCATTGGTGAAAGCAAGACAAGCCACGAATGCTGCTCTGATGTCTTGCCTATAAACAAACATATGTTCAGCTCCAAAAATTCACTTAAATTCCTTATATAACCATTTCATTCTTATAACACAAAGTTTATTCCAGCAGTGAGAGCTGCACTGTAAAACAACTTTAAAATAGAGTAATCAAGACACTTATTTTGTAGTTAGAAGTTTGGAAAAACTGTCTGAAAATTGTTCCAGACATTCACGCAGAAGGCTCCCAGCTGAAAAAACTTCAACAGTCTCAAAAGATTTATGTACAAGAAAACAGAGGCATTCTGATGAAATTCCAAACTACAGATTGGAAGACATCATGAGCTATTAACTCAGCCTCAAATAAACAAGAAGTTGTGGGGGCTTTGCCTGTATCTCATTTAACATTTTGCTTGCTGCTTTTCATTCAAATGACACGGTTAAGCACAAAAATAGCATGTTCACGCAGACAATAACAAGAGAAGATACTTCAGAATCATTACTATTTCCTTCCCTATGATCTCCTACATGCTCAAAAAGAGGCCTGTGTAGTCATGAAAACTTTGCACCAATACAAACTCCTTTATAAAAACCCCTCCAATTACTGTGGAAGACATTTGGACATGAAGAGCTCAACTTCTCAACCTAAACTCTATATAATTAGAACAATGAGGAACACAAAGGTAATAAATCAGAGTTAAAGGGTCACACCTGAAAAAAGACAAAATATTTTAACTAATCAGTTAGAAGCAGCTGCAGCCTTTTACGTTTCCTGGCCTACCTGCAGTAAATAATTTTATTTTAGTGTATACTCTATGAAAACATTTCCCTCCAGTGTCCTGCTTTCAAACCTTCCTGAAAGCTCAGGCTTTAACTGCAGTTTGGGCATAATAACTTCCTGTAGCACATCTACTACTTTCCGTCAGGATCCTTGCAGACTCCTCACTGGATGTCTGCAGGCTAGTTGGCTGTTAAGCACTGTGAAGGCATGCCATGAAATCCCCTAATGAATCTAAAACCTACAGCCCAGAGGAAAGCAAACAGAAGCAGAGATCTGGCTCCTGCCACTTGCTGCCCAGAAGAGCACACTGGCACTACTGGATTCACAGCTGCAAGTCATAAGGAAAACAGCAAAAGAACAAGGGGAAAACACTACTCCAAATGGTCTGCCACAGAATGCCAGGGTGGTTGGGCAGAGAGGGAACAAGAGGTGCTGAAAGGCAGGTGGCACAGTCACAAGTGAAGGGCACTTAGGGATACCAAAGGTTCAGGTGACCATGGTACTGCAACAACCATGTTTACACTACCTGAAGCTTCCATCAGAGCTTCAGTAGCATTCAGTGCTCAAAAACACAGTACAATGAAAGGAGTTCAGTACTCTCTACTGGTCTGTATGCTTGACTTAAATTGAGAAGCGAATGCCTGTCTGACGACCAGGGATGCTGTAGGCTGTGCTCCCCAATTCTGAGCTCTAAAGCTGTCCTGTACATGTTACCTTGGCACAAAGGTGGTGTAGCAGTAGCCTTCTGACAGCTAGGTTAATGGCTAGACCTAATGAGCTTAAAAGTCTTTTCCAACCGAAACGATGCTGAGATTCTAATGAGAAGCACACATGTAAAAAACTATCCCAAACAAACACCGGTGTCAAAACGGACGTCACCGGGAAACTGCCCGCCGCACGACACAGCACTGTCTCCCAGATACCAGGAGAGGTTTCCCTATTTCCTAACCACAGGCTTTGAAAGACAGATCCAAAGTCAACTCTGATTCTTAGAGCAAGAACATACGCGTACTGTCCCTGCCCCTTTATAGTCTCTGCTGGGAAAAAATAATACCCGCGAGCTGGGAAAACTGAAAGTAGAACATTCACAACCTGCAGTGAACGGCCGCGGAGGAATCGAAAAAGCCTGAAGCACAAACCACCCAATAAAGGCGTCCTGGCGGATACAGGCGGAAGAGGAAGGGAGAGGGAATGAGAAGAAAACAACGCCTGGACGAACCAGCAAGCCCCTGGCTGCACGCAGCACCCCCGCAGGCCATCACCCGCGAAGGACAGCCCCGCACATCACCTCGCCACACCGCTCCCCACGCGCCGCGCCCGCACGCCCGGACCACGGCCGCCGCCATCTTGGCGTCGTCCCCTGCGCAGAGCTGCCCACGCACCGCCTGATCACAAAGAGGATTCAACAGAGGGCGACTCGGGAGGAAAGCCAGGGAGCGGTGGAAACTGAATGCTGACGCTCAGCTGAAGCCTCCTTGCAACACTCCTGCTTCTCGGTACCTTGTCGCGGGCAGCCACACTTTTCATGGTCCGACAGGCAAGGGGCGGGACAGCCCCGCAGTGCAGGACCCCAGGGGGCGTCGGGCGATGCCTGGCGCTGCCTTAGGAGCACCGTGACCCCACTAGGGGTAGGTTTGGACGGCGACGGCTAGCTGTCAGGGAATGGACGGGGAAGGGACCTTTGGAGACCCTCCAGAGCAGATTCCCCGGGAACAAACCAGCGGGTTTGGGATCTCTCCAGACCAGAGACTGCAGAACCTCTCTGGGCAGCCTGGACCAGGGCTCTGGGTCCCTCACTGTGAAAAAGTTCTTACTTCTGTTTGCATAGACCCTATGGTTTGTGCCCAGTTTGTGCCTACCGCTGGGCACTACCAGAAAGAGCCTGGTCCATCCTCCTGACGCTTGCCCTTTAGTCAAACCCCCTCAGTCTTCTCCAGGCTCAACAAAGCTAGGTCCCTCAGTCTTTCTCTCTGGGACAGATGGTCCAGCCCCCTGATCAGGTCAGTGGCTCTGCAGTGGACATTCCTCCAGTAGCTCCCTCTTGAAGTGGAAAGCCCAGAACTTGATGCAATATTTCATATGTGGCCTCACCAGCGCAGAGGAGAAAGAGAGGACCACCTCTCTTGATCACTTGCCACACTCTTCTTTGTGCGCCCCTGACCATTGGCCTTGGCCTCAAGGGCACGCTGCTGGCTCATGGTCAGCCTGTGGTCCAAGCCTAGCACCCCCAGGTTCTTTTCTCCAGAGATGCTTTCCAGCAGGTCAGTCCCCAGCCTGTGCTGGTCTATGGGGTTGGTCCTCACATACACAGGACTCTACACTTGCCCTTGTTGAATGTCATGAAGTTTCTCCCTGCCCAACTCTGCAGCCTGTCCAGATCACACTGGATGCCCTCTGCCATGTTGGCTGCTGCTCCCAGTCTTTAGTCATCAGCAAACTGGCTGAGGGGACACTCTGACCCCTCATCAAGGCATCAAGCTAGACTCTGTTGCACAGTCTACATGACTCACAGAAGCTGTTTCCCTCTCTTATTTCTTCCAAGCTCACGGTGTTGTTGCAGTAGAGGCATTTCCATACACTGCAATGCCATTCTTCTTCCTGCCATACTGGTTCCAGTTTTAAAGGCTGCAGGAATAACAAATGGCTGAATTTTCATTAGCGGAAGCACATGACCCGCAATGTGTTCTGTGTTTGTCACATGGCCAACATGTAATGTGTTTGTTTTGTACCTTACGGAACAAAAACCAGAGCAAGAAGCTGTAAAGAAGAATTCCCCATGGCGAGTTGACAGACCAGCTGCTGGCAGGGAATTGGTGCAAGACATAATCTTTTAAACAGGATTTTCATCTTGTCTTCAGGCACTTTAAATATGCCCATACTCACAGCATTAAGATACCACGTACTCCAGATTGTAGCCCTGGCGGTGTCACTAAGGATAAAACCAATTAGTCTCTCATAAATTCTTGCAGATATGTTTACTGCAGGAGTTATTTCCAGTTCTTTGTTTTGGAAGTAATTGTGTCACGTCGAGAATTACATTCCCTTTTGTATTTATGCGCTGAGCGGTCTAATGGAAATGCGTCTTCCTGGGCATCATTTACTGCGCAGAAAGGATTTGCCTCACACAAATTTGTTGCATAGAAGAAACACTGCAGCGGGTGAAATGGCTGTTTAGCAACTGCAACTCGTCACAGTGCTGCAGCAGTGCAGGGGGCAAAGTACTGCACAGCCCTGGAAGCCAGTGCCCAGTGCTCACTACTGGTCATTCAGCTTTGAAATCAAACTCAAAGAGGACAAATGTCCTTCTTTATGAGAGTTGTTTTCTGCTCAGCCCCTCTATGAATGGACCTACATTTAAAGAAAATTCTTTCCAAAAATTAAGTCATCTTTGAGCAAAACTTTCCAAGCCTGATAAGTGAACAAAGTTCTGACTTGGCTCAGAATGGTTTTGAGGTTTGAAGGTATCACTTGGACCTCAAAACCAGTCTGGTTCCATTAGCTCTGCACTATTATTATCTTACCTAGTTGAGTCCTGAGTTGTCTCCATAGAATGCGAAATAGGATGTTAGTGTCTCCATGTGCCTTGAATCATAGAATCATCACGGTTCGAAGAGACCGCCTCAAATCCAGCTGTCAACTCAACCTCACTCTGCCCACTAAAACATGTTCCCTCGTGCCACATCTACATGTTTTTTAAATCACTCCAGGGATCGTGACTCTGCATGGACCCAAGCAGCCTGCTAAAGCCTTTGTAGTAGAGTTGGAGCCCCAAAAGAACATCTAGTACTACAGCCTGGTTGCTGTGCAGGAAGCTGGTGGAGGTGATGTGGCATGAGCTGCTGGTGGCACCTGGTTAGCACCTGCATGCTGCTGTTGAGGCAGGCAGCAAAGGATGTAAATGTGATGGGGAATTTGAACCAGAATGGATGATCAGCCCAGAACTGTTAAGACACTGTAGTGGAGCCCCTATTCTCTGTGTGGAGTCACACTCCACTGGTATCCACCAGGCAACCTGGTGTTAGTAGTGTCCCACTGCTACCCTGTGAGATACAGAGCTGGTCTGTCCAGTATGGGAATTCCTTCAATCAGCAGAGTGATGCTGTCAGCTATTTCTTTGCTGTCTCAGGGTAGAGAAGGATCGTATCTTCTCTGGTACCCAACCAGAACTGAAAACAATCACAGCAAACCTGCTGTCTGGGCAAGCCATCATTGGTGCTTTGGAGCAAACCTTACTTGCTCCCATTTTTTTCACCAGTAACAACTGTTTTACTTGGCAGCAACATGGATTTGAACCAGTATTAGTCACTGATGTGTGAACAGTGCTGCTGCAACTGGGAAGGACAGCAGAGCAGGAGGGAGATGGGTCTCTTTAGCTTGGAGGAGACTGAGGGGTGACCTCATTAAAGTCTATAAATATGTGAAGGGTGGGTGTCAGGAGGATGGAGCTGGGCTCTTCTCAATGTCATCTAGTGATAGGACAAGGAGCAATGGGTGTAAGCTGGAACATAGGAGGTTCCACATCAATATGAGAAGGAACTTCTTCACAGTGAGGGTGAGGGAGCACTGGAACAGGCTGCCCAGGGGGGTTGTGGAGTCTCCTTCACTGGACACATTTAAGACCCACCTGGATATGTTCCCGTGTTACTTGGTCTAGGTGATCCTGCTGTGGCAGGGGGACTGGACTAGATGATCTTTCGAGGTCCCTTCCAATCCCTAATGTTCTGTTATTATGTGATTCTGTGTAACTTTTAAAGAATTAAATCATACTGCTATCTCCTACGTTTCTAGAGAAAAGGTAGATTTTCTTTTTTTTCCCCTCCAACAAGACAGAGACTGAGGACATTTTGAATCAGTGCAACACTCACAAAATTGTAAAACCTCCTCCCCTGTCTGTAAGTCCCATGAATCATTGGAGGTCCCTTCCAATCCCTAATGTTCTGTGATTCTGTGAAGTGATGTGGGCCAGGGC
This sequence comes from Rhinopomastus cyanomelas, assembly GCA_013400115.1. NCBI lineage: Eukaryota > Metazoa > Chordata > Aves > Bucerotiformes > Rhinopomastidae > Rhinopomastus > Rhinopomastus cyanomelas. The sequence continues at coordinate 13,071 of VXBP01001805.1, read as the reverse complement.
AGGTTTATACCAGAGTCTGAAATACAGAGCAAACACAGGTGGAGTAGGTGTGAGATGGCTCTGTATTCTCTGTCTCAGGAATCCCAGCACCTGGTGGGGAACCTGAGTCCCCTCTGTCTTGGAGGGGTAAATCAGTGTTCAGCAAGGCCAAATGCAAGGTCCTGCACCGGGGTCGGAAGCAACTTCTGGTACCAATAGAGGCTAAAGGATGATGTGACACTTCAGGAAGAACTAGTGTCTCATATGCTTTGCTTTCTTCTGTCTCAGGCTGCTGCTGTAATCTTCATCTGTTGATGGAATATTTCAGCAGCTTCTTTAGAAGGATGCCAAGCAAGCAGAAAATCAAAGCATGCATTATGTATGTGAAGATCCTAGTTCTCAATTTTTGTACGATGGCTCAGATCAAATCTTGACAGGATGTGGCTGTGAAGCTGCTCCTCTGATTCTGCAGTCAGTGGCTAATTGCCTAGGGATCCCAATCCATGAAAACGCATCACAGTATCACCTAGGGTCCCTCCAGGAGTGCTATCTCATAATGTGAGTAAAGCAGCACTGGAGATCAGAAATGGGAAACACATAAGCAAGGAGAATAAAAAGGAGGAGGAGGAGCACACTGGCAGGCTGTGTTAGAAATCTTGCAGCTCTCAGGCTCTGCTGTGATTTTCCCCAATCCATTTCATTGCACAAGTAGGTGCCTTATGGGAGCCTTTTCTCAGCAGCTCCTCTCCCAGAGCCAGCTGCCAGCTCTCATCCCACTGTGTGTTCGTTGGGAGGTAAGTGTGCCCTGTGTATGCCCAGCCTAGGATTTGGAAGTACTTCCTAGCCACAGGGCCCAGGCCGCACCCAGCCCTGCCTAACTACCTTGTGTTTGACCTTGGCTGGTCACCAGGTATCTGCCAGGCTGCTCTATCACTCCTCCTTATCAGGACAAGGAAAGGAAAATGAAGAGCTGACCTCATGGCTCTTGAAGCACTTGAAGTGATCATAATCAGATGGGACCAGGTTCCTGCCTGAAATAGCAAACACTCAGCACAAGATCACTGGTAACCTCCAGAGGTTCCCTGGTTTGCCTCAGGGGTTGGTTTAAGCTGTGGATCTCCAGTAGAAATGTAAGATAGCTGAGGGCATAACTGCTGTCATTCAGCCTGCACTGAGGCCGCTCCTCATACTGTCACTTCACTCACTCCAGGGGTGTGCTGCACATGCTGGTCACACCTACTGTCTCATAGAAATGCTGCAGGTGACATCACCATGATCCCATGCAAATCTTTGCAGCGGCCAAGTAGACCTGTCACCTCTCATAGAAGTAAAATCCAGGTCAAGGCTGTTTTCCATGAGGCCCTGTTGACAGCTGCTAATATACAAGATATTAACCTCATCCACGTTACCCCAACTGCCACTTTCTTTCTCTTGTAGTTTTGATCTATCTGATAACACTATGTCTTTCCACTTGATGAAGAGAGAAGTTGACATGGTGCCAGAAGTTGACAGGGGAAGAAACACAGAAGTCCAAAAGAGAAAGACTAACTGTGGAGAAATATCAAGACTGGAAGGAGTAGGATGGAGACAAGAGGAAGAAGGCTGTCTGGTCCAGTGCAGAGGTGGACAGCTGCTCTGGAGGAGAACCTGATCGATGAAGAGTCTGCCAGGGCCATGCTGTGCCTCCTCAGACTGTCCCCACCAAGCAGCGCTCCCTGCCATGCCACCAGTGAGGAGGACACAAGATTGAGATGAATGAAAGCCACTAGCGTGAGAACAGCAAAATGAGTTAAAATGTCTTATCGTGCATTTAGCTAATTACTGAGTGGCTCAAATGCTGCACAGCACAGGCAGCCACGTCTAATGAACTGCCAAAATGCTCTCTGGGCAGACTTTAATAATATCACTGTTCTCACAGAGGGAAACTGCTGCAGGGGAAAGATGCAGCTGTTTGCACCTGCCATGTTCTGAGTGACAGCTCAACGCTGCTGTCTTCAGGGCACAGAGTAGTCAAAGTCATTAATGTGAGTTGTTAAAATATTTATGCTTATTGCTGGTGTGCAGCCTGCGGGGCAGGCTGCGAGCTCCGTGGGGCTGGGGACAGACGGCAGCTCCAGGATGGGTTAAATAAACTCAGCGCCTGCTTCAGTTTGTCACAGTTGCACATTTCTGAGGGCTCAGACTCCAAATGCACCCCCTGCTTTCCCCAGGACTCTCTCCAGCCAACTCACATCTTTTGCCTAGCTCACATCCATCTCTCCAGCCCATGGAGCTGGAGAGCAAAAACTAGTTGACTCTAAACATGCAAGGAGGACAGCTGACTGTGAGACACCCCAGAATGAGGTATGTCATCTCTGTGACAACACACTTGACTCTAGTTTGGCTTGTGATTGACCCAGGTCACCTCAGCAGTTCTCCAAGCCAAGGTCAGACCTGCACGTGGCTCCTTTCCAAGTACAGCCCTTCACTTTCCTGCAAAGAGCTGCATCTCCAGTGTGCCAGGATAATCCCCTGGAGCTGCTGCCCTGCACCTTCGCTCTTACAGCCTGACAAACAAGAATTAGGCAAAAACTATAGTTATGAAGTGCCTGCATACTTCAGAATAAAAGCCAGACCAGTTTCTCAGAAAGTCTACCATAAGCCAGCATCAATCAGGCTGGATGTTAAAGCAGTCTAACAGACCCAATGCAGTGCAGAAGCTCATAACCTCTTTGTGGGCTGTACGGGGTGGTACAGATGCTGATTATCTCATTCTGACTTCACTGGTGTTTCCTAACCAAGCTGCACATTCTGTGTGGTCTCAGGAAACAGGAGAATGAGCAGTGCAGGGGCAGGCTGATAGCTCCTCAGTGCTCACACCAGAGATTATTGCTGCTTTCTTCAAAACATCAGCTGTTGGCCAAAGGCCCAACAGGTCTAGAGTGCCCTGGTCCTTGTGGGACGTGCTCTGCTGGGCAAGAATGAGCTCACTCTTATTATACACACAAGTGCTTCCCGTTGGCTCCTCATGTTATGGGCATTCATCCATAACATTCAGGCACTTGAGACAGATTCCCAGTTCTGGTTGAACAGGGAAGGTCCAAAAGCCTCCTCAACGTGCTGTCCACCATCACCTCATGCCTTGTCCTGGGTTAGGAAAACAGCCTTCCCTTTCCTTTTGTTCCCAAACTAATATCTGTTATGTTTTAGACTGTGAGGGAGGCAGAAACCCCCCCCTCCAGATAGCATTTTCTGCTGCTCAGGGAGGCTGAAGCCATTAAGAGCTATGGACCTAGGTATTATTTTCCATAATGGCCCATTTGAGTAGACAAAAACCTCCAGCTCCTGCAGGAGCCATGGAGGGGCAGAGATTGACTGTTTGGGAAGCCTTCAAGAGGGAGTTTGTGGCCGGTTTGGGGGGGGGGGGGGGGGTT